>CM060968.1:2697500-3297500 GCA_030765045.1 Tenodera sinensis
CATCACCACCATCATCATCACCACCATCATCACCACCACCATCACCACCACCATCATCACCATCACCACCATCATCATCACCACCATCATCACCACCATCATCACCACCATCATCACCACCATCATCATCACCACCATCATCACCACCACCATCACCACCATCATCACCACCACCATCATCACCATCATCACCACCATCATCATCACCATCATCATCACCACCATCATCACCATCATCATCACCACCATCATCGTCACCATCATCACCACCATCACCACGATCACCATCACCATCATCACCACCACCATCATCATCACCATCATCATCACCACCATCATCATCATTACCACCATCACCATCACGATCATCATCACCACCATCATCATTATCGTCACCACCATCACCATCACCACCACCACCATCATCATCATCATTACCACCATCACCACGATCATCATCACCATCATCACCACCACCATCATCATCACCATCATCATCACCACCATCATCATCATTACCACCATCACCATCACCATCATCATCACCACCATCATCATTATCGTCACCACCACCATCACCGTCATCATCACCATCACCACCATCATCATCATCACCACCATCATCACCACCATCATCATCATCATTACCACTATCACCATCATCATCATCACCACCATCATCATCATCATTACCACTATCACCATCATCATCATCACCACCATCATCATCACCACCACCATCATCATCATGAATTTTCATCAATCATCAATTAGTCCAGGTGGCTCAGTTGGTTAGGTGCTGGCCTACTGAACCCAAGGTTGCACGTTCAACATCTATGATTTGTAAGTGTTCTTCAAAGGAACAGTTCCATGCCAGTAAACTTAATGGCGTATAAGGCAACTCCTGCAGAACAAAATGCGGCACACCATTGGCGATAATATGATCCTAGTGATTACAACACGTTAACAAGTAAACAAATAAAAAGTCACATCATTATTACTTATATATTATTAGATTACTGTGCCCACTGGGTTACTATAGTGATAGAGAAAATTAGGGAAGTGATAGTTCTTAAAACTGGACAAAGCCTATATCATAATGAACTTAATTACTACATATAGAGAAAATACAACAAAACTTTCTTTTCATTTTGCTGTGTATTCATTGTTTCAGTTGCTAAATTGTGACCAGCTGTTCATATTGCTTACAGCTGCCTAATTATCACATTACTTTCTTTGCGTATACCTAGAGGAAACATTGTTATTCCATGAAAAATAATTATATCAAAATTTCACTTAAAATACATGTTTTGAGGCCTGTGAAGCTAAGAAAACATATTTTTAGAAAACATTCAGAACATTCCAAATGAACAGTGGGCTATATTGGTTTGTGTTACAGAAAGTAACTTTACAATGAATCTGCATTATCTGAGATATGAGGAAAATGGTAATGTTACAGCGATTTTCAATGATTAACTATTGCGTTTACCCTAGAACTAATGTTCACATTCCCTGAACCATCCTCGTTACCTGAAACTGCGAGGCTTGCTGAAATTGATGATCACACATGTTTGAATCAAAAGTAATTGTATTTGTTATGGATAACCATATTAGTTTGTGCTAAATAAAAATTGTTCTTTCCATAAAAATTAAAATAATAATCTAATAGTCAGCAATTGATTGTACATTAAGTTCATTAGCTTACAAGTGGGGCCATGGCAGCCCCTTGGCACTTTTCGCAACGCCCATTAATAATAATAATAACAATAATAATAGTAATAATCATCATAATCACCATCATCATAATAATCATAACAACAATGATCACGACGACAAGAAAAAGAAGAATAAGAACAAGAGTGTAGGAGGAGAAAAAGAAGAAGAATGATAATATGTACCACATCTGAAAGATTGGAGCAACGGTATTGTGATTGTGATGATTATTGTGGTTGTGATGATGATGGTGATGGTGATTGTTATCGTTATCGTTAGTATTATTATCAGTATTTTTGTTGTTATTATTATTATTATTATTATTATTATTATTATTATTATTATTATTATTATTATTATTATTATTATTATTATTATTATTATTATTATTTAGCAAAAGCACTGAGAAAACTGGAGCATTGATCTTGAGAATTTTCAAAACTGGCCCCTCAATTGGCTATAGTGACAGTGGAGTTTTTATAGCATACTAAAACTATATTTACCGTTATCATGAAGAATGTGTCTTAAAATTGCCATTCTTACCGAAAATATCTCAAAATGCCACAGTTTTACATTATCAACCTTAAAAAAATAGAGTACGCCACATTTTTTATTATATCACTGATAAAACAGGCTCATCCATGCTGACGATGCTCAAAATTGCTTTCCGCCGAACATTTCTACCTTGTCATACATTGGGGTTAGCTTTTTATGATACTAAGCATTCACTGTGTGTGTGTACGTGTGTGTGAAATGGAATCGAAAACTATGTGAGGATGAGGCACATTCACAAGCATTCATTGACTTTATTAAGCACAAGATATACAAGATATACTAGATGCAGAAATGGAGTGGGAAAGGTAAATGCCTTTAATAATATAGGACTAACTTCACAAGTTCCAGGTAAATAAATAGCATTACATTGTGTGAAAATGTGGAGGTTGCAAGAATTGGAATTCGGCGAATTTGGAAGAGATTGTACGATTTCTCACTTAGTCACGCCTGGACCCTCCACGCAAGCTGCAAACTACGCAGTTAAATTGCAATAACCAAGCAAAACTGAAAATGGCTCTGTAGAGTAAAATTCATGTTCTACTTTACCACCATAAGTAGTCATTGAAAAGGAAGCCTTACCTTAATTATATGCCAAAGAAACTGAGAGTAAACTTTATATAACAGCAAAAGTAAATAATTTGGTACGCTACCTTTGAGTTCAATGACCCGGCACAGAATACGAAGTAACAATTTACGAATAACTATTTAACGATAGGAGTAACTCACTAAGTAATACCTAATAATGATAATTAACTTTATAATCAAACACAAAGAATAATAATCCGCGAACCGTATCTTTTGTAACTACTCCAATTATTCGACGCAACAGGTTGTACATAAGTCCTACGCAGTAGCCAGTTCAAAAATGGCGCCTTGTTTCAACACCTTTTGGGCAATGTGTCCCTTCGCCAAACACTCGCACCCAAGCTAACGTTCTGGAAGCCTGAGCCTCGTTGCGTGTTGATAAAATAAGTTTTTCGTCGCAAAATGATCTTCGACAGAGAGGTAATTAAACATTTGCACTATTTCTACTTAATATATGTGTGTTTATACGCACACACGCGGACCTTTTTGTAAAAATTCTATTTTTTTATTCAGGGGACCTCAAAACAAGTGTTTCCGGTGAAATCTCTACATGGAATTTTTGGGTGAAATACAACAATTACCCGACTTACTATACGTAATAGAGAAATTAAAATGGAAAGGAATAATTACACACAATATGCTAAATAACTAAATGAGTGCATGAATGAATGAATAAATAATTCATAACATTTTGTCGGAAATATATCCGTGCGTGACCGACAACGGCCACTGACACTGACACAGGCACTTCCCCTCCGTTTCCCCTTCACCGCCGCACAGCCTCAGCGTGCGATACGAATTCAGTGTTGCCATACGTACGGTCTGGACCGTACAAGTACGGTAATTTGCTTAACCCGTACGGTATACGGTCCAACTCTTGGACCGTACGCCTAAAATACGGTCCACAGATGGAAAGCTTATTTCTTGTCTTGGCTGAACCGTAGGTATGTCGCAAACACGTATATGTGATAGGCTATGATAAACAGGATGTAGATAAAGCTGCGTAAGTGTAACACGAGATGCTGACTGTAAACAAAAACAAACGTTATTTCACTTGGCACTGCATATCTGCTGTGGGGTATCACAAACGATAAATAAGAACCCAACCTGTGTCAACATAATACGATATTTCATAAACTGATTGCAGTATCGCTTGGAATCGTATCGGGTCACCTTCGGGGCATTAACATTCTATACAGCAGTTTTCAGTATCAGTTCGTGTAGACATGAAGTTTAGCGAACGGCACAGTTAACGACTGTTCGAAAGTAGCATTGAAACGTGGAAATTATTTAATATCGGTGTTTGATAAAAGTTAGACTAACTATAACTTTTCTGTCAGTTCAATAGGATTGGTATAAGTGTGGTACAGTGAAGAGCAATGGCTTCGTGTTCTGAAGATAGCGATGCTGGCCCGTCAACTCCGAAAAAACAAAAGAATCGTGTGAAAGTTCCTAGAAGGAAACAGAAGTACAGGGACGCATGGGAAAGCATCCCTGAATATAAGCAATGGTTGTGCCGCGACCCTACGAGATGTAGGATTTGTGAGGTCTCATTCGCATCAGAACTTAGTAATGTAAAAAAGCACAATAAATGCGCAGGTCATTTGAAGAAAATGAAAGGAGTGTCTGTCGCAAGCCAAAGCAGCTTGAGTGCCTTTCTTAGTAAAGCGGCCGGTAATTCGAATGTTAATAAAGCAGCTCATTTAGCAGAAATAAAATTGGCAGGATTTTTTGCGGAACACAACATACCGTTTAGGGCGATGGAACACTTACAGGGCGTTTTGAAAGATTCGTTTCCTGACTCAAAAATCGCCAAAGCAATGTGCATGAAACGCACGAAATGTACGGCCATAATTAAAAATGTTATTGGTCAAAATCACAAAAATGACCTAGCTCGGGAACTAAAGTCGGTCAAATTCAGTGTGTTGACGATGAATCGACCGATATAGGTTCGGTGAAAACTTTGTGTCTCGTGGTTAGGTATTTTGATAACACATCAAACAAAATCGTTAGTAAATTCTGGAACCTCAGCAATATTTTTGAACCAGGAGACCACGTTAAAGCTAATGAGGGTGCAACAAGTGAAAATGTGTTTCAAATTATTGTTAACTCTCTAATCGAATGTGACATACCAGTGGAAAATATAATTGGTTTCGCATCGGATGGATGCAGTGTGATGATGGGGTGCAAAAACTCTGTGATGACACGATTAAAAGAACTGTGTCCTGGCATAGTTGTTTTAAAATGTATCTGCCACTCCCTTCACCTGTGTCCAAGTGAGGCATGTAAGCGCCTCCCTAAGCGATGTGAGGATTTAGCGCGCAACATTTTTAATTATTTTGGAGCTAGTGCAAAACAGCAGGCACAATTTAGAGAGTTTCAGATGTTCACTGATCTACCGATTCACAAAATGCTTCATCCATCACAAACTAGATGGTTATCCTTACATGCAGTTGTAGCTAGACTCGTGGAACAATGGGAAGCTCTAAGACTATTTTTTGACTCAAAATATTTGGATGAAAGACTAATAGCAGTCGAAGAAATTCGTTGCTCATTGAATGATCCATTATTGAAACTGTGTTTCCTATTTTTGCTTTGGGTTTTACCTAAATTTACTGCAATCAATCAGTACTTTCAGAACAGCAAAGTGGTAATAGTTGAACTTCATGACAGAATGCAAAGCTCATATAGAGACTTACTGTTATGCTATATGGATCGTTCTTATGTGTTGAGGACAAATTTGTCAGAGATCGATCCTACTAAGAGCGAGAATTTTGTTCCTGATGCGGAAATGTATTTAGGAATAGAAGTACATAAAGAGGTTCAAAAACTGCAGATTGCCCAACAAAATAAACTACTCAAAGACTTTTACGGTAGATGCAGACAATTTTTCCAAACAGGATGCATAGAATTGAGAAAGAGATACGATTTTGGTGACAGTCTCTTGCCATTACTTGCTTTACTAACACCGAAGAAAGCTTTATCTAATGAGGAAAGAAAAGCTACGCCGTCGCTACTCCCTCTAGCCATACAATTGCCCAGGATAGTGTCGGAAGAAAATTCAGTTTTGTTGCAGCAAATAGATGACCAATGGCGAAAATTACCGTTTACCAACCTCCCTCAAGAAATTATCACCTGTACTGAACCAGACGAATTTTGGGGCCAGTTATTGCAGTTCAAGGACAGTTCTGGCGACGTTCCATTTAAAGGCATTTCTCAATTTAGTCTTTCTGCGTTATCTTTACCGCATTCCAACGCTGACTGCGAGCGCGTCTTTAGCAAAATGAACCTGATTAAAGTGAGACACCGAAATCGACTTACAACATCTACAATTAATGCTTGTGCTTTGGCCAGTCAGTGTATAAAACATAATGGATCCACTTGCGAAAGTTTCACGCCTACCGAAAATATGCTAAACTCCATGACACACAGTACTCTCTACGGTTCAAGCACTAAGTCACATTCAACACAAAATGACAGTGCTGAGGATGCTGACGACAGTTTCATTTTTAGTGAATGACATATCGGTGAGTGTTTATTCATTTATTAGTGTGTTACTGTGGTATTTTTTTAAGTTGCAATTCAACATTCATATTACATATTTTAATATCATTCTGCTCTAATATTTTCCCAAATATATGGAATCATGATTTTAGATCTTTTAGATTCTTTACCCAATTCCTCTTTTAGTTTCATCAATAGTTGATTACATGTATAACAATGTCATAAAAATTTAGGATACATCCTAATATTTGCATTGCTTATTTGAATGAAGCACGATATACAAGTTTGAATTAAATTCTCTTGATCTATTATGTACATTTTCAAAAGAAAAACGCAATAAATACACGAATGCTACTATTATATACATATGGCTATATTAAAAGTTTTGATTCTTTATATTAAATCTGTTGTACGGTCCTGTGGGGGAAAATACGGTCCATTTCTAGCGTGCGTACAGTTTCCACGTTTTTTGAATATGGCAACACTGGATACGATACAAGAGAGAAGGGAGCTTGGTAAACATTAATCTGTGGTAAATATATGCCTTGCAGCATTGCGGTGTAAATCTCCAATAGAAACGAAAGTTAGAATCTGAAGGTACGTTATTTATTTTCAATAAGTTTTAAGAGCTTCTTACTGTACCAGTGTTATTGGATGAAGGTAGTGTGTTTGCCAAAACGTTTATCATAGCTTTTCGTGCACATGTGGCAATTACTTGCACCCATTTATTGCACAAGGTGTAAAATACATAATTGACCTTCCCTTAGATGTGGAATAGTAATCAAAATTGCAGGATATTATAAGAAATGTGCATTTTAAAAATATTACACATTGGTTGTTGTGCAAAGTAATAGGCACATGATGTTTTGACTAAGATGAGGTTTTGTGAAATATGTATACTGTCTATTCGATTAGACGAGAAGTCAAGGAGAAGGAATGGTATAGAGCGTTCAAGCAATAGCGAAGTAGTGCATAAATGCATGAAATAGCATGAGAACAGGGATGCAACTTAGAAAATATATTAGTGGTCCATTAGAAACAAATGAATTGCAATGCACAATATGAACCTCCACTTTGCTAACGATATGCTGATCGATAATATATGTTCTGGTTTCCATTCTGATTACTATTACCGTGTGGTTGTTAACCAGGCTTAATTCATACCAGTATTTGTACATTAAACATTTTCTAATAAATATAATACCCTTTTCTTTATATTCTTCAGTTCTCTTAAGTAACACCACTTCACATATTTTAAATTATATTAATAAGCAAATGCAGCGATAACACAACCCCATCAGAAAATACAAATGGATGGATGCAACAAACTGTGGATAATAGAAATCATGCTCATCATAACCTATTTCAACAAATACAGAATTGTCATATGAAACAACGAACAGTCATTGACATTGCCTTCAGGAGTTGAGTGTTCTGTTATTTGCTGAACCAAACCAAATTTACATAAATGAATTTATATGTACATTAACATACAAGTATATTAACATATGATTGATATTTTAATGAATGCCTATAAAACAAGATGATCATACTCTAGATATCTAACTCTCAAGTGGTATTTGCCAAACTGTTAACCAAATTATGTGTTAAATAGAGCATATTGATATTATAATAATATTGGCTAAAGTTGTCACGAGAGTGTTAAGATTGCAAACCTGCGACTTTGGATAGAAAATTAATTACTTGCTAGATAATCATATTTACAACTGCTGAAATTGTTTATAAGTAAGCTTAGTAGGTGAGCTACAAAAAGAATGAAGTTGTGCACGTTTTGTCTGAACAGCAGACAGAACTGGTTCCGCTCACTGTGCACTCTGTAACATGACTACAAATGCCGATAACTTGATTCATCTTGAATGTAGCTTGACTACTAAGCCTAATTATAATGCATCTAAAACTATCTATATTTTAAATGTGAATTGGATAATGGTCTAGTCCTTCTTTACACAGGTCACTTTCATTACTTAGACTTTAGTTATACATAAATGTTGCTATTCGTTGCATTGTTTTTTGTTTACTTCTAGGATATGTATGGTGGAAATTTGGAGTTAAAGGTATTCCTGTGATTGTGGGTGTATAACTTCGCAAGCTGTGCCTTTTTGGTGTCCAGTGCTGGTGCTGAATATAGAGTGAAATGGTGTGAAAGTGTTAAATAAAGTGAAACTCTTAAGAGGACATTTGTTGTCAGGCTAATAATGATCTAGTGATGACAAAACAGGTGTTTGCATATGGAGCAATACAGTGTTGTATATAATGTATGCAGAAACCTCTTTGTGAGGTTATTTGTGCTTGTTATGCAAATATGTCAAATTGGGCTCAAGTTTAGATTAGGTTACTTGCCACTTGCCGACCAGATTCTAGGTCCGGAGTTACTTACTGCGCATGCGCCGACAGTAGTTTCAGAATCCCCACTAGGTTTCGCTGCATGAGCTAGCTGTCACTAGCAGACGATTTTCGCATCTGCCAACATTGCTTTTTACACTACACTAATTTTTGTTGCCAACACATTAAACACAAATGCACTCGTGTTGTTGCCGCCACAGACATACCGCTAGCGCTACTCTGTGTACATTATTATTTTGCTGAATAGGTGACTTAGCACTTGCTGGCCAGATATTGTGTGCATTATTTTGCTCACACAGATATATCGCTAATGCGATTCCATACTATTGTTTTGGAAGTTATTGTGTACATTATCGTTATTGCCTTGTTACTGGGTCCACGAAAAACTGGCTCGTTCTTTTTTTATTTATATTTTTTATTTTATATTATTATTTATTATTATTACATTAATATTATATATATATATATATTATAGTTAATATTATAATATCCTCCTCACGGGGTGTAACACGGCATCACATTCCCTGCATAGCATTTGAGTTCTCAGCAGGCCCTCGTCGTAAAGAAATTGCAAGCATTCTTCCTTATTATAGCACAGAGGTGCTAGATCTACTGTGCTAATGAAGCGATCCATTGCACTCTCACAACTTGCTTCTAAGATCACCAGCATACTGCCGGGTGCCGCTAAAACATTCAAACTTACTATTGGCAACAAACTCCATGTTGGCAGCGCTTAATTAACACAGCAACTTTGGCAACTTTCGTGACCATTCGTACACACTGCCGAGTTGGACTTAGCCGAAATTCTGACCAAGTGCTTGCGTCACCTAAACTAAACAATATCCGTCAAATTGTGTTATGCTATCGGAATGCTAGAAGGAATAAATAAAAGTGTCAAACATGTGTAATTGTTCCCATTTCCCTGTCAAATACCACATCCTAATGTTTGGTTACAAGTTCACACAAAAAATTTGTGGCAGCACATTAAAGTATAAAATATTTTACTTTGTGCCATGCAGAGTAATTAGTGGCAATGTCAGAATTGAAAAAGACACATTTTGTTGATACTATTAAGAAAACTAGTCATTTGAACCTGCAACTATTACAGAACTCATTAATATTTCATAAAAGCTATTGATGTACAGACTATTGGACAATTTTAATAAAAAGGAGTTAAAACAAATAAACTGTTTTTATACCTGCTTACTTGTCAGTCTTAGCTGATCATATTTCCTAATGCCATATTGCTTCCGATGATGCCCAAAGTTTAATACGCGAGCTTCCATAGCTGTGATTGCAGTTTTTAAGAGTGCCGCATTTATTAAAGCAAAGGTTAATTTGCGTGAGCTTTAATATGCAGCAATCTTAAAAACTAATGGCAAGTAAGGAAGTTCATGTGTTAAACTTGACGTGCCAGTGTAGCAATATGGCATTAGGGCATATGATCAGCTGAGGCTGGCAGGTGAGCAGGTATGAAAAATACAGCCGTAAGAGCTACCGGTAGCGTGAGGATTTGGGAGCGCGATTTCTCATACTTTACTTCAATACTGCCCCACTTGGAGCACTTTTTTGTTGACACATTTTTAACACCTAGTTTCCGTTATTCCTACTAGGGTGTTGCAAGCTAAGACAAATGTGACGCAAATTAATTCATGCACATTTTATTGCGAATAAATTTGCTTTTATCAATGACAATGACAAGTATTAAGAAGTACAATGTTATATTATGTTAATGCACCATATATACACCATAGTATCACGTATACTTAAATAGCACTCAGTTTAAAAATAAAATTTGTATTTCACTATTTATGTACAGCGCAAGAATAGTATAAGTTGTACAAACATTGCAAATATGTTAAGTAGATTTTCCGGGTTTGTGGGCCGTGGTCAAGTTGGATTACCTTCCTCCGACGTTTCGCTGGAAACTGCGTCCAGCATCTTCAGGGTCAACCTCTGTTATTAGCGGCTGCACATAAATTAAAGTTCACTACAAACTTTCATATTCATCTTTGTTTGTTATTAGTGTCCAGGGTAACAAATTTTCACGATCGCTCGTTCTCATAAATACCAACATGAGATTATCGATCTCAAAATGCCGGCAAATGGGATGTCTCTGATCATGGTATAAAGGAGAAAGCTTTCGGTGTTTCGGGTTTTCTTCTCCCTCTTATTAGAGTCGGGAGCCAAGTTTTGCTTATCTGGTGTCTCTCTTCTTTTCGATTGTAGGAGTTTTTATGCATAAAAATCTCTATCGCTTCCCGAGTCAAGCGAGCCTGGTAGTGGCTTGTCCTTGAGAGTACCTCCGTGTCTTTGTTATTCACGTCGTGGCCGAACAATAGAGAGTGTTCTGCCACCGCTGACTTGTCCGTCTGCCCCAACCGGCTATGTCTTTCATGTTCTTTTAGTCGAGTGCTGATACTGCGCATGGTGGTGCCTATATATACTTGTCCACAGCTACATGGTATTTTGTAAACACCGGCTGTGCAGTGTGGATGTCTTTTATCCTTAACGGAGTTAAATAAATCTTTGACTTTCTTTGTTGGCCTATAAATAGTCCTAATGTTGTACTGTTGCAGCAGTCTTCCTATTCGGTCTGTTACCTTATGGATGTATGGTAAACAGATGGTACTCAGGGTTTGCTTCCTCCGGTCTTTTTGGACTGACGGGTACCTCGGATGGAGAGCTCTTGTAATTTCCTTGTGTGTATAACTGTTGCTGATGAGGGCCTTGTTAAGATGTCGGATTTCTTTATTCAGCTTTTGTGGCTCACAAATCTTCTTGGCCCATTCGGAAAGGGTTTTGATTATGCCCAATTTTTGTCTTGGATGATGGTTCGAGGTTTTATGGAGGTACCTATCAGTATGAGTAGGTTTGCGATAAACTGTGTGACCCAGACGTGAATCAGCTTCTCTTGTCACTAGGACATCCAGGAAAGGAAGACTGTTGTTTGTTTCCTTTTCCATGGTGAACTGTATGGCACGGTTTTGGCTATTTAGATGATGAAAAAAGGCTTCTAGTTTTTCCTCCCCATGGCTCCAAATAATGAAGGTGTCGTCCACATACCTAAGCCAGGTTTTTGGTTTATATGTAGCGCTTCTTCCTCAAACTTCTCCACAAAAAAATTTGCAATTACCGGGCTTAAAGGGCTGCCCATGGCAACGCCGTCTATCTGTTCATAGAAAGTGTTGCTCCACTGGAAGTAGCTTGTGGTTAGGCAGTGACAAAAAAGACTGGTGATGTCGGGCGGAAAAAGTTCGGCAATGTGTTGTAGTGCCTCTGTAATCGGAACCTTGGTGAATAAAGAAATGACATCGAAACTGACAAGGCGGTCCTCTGCCCCCAGTTGTATGGTCTTCAGTTTCTCTACGAAGTGCCTGGAGTTTTTTATGTAGGATGGGGTGTTGCCAATGTGTTCCTGCAATAGAGTAGCCAGATACTTGGAAATGTTATATGTGGGTGATCCAACAGTACTAACGATGGGTCGTAATGGAACGTCATCTTTGTAGATTTTTGGCAGTCCATAGAGCCTTGGCGGTAAAGCTTCGCTCTTGCAGGTTTGATGTTTGATGTTATCTGCTATCGTGGAGCTCTTTATAAGGTTGTTGGTCGTCCTTAAAATGCGCGAGGTTGGATCCTTCCCAAGCTTCTTGTAGGTACCCAGGTCCAGTAGTTCTGAGATTTTCGTGTTGTATGCCTCCTTCGACATTACTACCGTAGCATTCCCCTTGTCTGCCTGGAAGATGACAATGCTGTCATCTGCATTTAAGGTTTTGATCGCTTGCTTCTCTAAGGTGGTCAGGTTGTTCTTGGGGGCTGGGGTCCTGCACAGAATACGTGCGGTTTCACCTCTTAGTTCTTCAGCTTGATGTGGCTGCAGCAGTCGAAGTGCGGGCTCCACATTGGCTATGATATCTTCCACCGGTATGTGAGATGGGGTGACTGCAAAGTGCTCCCTTTGGACAACAGTGAAGTTTCTGCCTTAGTAAGTGTGCGATCCGTCACGTGACGGGTCCAACTTAGGCGTCTTGTGAGTACTGGTACAGATGTTGAACTTTTTCTTTTGCCGATCATGGACTGATATGTGATTTTGTCAACATTGTTCCAGTCCTTGTGTGTCATTGTGGCGCTGAGTTGTAAATGTAGTCCAAACAGTCGTCGGTCCGTGTTAGCCAGCTCCTTCCGGGTTGAGTGAATCTGTTCCCTCAGAAGAGCATTCTCCGTCCGGTTGTAAATGCGATGAGCTTGAGCAGGAGGTGAAAAGTCTCTTCATTCTGATGAACTTAGGAATCGTTTCCGTGTCCCGGCAGCGTAGTAAGAAAGTCAAAGAAGACAGTAAAGTCGCCTTCTTTTTGCGTAGCTTCTCCAAAACGCGAACATATCGTGAAATTTCCTCCCCATAGAGGCGTGTAATATAAGTGCTGAGGCTTTCATGGCCGGCATTATCAGCTATGTTAAGTAGATTTTCCGGGTTTGTGGGACGTGGTCGAGTTGGATTACCTTCCTCCGAACGAGCGATCGTGAAAATTTGTTACCATGGACACTAATAGCAAACAAAGATGAATATGAAAGTTTGTAGTGAACTTTAATTTATGTGCAGCCGCTAATAACAGAGGTTGACCCTGAAGATGCTGGATGCAGTTTCCAGCGAAACGTCGGAGGAAGATAATCCAACTCGACCACGGCCCACAAACCCGGAAAATCTACTTAACATAGTTGATAATGCCGGCCGCGAAAGCCTCAGCACTTATATTGCAAATATGGCAACTGGGAATGAATCTGCATTTTATAATAATTACATTTTCTTGTATGTATAAGATACGGGGGAAAAAATAAATGAAAATACGTCTACACATATTCTGAAATTAAATTTATGACCATCGATGAAGTATGTGGATATAAAATTGTAAAATATAATTCATTCATTTTTAAAAGGCATGCCTTTATGAAAAGTCGGTAATTTAGTCTTTCTGTTCACATTTGAGTTTGGTTTAATATGATGCAGTAGGTTCTTTTACTTTTTCATTTTATTTCTAGTTTATTACCTATTATTGTTGTCATTTTTGTTGTGTTACATTTTAATGAAAGATGTTAGTATAAAATGTAATATATAAATTACCTTAAATGTTAATGGCATGCCCCTGAGGTAGAGGATTTTGAGGCACGAAGTGAAACACTGAAATATGCAAGTTAGTATTGAGTTGTATGCAAAATGTAACAAAAAATAGTTAAAATTGTAACTTTATCTGATAAGTTTTGTTATTTATAAAATTTTGATGATGGAATATAAGGAGTGATGCCTATTTATTGGCGTACACATGATATTTGTGTGATAATATCTGCAGACTTCTGGTAGTGTAAATCTGAATACCTAAAAGCCATAATGTTCTTCAACCTCACATTTCTGTCCCCAGCTTGAGTTCGGAATGGATTTCCTTTCCAGAAACTACTTCTTTCATTCTCACTTCGCATTCGGAGTTGTAGAGAAGTAGTCCTAGAGTTCGATCCCCGATGACCACCCTCTCAGACAAATGGATTTTTCGTTTAGCGAATCTCATGTACACATCATTTCCTTCGTTCTTACCTGGTAGTAGAACCAGCGATGGTTGTAATTACATATTGTGAAACAGGACCTTGATCGAAAGAAAGTCCAATAAAACGATGAACAAATCTGATGTTTTGCACTCACAAGACTTTCTCTGCTCCTGTGCTAACCATTCTTCCAAACCCATTTCTATATCTTCTTGGTGTTAGTTGAGATAAACATTTGTAAAAATTATCCTATTGCTCGCTTTCTTGCACGTGGAGCAGGAATTTTAGAATACAGTAGGCTTTTACAGATTGTCAAATCTTTTAAAGCTCTGAGATCCCGTTCCTCTTTGCAAGCTTAACATATAAAAAATGAACAACGCTGTACCTTTCACGAAAGTTTGAAGTTTCCCGAAAATGACACAAATAGCAAGGAATATCTCTGAAATGGTTCACTCTAAAAATAATTTGTTCATAAATTGTGTGGTTTATTAAGATCTACCTACATTTTTTGGATACTAGATTTGGACTATTTCTTACATTTTACTAGTTCAAAAATAACCCAGAGTAAACAGGACTATACTCTGTTCATCTAGAGATTAGAGGAGACGTAAACAAAGCCACGTGTGTTTTGACCACAGCGCGCCCTCTTGACGCTTTCGTCGTGTAAATAGTCCCTTGAAGAAATAATGTTACTGAGGTCTGAAATGTCATTTAATGTTTGCTAAAGCATGAACTAAGTGTACTAAGCATAGTTAAAGTGTAAGAATACGCAGTTAAGTGAATTTGTAACCAGCCTAATTTATTCTGCGTGCGCATTATTCAGTATGAAAGTAACATGGCGGAACAAGTGAGTGTTGTAAAACATAAGTGCGGCAAACCGTTGCAAAGTGGTGAAAAGACAACAATATTGAACATATTTAACAAGTTCTACGAGAAATATCCTGAACTTGCTATCGAAGACATGATGAAATTAATATTCGAGTTTACTGGTGCTAGATACGTGCTAGATAAATGGTGGATGTAGTTTGTGACGAATTTGTGAGTGTGAGATCTGCAATCCGTCGAAAAGTTCACCAGTTCTTTGTTAACAATGAACCACTACCTTAAAGTGCTGTTGGCAGTTAACTCTGATCCCGATCTTCCAGATTTAAAACGAACTGATTTCCAGATTGTGAGCAGGAAGTGAAAAAGTATTATTGTGGACAGAGATGACATAAGTAGCAGTTAATTTCCATGTGCTACGTGTTATTTGGATCACGTAAATATATCCTTTAGTAGTGTAAAATGCATGTTATACCTACACGTAGCGGTAGGTAACCGTGTTGCGTCATTGTGAAAGCACGTGGCCGCGGAGTGATACTTTTTTTTTTTTTTAACTACTTAACTAATTTTATTTCTGGGGTGACTCTGTTTATTTGTACAGTGGTGGTGTTAGTCCGGTACCGCCGAAGCAAACCAGACGATTGTGGGTAAAATATTAAAGTGATACAAAACGGTGATTTGCTTATATCTCCTCTACTCTCTTGATGAACAGAGTATACATAGGCTATAGACACAAAATTCAAAATAAACATTTCATTTGTCACAAAAATATCTTAAACAGTTGTCATTTTAATCAAAATCGTTAGAGCCTTTTTCAGGAAAATCCTTTGGTTTTTAACCGACTTTTCGTCTTTGAGTTATGCTGTCCACAGACTGACACACACACATATACATACAGTGACCTTTTTCTAAAAATGCCTTTTTTTTTTATTCAGGGGACAGCTATTCCACCCAAAAATTCAATGTCGAGATTTCACTGGAAATGTATGTTTTGAGGCTCCTTGAGTTCAAAAAAAGTATTTTTAGATGAAGGTCCTTATGTCTGTGTGTCTGTCAGTCTGTGGATAGCATAACTTAAAACGAAAAGTCGGTTAAAAACCAAAGTTGGTATTTAAGTTTAGTGACTTTCAAGGATGCGACACAAAAATTTTGAAGGAAATGGTCCCACCCTAAAGTACCCTTTACATGGAAAATGTTTCGAAAATTTTGATCTTGAAAATGGCTGAAACGATTTTGATTAAAATGACATGTTTTGATATTTGTATGACAAATGAAATGTATATTTTGAATTTTCAGACTATAGCCTATGTAGTCTTGTTTACTCTGGATTACTTCCGAATAACTGGTAAACCGTCAAGATATAGAAAACCTTACTCTTCAAAAAATGTTGTTGTTGTTAGCTAATGCTGGATTTCTGACAATGAAGTCATTAATCCTCTTGCTCTCCAATATTTTTCACTGATGGATGGGGCACTAGAAGTGGCCAGGCATATTTGAAGGTGGTCTCGATCCAAAAAATGTAGATCTTGCTAAAACACACAATTTATGTCTGAATAAATGTTTTTGTAGAGTGCAGCATTTCGGAGATATTCCTGGTTATTTATGTCAGTTTTGGGAAACTTTAAACTTTAGTAAAATAAACATCGTTGTTCATTTTTGTATATGTTAAGCGTGCAAAGAGAACAGAATCCCAAAGCTTTAAAAGATTTGACTATCGCTCAAAGCCTACTGTATTCTAATATTCCCGTTCCATATGCAAGAAAGCGAGCAATAACACAGTTTCTGCAAATGTTTTTCTCAACTAACACGAAGAACATCTAGGAATAAGAGTTTGTGAGAATGGCTAGTACAAGAGTAGAGAAAGTCATGTGAGTGCAACACATCAGATTTTTTGGTTTCAGGGGGGCCTCAAAACATATATTTCCGGTGAAATCGCGACATATTTTTGGGTGAAATACAAAAATGCACACCAATGAATATAGAACTAATTTAATGGAACAATAATTGTTTAATCTGTTTCAGTCTTAAATAGCACATATTTAGAGACACTTAGTAGTGAAACAGAAACCAGCTACACCTTCAAGTTTTAAATGGATGTAAGTTTGTTTTCACTCTTCTAAACAGCAATACTCGATTCTAGATACTATTGACATAAGCTTTACACTCCAAGGTGCATGGAAAACACCTTTGTAACTGATGCAGTCCATTGGCTGTACAATAAATCTTACAAAATAGTTGCAATCTTCATCTTCTAGATCAGGGGTCTCCAAACTTTCCAGCCTTAGGGCCGTATTGATTACTCCAGAAAGTTCTGAGGGCCAGAACTGTTTCAATTGTTCCTGGCATTATCAGTAATTTCTAGACTAGTCGCTGAGTACGCGCCCTGAGCCGAGCATATGCTTTCTAAGTTCGCTAGGTCAAATTGTGTATTATTGTGACGACCGTGACACTTGACATCTAGTTTTCAAAGGCGGAACATAGGTAGTGATAGAATCCTATATCCTAACAGGTTCTGCTAGTAGTACTCGTACTTTCGAGAACGTTATGGTATATTCCACCCACTTCGAGATGGCAAGCAGCCGGCAGCGAGATCCCCCAGTCAGTCTGCCTTGGGAAGGCGAAGAAAGCAAAACTATCCTGAAATAAAGTACATAGTCTGTAATCCGGTTTAAAAGACATCTTCGAACTGACCAATGCCCATACGAAACAGTATTTTGATTTGACTTGGTTTGTGTATGATTTATTAGAATGGAAAAAAAGAAAAAGGTACATATATAGTGACTGCAGAACATTCAAAGATCAATACAACTATCAGTATTTCATGACTGAGTCCTGTAATAAGACGCTATGTTTGATTTTCAATGAAATCAGCCGTTTTCAAAGAATATACCATTAAACGTCATTATTAAATGAAAAATTTGCAAAATGACTCGAAATATACCGGAGAAAAATTTGAAACTTTGAAGTGCGGATTGAAATTGCAGCAATCCTGCTTAATGAAAGTCAACACTGAACAAGAGGCTGCAACTCGTGCTAGCTTTCATGCAGATCTTGAAATCGCAAGACGTGGACAACACCGATGGAGAAATGATCAAAGAATACGTAATTGCAGTAACCCAAGAAATGTACCGAACAGGTAAATTCACTAAAAACTGTCAGTTTGTCTGCAAACACAGTGGCTCGGAGGGTACAAGACATCCCAGAAAATACATCATCTCAACTGTGTGACAAAAATGGACATCTTCAATGGTTTTCTCTGATCTTGAATGAGTCAACGGATGTGACAGATACTACTCAGGTGTTGATTTTTATTCGAGGAGTAGATAAAAGCTATGCAGTGCATGAACTTCTTGATATTGATAGTATTCACGGCACGACTACTGGGGAAAATATTTTCAAGGGGTTTGAAAATGTCAATAGTAAGAACCTTTGATGGAAAAACTTGAAATCTATTACAACTGATGGAGACAAAAAGCATGTGTGGTAAAAATGGAGTAATTGCACTTGTGTTAAAGGAGATAGAAAATGACAGTGGTTCAAAACCATTAGTCTTACATTGTATCATTCATCAGCAGTCTTTGTGCGGAAAATGTTTGAATATGTCTGAAGTTATAAAACCAGTCATATCACTTGTTAATTTCATCAGATACACCGACAATTCCGGGAGTTTATTCAAGAGATTGGGGAAAAATGACTTACCATATCATACTGCCGTACGCTGACTTAGTTACGGAAAAGTCCTCCAATGCTTTTTTGAACTACGAACAGAGATCATTTTTACTTTCTTTTTAATGAAAAGCATTGCCCTCTTCCTGAATTAAAAAATAGTGAATGGCTGTGGAAGCTAGCATTCTATGTAGATTCGACAAAACATATGAAGGAACTGAATTTGAGATTGCAAGGAGAAAACCAGCTTCTCCGTGATTTATACACTAATATCAAATCGTTTCGGCAGAAAATAATACTGTTTCAACTTTAAAACATGACATATTCAGCCACAGTGCTGAGACTGAGTTTCCTGTCCATTTACAATCGAAGCTTTGGGTGCTTTGAAGATAAATTTGTATACCCGTTTCTCAGACTTTGATGACATTGCATATGAAATTTAGATTTTTCAAAATCCTTTTGATACTAACATTGAAACCCTGGCCCCGGAACTTCAAATGGAAATTATTGATTAACAGTGCAGTGATACAGTTAAGAACAAATATCAAAGCTCATCTTTGTTGGGATTTTATAAGAGTCTTCCACTGGTACAATTTGATAATTTGTATAAATTTGCTTGTGGGCTGTTTTCTGTTTTTTTGTACGACTTACTTGTAAGAAAATATTCTCCAAAATGAAGTACACAAAGCATGTTTACAGATCTAAGTTAGCCGATCAGCATCTTAAATCTCTCTTTATAATTGGTACAAGTAAAACAATTGGTCCACAACTGCAAAATATTGCCAGTGGTAAATCACAGTTACATAAATCTCATTAGTATTTTTCAGAAGGGGACACCTCGCAGTTTCATTCGCGTTAATTTAGCTTTTCCGTCCCTGAGGGATTTTCAGGATAAAACTAATGTGTAATATTTAGGATATATATGTGCATTCCAAACTTCGGTTTACATGCATATACGATACTCTTTACCCCACCATAACTACCGAGGTGAAACCGCGGGATGTCACTAATGCTAACGAGATTCATTTCAATTATTTGTTAGTTATAATATTTGATTTTCTGATTATTATATTTGTAATTAAGCTTTACCAAGCAAATAAATAAAACAGTCTAAATAAAACAAACTAACATTAAGGTTTCTTTTTTCCAATCTAACTTATCACAGCAACAGAATTATTGTAACCAAATATTATAAATAAATATTATTGTATTATTATATGTGTGTTAATATTTATGTTAATTTGTAACAAAATGTAACTGACTCAAATAATATTATAATAATTTATTTTGTAATTAGTTGATAAATTAAAATTAAAGAAATTGATGAGTAATGACAGTTAACTTAAAAAAACAAAATAACAACAAATGATTAGCAGTCCCGGGCCAGATTGATGTCACTGGCAGGCCGGACTTGGCCCGCTGGCCATAGTTTGGAGACCCCGGTTGTAGATGGAAGAATAAAAAGTTATGTTCAACAACCCAATGACCAGTTTCCCAAGGTGGCCAAAGTTAGCCTGTTTTACAGCACCTCTCTGAATTTACTGTATCTGAAAAACATATGGATCCTTTTATTTCGCGTGCTCTTACTGCACACCACATATCAATCCTTTTATGGTGCAGAGAAATTAAGTGACTTATTCATGCATTTTCTGTGCCTCGAATCTATTGTGAACATATGCACATAACCATGTAAATGAAGGCGTACTTCATCTCAGAATATGATTAAATGTGGATCAACATTACCATCGTGGATGTTCTACAAAACACAATACCAGAAATTTGCTCTACTTTCATTGTCATATAGCTATAATCCTTGGACTATAATAAATCAGTAAGGTTTCAATTTTCAAACTTAAATAGCCGTATGATGGAAGTTTTTTTGAATCCCCTACTTCTTGTGCTACAAAATATAAAGATTTATTAGGAGAACATTCAATTGAGGTGTCAATCTCATCCAGGTTTTCTTCAGATAGAGCCCTGTGTGTAGGCCTACAAATTTTATTGTACAGTGAATCTGCTTCTTGAAATCTGTTGGCAAAGTTTTCAACTGTACCTCTATTTGGGGCTTAAATGTCAGGAAATTTGTCTATAAATTGTCCATATACTTGTTGGCATAAATCTCTTCTGATATAAGTATTGTTCCCAAATATATGTTCTTGTAGAGTAAAATTTTCAGTTCATATTTCAATAGTCAATGGGTGTGCAAAAGCAGTTAAGTCAAAAAACCTCATAACGAGAATAACTATATTAAAGATTGCAATCAATTTTCCCAACCCCTTATGTGCCAAAATTTTATACATTTTGCAAAAAAATATTTGTTGGTTAATAGTGTAAATATCATCAGGTTGCTTAAATTCCTGTAAATCTTCATCCCTTATAAAAGGATTATCTGAAGGGTTGGAGGGTGGATGCATGACTTACATCACTTTTCACAGTGCATATCCACTTCTACACTAATGTCTTAACCCACCAGCGGGCGCACTAAAAAGTACAACGCAGCTGCTTTTATGCTTTATCAATGCCTTAACCTTGAGCTAATGTGCCACCGCTACAATGTATTCCTCTACTGTTGTTTACTCGACAATGTTACAATGGCTTCAGCTTTGTCAGTTTGTTTTCTGCATTGTAAACAATGAGGTGTTAAATGTTGTAATAAGTACAACGTGCGCTTGCTCTTGTAACAGTTGCAAGCTTTGTTTTTAGCAGTCAATATGCAGAGGTGAGTATAATAAAATGTGAAATGTACTGATTCACAGTTATTTTATTTCAGTTCCAAAGGTTTATCAGAAGAGGAAATTTGCAAGTTACTCTTAGAGAGCAATGATGAAGTATATTCAGACTTTTCAAAACTGGAGGAAAGTGACGTGGATGAAAACATTGAACCTGAACTGGAAGCTGCGGATGGTGATGATTTCGTAGAGCCCATGGAAGTTCTGGAATTCTTTATTGGAAAAGACCAAGTTACGCGTTGGTGTACTAAACTTTCAACAACCAAAACAAAAAACATTGTGAAAATTCTGCCAGGCACCAAGAGAAATGTGATGGACATAACTGCTGAAGTCGATGCTTTTCTGAAAATAATTGACCTTGACATTACTGATGAAACTGTAAACTCACAAACCAGAAATAATCACAGACTACAATGTGACAAAAGGTGGAGTTGACGTTGTAGATAAAATGTGTGCCTCTTACTCCGTTTCAAGGATTACTAGAAGATGACTATTGGCTATTCTTCACCCTTTTGAACGTTGCTGGTATAAATTCACAAGTATTGTTCTCCTTTACCAAGCCAGAGGCAACTTCACGAACACGTATTTACCTCAAGAAGCTAGCAAAAGTCTTATGAAAGAAAAACTTGCATCTAGAACCCAACTCAAATCGCTGCCAACCGATATCACCGTATTTCTTATGCAGTTCCGTGAAGAAGACTCGTCTTCTGAAGATAAGATCCTTGAACTTCCCTCAAAGAAACGTAGGACATGTATCCTTTGTGGATGTCAAAAAAATTGCTCAACGTCCATTAAATGAGATAGATGTGGAAACTTTGCTTGTAAAAGTCACTAAGAAACAAGTTGTATGTGTAAGGTGTTATGAAAGTGAATGTGTTTCAGAATAGCTGGATAAAATGGTGTCACAGAGAACTAAAGGGCTAAGTTTTTGTTATAAGATGTGATAATAGTTGTATTGAACTGTTTTATTCAAAATATTAACCAGTTTGTTGATCATACACTTGCTATCATTTAAAAATGTCTATGTTGTAAATTTTAAATGCGCGCCTGCACACGTGATGTTCTTTTTAGGATAAGTAAAAGCTCATTTGAATCACAGTGATTTTTCACTGATACTTTATCAGATTATTAAACAACAATGCAGTGATCAGTGCTAACATATTTTTTATACAAAACAGATTTTGTCTTACCATGCAGAAAAGCTCTTGCAGTAAATATATACGGTTGTGAATAAAATGAAGAAAGTTTGATACATACAATTTTTGAAAAGGCATATTATATGTGTTTGAGTCATAATGCTGAATATTTAGATAGGTATATCCAAATATGGAAAATTATTATCACCATCCATCTCATTTTCACTGTTTTGAGTAACATTTTCAGCAATCAAACTTGTAGAATGTATAATAAACTGTTGGGACATGTTTTAAAAGGTCATTAATGTCCGGAAGTTTGTTTGGAGTTATTGATCTGGACTTGACATATTTCACTTCAAGGTTAACATTGCTAAGATCCACAATGTGCTTATCATTTCTTTTTTGCTAGCTGGTCATTGGCTTTTTATGGTTAGACCACGGTTGTACCCAAACAACATGGATTTTGATCTCAGGGAAAACAGTAGCTTCAATTTAATCAACCAAAGGCTCTTGGTCCAAACCATATAGTGGGAAGATAGTTCACATGAAAACCTGACAGATGGCGCCAATATTGCAAATTGTGTATCAGGGAGGGTTAGACCACTGTTGCACTAATCCCCTCATGTGACCTCATGCAGTATTGAAGGAAAATTACGGCAAATAGAATGCTGCTGTTTACCTCACTCTGCCAACTTCCTCGCATCTGCTTCTGTGATCCAAGTATAACTCAAACATTCCATAGGTGTACGGGGCACAGTCCTGGAAACAAGACACAACACTGTCACAACCCCAATCTACTTGCAATATATATCAATAAACATAATATTGTTTTCAGCTGCTGTTTACCTCACTCTGCCAACTTCCTCACATCTGCTTCTGTGATCCAAGTATAACTCAAACATTCCATAGGTGTACGGGGCACAGTCCTGGAAACAAGACACAACACTGTCACAACCCCAATCGACTTGCAATATATATCAATAAGCATAATATTGTTTTCAGCTGCTGTTTACCTCACTCTGCCAACTTCCTCACATCTGCTTCTGTGATCCAAGTATAACTCAAACATTCCATAGGTGTATAGTCGTGACTCTTTATTGTACTGCACTGAGACTCCTCACAGGCGGGGCACAGTCCTGGAAACAAGACACAACACTGTCACAACCCCAATCTACTTGCAATATATATCAATAAGCATAATATTGTTTTCAGTGTTATGCATGCACCAATGCAGCTGCCCTATATAATAAATTGCCATGTATGTATCTGTGGTTTAGTGGCAAAAAGAGGAAGCTGTGGAAATTATGCTTTGCTAGCATTATGATCAATTTCTTCCTTTCATTTTCTCCGGGGATTTAATAATTAATTAGCACTAACGAGTGCCATGAGGATTGAAAATGTATTCAGCATTATTTCTTGCGGGTATTATTTACTATCAATAATGTAAATAAAACATTTGAAGTAAATGCATTATATAGCACAGCTTTGAAATGCCAAATTACAAATACTGGTTGCTTATTCCTGCTGCACTCATTAAACCAACCACCTGTGAATCTGAATTATAGTGATAGTAATAATAATGTGGGCATCAGCAGATTTTCTCCAGGAGGGAGCAACAAGCTGGAAGTTTGCTATCAGATATTTTCAATTCATTATTTTGTAAAGTAATTGTATTCGTTATGCATAACGTATTAATTTGTGCTAAATAAAAATTGTTCTTTCCATAAAAATTAAAATAATAGTCTAATAGTCAGCAATTGATTGTACATTAAGTTGATTAGCTTACAAGTTGGGCCATGGCAGCCCTTTGGCGCTCTCCGCAACACCCATTAATAATGATGATGCTGATGAGGAGGAGCAGGAGCAGAAGAAGCAGAAGGAGAAGAAAAAGAGGAAGAAGAAGAAGAATGACAATATGTGCCACATCTGAAGGAATGAAGCAACGGTCATCTTATTATTTAGCAAAACCATTATGAAAACTGGAGCATTCAGCTTGAGAATTCTCATAACTTGCTCCGCAGCTGGCTCCAGTGAGAGTGGAGTTTTTATACCACCTTCACACTATATTTACTCTTATCATGAAGAATATGTGTCTTAAAATTCCTATTAATACCGAAAATATCCCAAAGTGACACATTTTTACATTTTCAACTTTAAAAAACAGAGTATTCTACAATTATTATTATTATTGTTATATTACTGATAAAACAGGATCATCCATGCTGACGATCTTCAAAATTGCTTTCCGCCGAACATTTTCCACCTTGTCATACATTGGGGTTAGCTTTTTATGATACTAAGCATTCACTGTGTGTGTGTACGTGTGTGTGAAATGGAATCGAAAACTATGTGAGGATGAGGCACATTCACAAGCATTCATTTACTTTATTATGCACAAGATATACTAGATGCAGAAATGGAGTGGGAAAGGTAAATGTCTTTAATAATATAGGACAAACTTCACATGTTCCAGGTAAATAAATAGCATTACATTCTGCGAAAATGTGGAGAATGCAAGAATTGGAATTCGGCAAATTTGGAAGAGATTGTACGATTTATCACTTAGTCACGCCTGGACCCTCCACGCAAGCTGCAAACTACGCAGTTAAATTGCAATAACCAAGCAAAACTGAAAATGGCTCTGTAGAGTAAAATGCATAATGTTCTACTTTACCACCATAAGTAGTCAATGAAAAGGAAGCCTTACCTTAATTATATACAAAAGAAACTGAGAGTAAACTTTATATAACAGCAAAAGTAAATAATTTGGTACGCTACCTTTGAGTTCAATGACCGGGCACAGAATACGAAGTAACAATTTACGAATAACTATTTAACGATAGGAGTAACTCACTAAGGAATACCTAATAATGATAATTAACTTTATAATCAAACACAAAGAATAATAATCCGCGAACCGTAACTTTTGTAACTACTCCAATTATTCGACGCAACAGGTTGTCCATAAGTCCTACGCAGTAGCCAGTTCAAAAATGGCGCCTTGTTTCAACACCTTTTGGGCAATGTGTCCCTTCGCCAAACACTCGCACCCAAGCTAACGTTCTGGAAGCCTGAGCCTCGTTGCGTGTTGATAAAATAAGTTTTTCGTCGCAAAATGATCTTCGACAGAGAGGTAATTAAACATGTGCATTATTTCTACTTAATATATGTGTGTTTATACGCACACACGCGGACCTTTTTGTAAAAATTCCATTTTTTTATTCAGGGGACCTCAAAACAAGTGTTTCCGGTGAAATCTCTACATGGAATTTTTGGGTGAAATACAACAACTCTCCGACTTACTATTCGTAATAGAGAAATTAAAAAGGAAAGGAATAATATCACAATATGCTAAATAACTAAATGAATGCATGAATGAATGAATAAATAAATAATTAATTCATAACATTTTGTCGGAAATACATCCGTGCGTGGCCGACAACGGCCACTGACACTTCCCCTCCGTTTCCCCTCCACCGCCACACAGCCGCAGCGTGCGATACGATACAAGAGAGAAGGGAGCTTGGTAAATACATTCCTTGCAGCATTGCGGTGTATACACAGATTATACCAGATCGTACCAGATGCTCAACTCTGTGTTGTGGGCTGAGGTCACAAATGTCGCTGATGTCAGATGTTTCGACCGGTTCTTTTGCGAACTAACGATTCCGTCGGTAATGCCGTAAGCCTCTATATCGACTGAGCTGCGCTACGTCACCCCCTCCCCTCCTCTTTGCCAGCATCGCTTGCCGATTTTCTTTCGTAGTCACAATTCCCGCACTCGTGAATAGTTTACGGCACTTTTCGAATATTAACATCTTAGCCTAATACGCGTTACGTGAGCTACGTGGAAGCCATATGCGGTAAACGATTCTTATCCACGTAGTTGATGTAACGCGTATTACGCTAATATGTGATATGTGCTGTAAACAATTCATGAGTGCGCGAGATGTGACTTCGAAAGAAGTTCAATTAATTCCTGAATATAAGATCGGCAAGAAGAAGCCACTTCTAAACTTGCCATTTTTTTCTATGTATGAATAGTTATGTGTCCAATTAATCATAACTGTAGTAAGCCAATGGAATGTGTCAGAGCACACAAATTGTTGAGCTTATGCAATATATTTTCTTTCTGTCAAGAATTTCAAAGCTTACAGCAATTGAGTTAATGGCGGAGGAAAACAGGAAAGGATATCACAAAGTTATGTGTAATGCAACTTTTTTTGTACACAGTAAATTAGTAATAATGTTAAAACAAACTTCTGAAAGATAACCTTAGTGACCAAGAAATAAACAACTAAATAGATTCTAAATGAACATACACCAACAACTATGTACAAAAAAACCAGCACTGTTTCAAAAAGAAAACAAAGAAGTCATGTTAATGCCTATGTTTAATGAGATTTTGAAAAGCAATTACACTTTAATATATACATTATTTTCAGCACAAGTTTACAAAAGAATGTATTAAGAGAAAGACCTGAAATTTGAGATTGTCTCATATGGCATTCATAGTTTATTTGAACGCTTAAAATTAGTACATGAGACAGTGTCGGCAACCGAGCAGTATGCAAAATATATAAAATACATATAACACTATCCAAGGTAGGTGCTGCCAAATCCAATTATGCTCTCCTGAAACAAACAACAGGAAACAGTGCAAATAATTCATCAGTATTTCATAACGATATCAAGTCCCATCTTAATCAAAATTTGGTTTGGTACAATTTCCTACTCTTAGTGTGTATTCTATAGTACTACTGACACATTTTACATCCTTTGCTATCCTTTTTCCTTGTGGGAGTTGGAATGTCGGAGTAAATCTTATTCTTTTCACAAACCTGTTCAGTTCAAAACATATTAAATTCTAGTTTCTAAGCCTGCTTAATACAACGCAGATTTGTTTCTATATTGTTGGTGTGATTTGGCTGCACACTGATTGTTAATTTTGTGTATGTGCCCTGGGTGTTTGAATGTGGCTGAGGGCGAGGATTTTCAGGCATAAAACTTTCTAGCACAACTTCCTTCAGAAGGGAAGTATCCTGTGTTGTAGATATGCAGCACAAAAAAGAGCTCAAGCCTAATTAAGGAGACCTCTGAGCAAAATTAAGCAATCTGTCATTCTCAACATAGTATGGGACACTGAGAACTATATTAGTTAAAATGCATCCATAAAAAAGTAATTTTTTCTTGTATATATCTCTAACACAAGAATAGCATTGTTGTAAATGATCTAGACCAACAACAAACTGTCAAACAGCTATTATACTTCACCTAGTGCAATGTCAAAAAGTATATTTACATTTAAATGAACATAACCTAACACAATGACAAGCATTCTGAATAAATTGAGCAATTAATGACTGAGTAAGAGTATATCTAAGATCATTAATTACAGTTTTGTGGCTAAAATTCTGTTTCTGGGCCACGTCAAAACTCTGTTTACACCTGTGCTGCAAATATACTTTTAATGCAACACAGAACCAAATACAATTATTGTAACAACAGCTCTATGAATATTGAAAAGAAAACTGTTTTCATTGGTCCAATTATATTTCAACATGTTTATATGAATGGCTAAACCGAATGACATTTGGTTTTTACAGGATACTATAATTTAGCTGGTCCATCACTAACTATGAAATATCCTGACACTTATAACACATTCTCTCTTCATTTTCAGCAACTATTGTATGTTCATTGCTCAGCAACACAGATCAAAACTTCTCTAATTTTGTAAATGCAACATTGTAGTACCACTTATTTACCATAAACTTGTTTCTTTATTTCAATATTTTTACTTATGCTGAGGTCCACGTTCTAACATTTTGGTCCAAAGCATTGTATACAACTACAGACCATTGTAGGACATCGAGAGTTGGATACAATTTTGTTGCATACAATTTCTATCCAATCTGTTTGTACACAATGTGATATAGTTGCATCTAATTTTTTCATCAAACAACTTGAAAATAGCCAATCAGCGTCAGTAACAAAGCAATATGGCAGACTACACAAGCAACATGTAGTCAGCTGTTTTATACGTATGGCTCATGGTTCTTTTAATGTGATGGGTGTTTTAATAAAACGCTTTAAACTTTTTCTGCAAGATTCAATAACAATTTTTCATGACCATTAACATATATTACTAAGGTGGCCATTACATAGCTAAATTTCATAAATAATAAGAAACCCAGTTAACAGTATGTTCAAATTTTACATTATGAAATGAGTTCAAATCTCCTGTCCATGTATACTAAGATTAAAACCATTACAATTGTACCTTATCTCTTTCGCACAGTAATAGTTTGTCTCATATTTGTGTCCTGGTGTGTAATATTGCCTTCTACAGGATGTAAAAGGTTGAGAAATAAAGCTTTGCCAATTTGTAGAAAACTGCCATAATTTTCCAATTCCTCTAACCTCAATTCGTTCTGTAGCAGACCCAATATACCCTGGCCTGTGTCCTGTTCTCATGACCGTGCCCACTATCTTTTACTTGTAATTACATATTTTCTTCCTACATAGACATGTGGAAATATATCGCAAACCTATACTTAATATAGTAATCGCTAAATTAATATTTGCTTCTGCCATGTTTATTTTTCACACCTGCTACGTGAACTGTCATTTGTGTTGGACCAAAATTCATCAGTATGACAGACCTGTTTCTTTTGTGTACAATTCCATTGGATACAAAAAGTTTGGACCGTGGGACCCCCGCTTTAATCTCATACCACTGGTGCTTCAAAGAAATGATACCATAAGCTATGTACCAGCAACATCACAACAATATTAAGATAGTGCTGCAGACTGAAACATTGCTACAACTTATGAAGTATGAATACCACACATTTTACCACATCTTTCTTTACCGAAGTTTGAAATTTAAATGATTTCCTTGATAAAATGGCAATATTATTTTACAAAGAACTTTATCTTAGCATGTGATCCTAAGCCATGTCATAATGCTGTACCCACAATATTCAGATTGTATGCACTAATCTCTCACGGTAATAAAATTAGAGAAACAAAAGATGCAATGAGTCTGCCATTGGGTTATTGCAGCAAAGTGGAAATGTATTAAATATAACTTACTTCAAATGATAAATGAAGGAAATGTGTGCCACAGTCCTGAAGATGCACTTCTGGAGATGTGGAGCACTGCAGTAGTTCATTTTGTAATATGCACCATTCTGAAATTCAAAGAATGCAAAAGTGAATTTAATATTAAAATGGGAAAGCAAAAAACTTTCAATTCCAATCTTCTAACAACTACATGCTTAAATAGGTTTTCGAGTGGACTTTTCTTGCTGACTCATAATTCATAAACTATCAAGCTACTGTTACTTATTATTAATGTTATCATTCTAAGCAGAGTAGATTCGAACTACAGCTGATTCGCAAAAAGCAATATTAGTCAATTCCATACCAACACAGTTCTATATTGAAAATAAGTACTGCAGATACATTACAATTCAGGTTATGTCCTGGTATTTAACATATATGTACATATTTAATACATGCATCATACTTACCAACGACCTTTTGACAATATATTAATTTCATCTTGCTGCCCATACGCTCTAGCACATATTTAAAATCTTGCGAGTTTTACAAATACAAGAATATTCTTCCAGATTTATTTTCGCTTCGCTGCCGTTAATGATATCACAAAACGTTAACCATATTTCGAATCAAAAATAACTTTTAAATTACGTCACTGCGTGTCGCATCACCAACTTACACTCCATTAAATTACGAAACTAGGTCTGTAATTTATGCATATTTGGGATTGACTCAGTTCGGTCATTCGGTAATTCCTTTTGTTGTATGATTTATTCCTTCGTTTTGTTGTTTTATTCAGAATTTTCTATTAAATTGCTTCACAGTGCGATACTCCCATAATAAGGAATATTGGCATCACTGATACTCGCTCTACCTCCATTGACATCCGGTACAAAGAGACGTGCAGCGCTCGAAATGTTTGGTTCTCCTCGGAATTTTTTGGAAGCTCGATGCAGAACCGGAAGTGGCTATTCCAGTTGACAGACCATGGGTGTATATCTCCCATATTCGGCGGTTGTTTTGAAGTGTGCGTATAGTGAAATTGAGCGTCCTCCTCATTTGATTTTAATTTGTACAGTATCATTTGAGCTGCTAGTTGTAGTTAGTGCATAATTCGTATCTTGGGTTAATTAAGACCTTCAAACAAGAGTGCAAAAACCTTTATATATATAGACAAATAATACTTCCAAATTCCACCCTTAGGGGTTGGTAAATGTCGCACGATGTAGATCTCAGTAAAAAGGAATTAATAAATACGGAAATAAGTGTAATTAAGGACATGAATACAGTAGAAAGAATTGTGGAAGAAAAGAATGAGAAAGGAATAATAAGTAATAAATGCGAGAAAATATTGTATAATTACAGAGATTGGGGTCCATATTTTGTTATTATCAATGGTAACCAAGGCAATGTAAACAGGATTCATCCTATGAAATATGGTAAAATGATATTTGAAAATGGATTTAAAGCAAAAGAAATCAAACCAATTGGTAGAAATAGAATTGAAGTATACTTCAACCATTTCCAAGAAGCCAATAACTTCTTAAAGTCAGATTTTGATAGTAAATATAATGTGAAATCATTCATTCCTTACTACAACTGCATAGTCAAGGGAATTGTAAGAGGAATCGATGTTGAGTTATCTGAATCAGAAATCCTAGAACAAACAACTAATGATGGAAATTATGAAATTCTTAAGGTGCACAGGTTTGTGAAAAAAGTACCTGGAAAGAATTGGGACGATATTCAGCTGCTCCCCACTGAAACAGTCTTATTTACTTTCAGAGCACAAATGCTTCCCAATAGAATATATATTTATGGCATATCATGTCAAGTAAATGAATTTGAAGAGAAACCCTTTCAGTGTAAAAATTGTTTGCTTTTTGGCCATTCATTCAAAACCTGTAAAAAGGAAGTTAGTTGTAACAAATGTAGCTACCAACACGCTGAAAAGGATTGTAAAGCAAAAACAGAAAGATGTATCAATTGTTCCATGAACCATAAAGCAAATTCAAAGGAATGCCCTAAATATTTATTCAAAACTGAAGTTCTAAAAAAAGTGAGAGAAATGAGAGTTTCAAGGTACGATGCTATTAACATACTGAAAGGTAATACAACCTACGCCGACAAAGTAAGCCAGAAAAGTGTGGTAATAGAAAATCCGAAACTCAATTCGCTATGTGTCATTGCCTCAAAAGAGTTAAACAACTTTCATAAAGAAAATAAAGTTTTTTCCATTAAATCTAAGAAAGTACCTAGTAGGTCTTTTACTAAAAAAGCGGTCAAAAAAAGGAAACCTAGTCCCGTAAACAAAGTAGGAAGTACCAATAAAATCCCAAACCTGAACAACGTGTTGACCAACCCAAATGGCAGAAATCAAGCACAACATTTAATTTCGAAAATACCATCTATCCATAAAGAAACTAATTCCGATGAAAAAATGGAGAGCGAATATACAAATCAGGAATCAATCACTCTTGCTTTAGAAAATAACTGTAGTATGGAAGTGAGTGAAGTAATCATTCCTACTCAGGAGAAAATATCTCAGGACATTTCGTTATTAACTTACTACAACAATGACGCAAAGCAACAAGCTCAGGATAGTGGAAATAAAAAAATGTAAAATTATATCATGGAGTGCTAGAAGTTTAAACAGTAAAAAGAATGAACTAAACAATTTTATACATAAAGAAAATATAGACATTTTTATGATTACCGAAACATGGCTTAAACCAGGAAATAAATTTCGAGTCCCTAATTACAAAATTATTAGATCGGACAGAATGAAAACTGGTGGAGGAGTTTTAGTTGGATACAAAGATAATATGATATTATCTAATTTTGAAATTATGGGAAATTTAGACGATACAGTACAAGGAATTATGATTCAGTTTGGTTCAATCAGAATATACAATAAATATAAAGTTCCAAATTCTATTATAAGTGATACTTTCTGGAAAAGAATCTTTTACTGCAGTACTCAAGAAGAAATTATTATTAGTGGGGATTTTAACTATACTTGTTCAAGGAAGGATGGCAATTTTAATTTCATGAATATTCCTTTTGTCAAAAAATTGGCAGCAGAAAATGTATTTATCTTAAATGATGGTACTACCACCAGAATGGGAGCTTATAATCAAGCGGACACGTCTCCGGATTTATCATTTGCATCAAAAAATTTAGTATCCAAAATTTATTGGGAAGTATATAAAGATAACTTAGGAAGTGACCATTTCCCTATAATTATGAATATGGGAGATACTAGCTCCAATATAAATATTAAAAATATCAAAACACGAAATAAAAACATTGACTGGATAAACTTTCGTAAATTCTTTGATTCAGCCTTGAGTAGTGATAGTTTGGAGGAAGACAATGTGATTAATATATTTTATACACAATTACAAAATTATTTGAACTGTTTTCATCCAGCCTATTATAAAAACAAATCTAAGATTTACATAAAACCCATTTGGTGGAACAGTGATTGTCAACTAGCAGTAAAAAAGAGGAAAGATGCCATTAAAAATTTTTGGAAAAATAGAAATCTAGAGAACTATCTAATTATGAAAAAAGAAACCGCAATTTCAAAGAAAATATTAAATTCGGCAAAAAGAAATAAATGGAATACATTTTGTAATTCTCTATCTCTACAATCTAAAAACATTAATCAAATTTGGAGAGATATCAGATCCATCTCAAAAAATAATGGATCCAGTTATACTCAAATTGAAGATTATTTTGATTTACAGTATAGTTTCCTAAAAACCAATGCTCCGGACTTTGTATACTCTAATTTTCAACAAGATTTACATGAAATAAAGGAAGATACAACTAGTATTGTGGGAAATGTGGATTTAGTTAAAGAAATTGAACTTAGTGAGATACTACATGTTCTTCTAAGGCATAAGAACAACACTCCGGGTCCAGATGAAGTAAGTTACCAGATGATGCACAATCTATCAGAGAATACTTTAAGAACATTGAGCAGGGGATTCAATTATGTTTTTAACAGTGGTAAAATTCCCGGATACTGGAAACAATTCTATATTGTCCCTATTAAGAAACCATCTAAGGATACAAGTTTACCTAGTAGCTACCGTCCTATAGCACTATCCAGCGTACTAAGGAAGATTTTTGAAAAGATATTGGCTAACAGAATTACTTTTTATTTGGAAAGGTATGGTTTATGGCCTAAGTTTCAGTATGGTTTTAGAAAACACTTTAACACAACAAACAGTTTAGCCATTTTAATTACAGAAATTCACTCAAGCTTCCTGAAGAAAAATGGTTTATTAGCACTCAAACTTGACAATAGCAGAGCCTATGACTCCGTTCAATTAAATTTATTAATGGAAACATTAAAAGAAATTAAACTTCCTATTAAAATGATAAGATGTATTACAAATATGATTGACAGAGAGATCGCATTACATCCTAGATTTCACTGCTCAGAAACAAGAACAACAAGCTTGGGTTTACCCCAAGGATCATCATTGAGTCCTATCTTATATATTTTATACACACTAATGTTAGAAAAATTCTTTAACGCGGAAATACAGGGACTTGCATTTGCAGATGATTTGTTATTATATACTTCTTGTAAGCTAGAAATGATGGACAATACTATCGCGAAGTTTGGTGAGAACATCAACAATATTATCGGATATTTGGAGAATAAAGGAATTCTCATAAATTCTGAAAAAAGTCAATGGATAATTTTTAGAAAAGGAAGGAAAAAATTCAATAAAATACTTAGAATGGGTAATCGAGAAATTGCTTCTACCTCCAATATAACGTTTCTGGGAATGGTTTTAGATAATAAATTATGCTGGAATCTTCATATAAATCAGATAGTAAGAAAATTAAACAATATATCCTATATTTTCAAATATATTTCTGGAAAGAAATGGGGAGCTCATCCTTATACTCTACGAATATCATATAACAATTTGATAAATTCTACATTGGAGTATGGAGCTATACTATTCGGCAGAATATCACGTAAAAGTGAAGATTTTTTGAGTTCATCATTGTATAAAATAATTAAACAATGTCTGGGCATTTCTGGAACACCCTCAAGAACTCTTACATTTAAAGAATTTGGGATCATTCCGTTTAGATTAAAACAATTACATGTAACTTGTAAATTTGTGGTTAAGTTGGGCTACTGCTTGGAAGATAAGCTTGTGGAGTCTCTGGATCAATTGTATGCATTCAATAATAGTAACATTTTAAATTACTTCAAGGAAAATTTCAACATCATGTACATATGGATTGTATACAGAAACATGGTAAAGAAAAATGGTACTCCTAGACATCCTACATACTGTGTTCACTGGAATATACTTCATTTTCAGTTAGATGTTGATACCAGTACTTTCATAAAAAATGTACACAATCCGGTACAATTATACAGAGAATTTACAGATACTTATCCGGTTAACACATGGGAATATTTTTTCACTGATGGATCCAAAAATAGAGAAGGTGATGTTGGTACAACAGTATATTTAAGCAAATCCAACGACCATATTACAGTTAAAATGAGTGATGAATTTACAATATATTCGGCTGTACTTATTGCTATTAGAACTGCAATAAATTATATCACTACAAATAAGATAAAAATGAGCATAATTTTATCGGACTCCCTAAGTGTTTTGAATAAATTAAAAAATTTTGGACTTGCATGTAATCAGAATTTAATTGAGATGGAAATAAAATTAAAAGTGTATTATGCCTATCAAGAAAATTGTCAAATTAAGTTTGTATGGGTTCCTGGTCACAAAAACATAGAAGGTAATATGAAAGCAGACATATTGGCCAAACAAGCAAGAAAGATAGAAGAAAAAATAAATGTACAATTACCACCTAAAGATTTCTTGCATCATATGAAAAGTAAAACAACTTCACAATGGTTAAAGGAACATCCTGAAGACCATTGGATTAGCAACAAACAATATAATCCTTGGTTCAAAAATATATACTATCCTAGACAAGACTTGTGCAACATAATCAAAATGAGGCTAAATATTGCATTAACACCTGCATTTTTGTTTAAGATGAAGAAGAAAGGCTCTCCCTACTGCAGTTGTGGTGAATATGGAAATTTAGAACATATATTATTAGGTTGCAACTTATATAAAAATGAAATTAGTGAGTTTTTGAGTTCTATTTATAATTTGGGCATACTGGGACCTATTAAAATAACAAATTTATTAAATTATAATCCAAAATTAGTATTCCACAAAATTATTAAACATATTAGGTAATGTAAAATTAAACTCTAAAAAGTATAGTACTCCAAAAAGCAGCTCATTTAAAAATATTAAAGGATGCTAAATTGACAAATTAGTAATTTAGTATAAACATTGAAGGAGGACGCTAAATGAATAAGTACTTGTATTCAAGACCATCGTAAAATAAAAAGAAGAAGTGTAAATCTCCAATAGAAACTTAAGTTAGAATCTGAAGGTACGTTATTTATTTTCAATAAGTTTTAAGAACTTCTTACTGTACCAGTGATATTGGATGAAGGTAGTGTATTTGCCAAAACGTTTATCATAGCTTTTCATGCACATGTGGCAATTACTTGCACCCATTTATTGCACAAGGTGTAAAATACATAATTGACCTTCCCTTAGATGTGGAATAGTAATCAAAATTGCAGGATATTATAAAAAATGTGCATTTTAAAAAAATTACACATTGGTTGTTGTGCAAAGTAAGAGGCACATGATGTTTTGACTAAGATGAGGTTTTGTGAAATATGTATACTGTCTATTCGATTAGACGAGAAGTCAAGGAGAAGGAATGGTATAGAGCGTTCAAGCAATAGCGAAGTAGTGCATAAATGCATGAAATAGCATGAGAACAGGGATGCAACTTAGAAAATATATTAGTGGTCCATTAGAAACAAATGAATTGCAATGCACAATATGAACCTCCACTTTGCTAACGATATGCTGATCGATAATATATGTTCTGGTTTCCATTCTGATTACTATTACTGTGTGGTTGTTAACCAGGCTTAATTCATACCAGTATTTGTACATTAAACATTTTCTAATAAATATAATACCCTTTTCTTTATATTCTTCAGTTCTCTTAAGTAACACCACGTCACATATTTTAAATTATATTAATAAGCAAATTCAGCGATAACACAACCACATCAGAAAATACAAATGGATGGATGCAACAAACTGTGGATAATAGAAATCATGCTCATCATAACCTATTTCAACAAATACAGAATTGTCATATGAAACAACGAACAGTCATTGACATTGCCTTCAGGAGTTGAGTGTTCTGTTATTTGCTGAACCAAACCAAATTTACATAAATGAATTTATATGTACATTAACATACAAGTATATTAACATATGATTGATATTTTAATGAATGCCTATAAAACAAGATAATCATACTCTTGATATCTAACTCTCAAGTGGTATTTGCCAAACTGTTAACTGAATTATGTGTTAAATAGAGCATATTGATATTATAATAATATTGGCTAAAGTTGTCACGAGAGTGTTAAGATTGCAAACCTGTGACCTTTGATAGAAAATTAATTACTTGCTAGATAATCATATTTACAACTGCTGAAATTGTTTATAACTAAGCTTAGTAGGTGAGCTACAAAAAGAATGAAGTTGTGCACGTTTTGTCTGAACAGCAGACAGATCTGGTTCCGCACACTGTGCACTCTGTCACATGACTACAAATGCCGATAACTTGATTCATCTTGAATGTAGCTTGACTACTAAGCCTAATTATAATCCATCTAAAATAATCTATATTTTAAACGTCAATTGGATAATGGCCTAGCCCTCCTTTACAGAGGTCACTTTCATTACTTAGACTTTAGTTATACATAAATGTTGCTATTCGTTGCATTGTTTTTTGTTTATTTCTAGGATATGTATGGTGGAAAGTTGGAGTTAAAGGTATTCCTGTGATTGTGGGTGTATAACTTCGCAAGCTGTGCCTTTTTGGTGTCCAGTGCTGCTGCTGAATATAGAGTGAAATGGTGTGAAAGTATTAAATGAAGTGAAACTGTTAAGAGGACATTTGTTGTCAGGCTAATAATGATCTAGTGATGACAAAACAGGTGTTCGCATATGGAGCAATATAGTGTTGTATATAATGTATGCAGAAACCTCTCTGTGAGGTTATTTGTGCTTTATTTATTACAGTTTCACAGGCGATCAGCCGTGTGAGGTTTCAAAATCGCCCGTGAAACTGTAATAAATAACGTGCACCGTGAAAGCTTTAAATCTTACATTATTTGCGCTTGTTATGCAAATATGTCAATTCTGTTATGCTATCGGGATGCTAGAAGGAATAAATAAAAGTGTCAAACATGTGTAATTGTTCCCATTTCCCTGTCAAATACCACATCCTAATGTTTGGTTACATGTTCACACAAACAATTTGTGGCAGCTCATTAAAGTATAAAATATTTTATCTTTATGCCATGCAGAGTAATTAGTGGCAATGTCAGAATTGAAAAAGACACATTTTGTTGATACTATTAAGAAAACTAGTCATTTGAACCTGCAACCATTACAGAACTCATTAATATTTCATAAAAGCTATTGATGTACAGACTATTGGACAATTTTAATAAAAAGGAGTTATAACAAATAAACTGTTTTTATACCTGCTTACTTGTCAGTCTTAGCTGATCATATGTCCTAATGCCATATTGCTTCCGATGAGGCCCAAAGTTTAATATGCAAGCTTCCATAGCTGTGATTGCAGTTTTTAAGAGTGCCGCATTTATTAAAGCAAAGGTTAATTTGCGTGAGCTTTAATATGCAGCAATCTTAAAAACTAATGGCAAGTAAGGAAGTTCACGTGTTAAACTTGACGTGCCAGTGTAGCAATATGGCGTTAGGGCATATGATCAGCTGAGGCTGACAGGTGAGCAGGTATGGAATATACAGCCGTAAGAGCTACCGGTAGCGTGAGGATTCGGGAGCACGATTTCTCATACTTTACTTCAATACTGCCCCACTTGGAGCACTTTTTTGTTGACACATTTTTAACATGTAGTTTCCGTTATTCCTACTAGGGTGTTCTGTGCAAGCTAAGACAAATGTGACGCACATTAATTTATGCGCATTTTATTGCCGATAAATTTGCTTTTATCAATGACAAGTATTAAGAAGTACAATGTGATATTACGTTAATGCACCATAGTATCACGTATACTTAAATAGCACTCAGCTTAAAAATAAAATTTGTATTTCACTATTTATGTACAGTGCAAGAATAGTATAAGTTGTACAAACATTGCAAATATGGCAACTGGGAATGAATCTGCATTTTATAATAATTACATTTTCTTGTATCAGCCCTAAACAAAGTACATGAATGGAGCTCCAAAAACCTCATGACTATCAATGTGGAAAAAACAAATTATGAATTATTTACACTAAAATACAAACCAGTTAATGTAAGCATAAATTATAATGGTAAACCACTCAAAGCAGTTGATGATGCCAAATACTTAGGCATCACTTTCGACAGAAAGCTAAGTTGGAAAAAACATATAACAAACATCTCAGAAAAGGTTGAAAAGAAATTGCAAATCCTGAAAAGGTTAGCTGGTGCTAAATGGGGCTGCTCAAGGAGAGTCCTTAACACAACATACAAAATGTATATTAAACCAAACCTCTTGTACTGCTCTGAAGCTTTAATAACAGCAGCAAATGCTAACATCAATAAACTTGAACAAATACAAAATCAGGCTCTTCGCCTAATCACTGGAGCAGTTAAATCCACACCTATTGATGCCATGCTTGCCTTAACACGGACCCCATCAATAACAACAAAAATAGAAGAACAAGCATTGCTCCAACACGAGAAAATGTTACGACTGCCAAACTCTAAATGGAAAGAAGAGAACCTCCCCCATTCAATCCTTAAAACTCATAGTACTTTCCTAGAAAAGGTAACACAGATTAAATCTAAATTGAACATTCCTAACACCAGAGAAAATCTACTTATAAGAGAAAATCCATTGGAATTATTGCAACCTACCTTCAATTTGGAATTAATAGAGGAAATAAGTAAATCAGACACACCAAAAGAAATACAAAAACTTCTAGCTCTGGAAACAATCAATACTAGGTATCCCACAGAAGAATGGCTGCACATATATACTGATGGATCCTCGAAGGAAAACCTTACTGGAGCTGGAGTTACGTGTTCACATTTTTCCTTTTATCATTCTGTTGGCAGAGACACAACAAATTATGATGGAGAAATAGAGGCTATACACATTGCTCTCCGACAATTATTAAATCTTCCCTTAAATAAATTTAACAAGGCAGTAATTCTTTCAGATTCAAAATCTGCAATTCAGGGAATATGTTCAAATACTACAAAGAAGTCAACAAAAATTAGAGAATGCTACAAAATGTTAACACAACTCCAAAAAGTTAATAAGACTGTTCATCTCCAATGGATTCCAGCACACTGTGGAGTCATGGGGAACGAAGCTGCAGACTCACTTGCAAAGAAAGGCACAACAATAAAACAAAAGTCTAAATTCAATTTCTCATATTCCTCAATAAAACGCTTGATCATAAAAAATTTTTGTCATTCATATCTACAAGAAATAGAAACAAATGCCAAAGATAAAAAATGGATTACACTACTTTCCAACCCAGATGTAATCCCCCAGAGACCAAGGAAAACAGCTGTTGCAGCCTTCCGACTATTGACAAATCATGACTGCTTGGCAAGTCATCTCTACAGAATAGGTATCTCAGCCTCACCAATATGTGTCCTGTGTAACGATCCAGCAGAAATGAACGAAGAACACTTGAAGACCTGTGAAGCATTAAGATCAGAAGAAACTACAGTTCAAAAGTATTGGAAAGCACGAATGCTAATGGCTTCATTGCCAGATGCAAGGCACTAGAAAACAACAACAACAACATTTTCTTGTATGTATAAGATACGGGGGAAAAAATAAATGAAAATACGTCTACACATATTCTGAAATTAAATTTATGACCATCGATGAAGTATGTGGATATAAAATTGTAAAATATAATTCATTCATTCATTTTTAAAAAGGCATGCCTTTATGAAAAGTCGGTAATTTAGTCTTTCTATTCACATTTGAGTTTGGTTTAATATGATGCAGTAGGTTCTTTTACTTTTTAATTTTATTTCTAGTTTATTACCTATTATTGTTGTCATTTTTGTTGTGTTACATTTTAATGAAAGATGTTAGTATAAAATGTAATATATAAATTACCTTAAATGTTAATGGCATGCCCCTGAGGTAGAGGATTTTGAGGCACGAAGTGAAACACTGAAATATGCAAGTTAGTATTGAGTTGTATGCAAAATGTAACAAAAAATAGTTAAAATTGTAACTTTATCTGATAAGTTTTGTTATTTATAAAATTTTGATGATGGAATATAAGGAGTGATGCCTATTTATTGGCGTACACATGATATTTGTGTGATATAATCTGCAGACTTCTGGTAGTGTAAATCTGAATACCTAAAAGCCATAATGTTCTTCAACCTCACATTTCTGTCCCCAGCTTGAGTTCGGAATGGATTTCCTTTCCAGAAACTACTTCTTTCATTCTCACTTCGCATTCGGAGTTGTAGAGAAGTAGTCCTAGAGTTCGATCCCCGATGACCACCCTCTCTGACAAATGGATTTTTCGTTCAGCGAATCTCATGTACACATCATTTCCTTCGTTCTCACCTGGTAGTAGAACCAGCGATGGTTGTAATTACATATTGTGAAACAGGACCTTGATCGAAAGAAAATCCAATAAAACGATGAACAAATCTGATGTTTTGCACTTACAAGACTTTCTCTGCTCCTGTGCTAACCATTCTTCCAAACCCATTTCTATATCTTCTTGGTGTTAGTTGAGATAAACATTTGTAAAAATTATCCTATTGCTCGCTTTCTTGCACGTGGAGCAGGAATTTTAGAATACAGTAGGCTTTTACAGATTGTCAAATCTTTTAAAGCTCTGAAATCCCGTTCCTCTTTGCAAGCTTAACATATAAAAAATGAACAACGCTGTACCTTTCACGAAAGTTTGAAGTTTCCCGAAAATGACACAAATAACAAGGAATATCTCTGAAATGGTTCACTCTAAAAATAATTTGTTCATAAATTGTGTGGTTTATTAAGATCTACCTACATTTTTTGGATACTAGATTTGGACTATTTCTTACATTTTACTACTTCAAAAATAACCCAGAGTAAACAGGACTATACTCTGTTCATCTAGAGATTAGAGGAGACGTAAACAAAGCCACGTGTGTTTTGACCACAGCGCGCCCTCTTGACGCTTTCGTCGTGTAAATAGTCCCTTGAAGAAATAATGTTACTGAGGTCTGAAATGTCATTTAATGTTTGCTAAAGCATGAACTAAGTGTACTAAGCATAGTTAAAGTGTAAGAATACGCAGTTAAGTGAATCTGTAACCAGCCTAATTTATGCTGCGCACGCATTATTCAGTATGAAAGTAACATGGCGGAACAAGTGAGTGTTGTAAAACATAAGTGCGGCAAACCGTTGCGAAGTGGTGAAAAGACAACAATATTGAACATATTTAACAAGTTCTACGAGAAATATCCTGAACTTGCTATCGAAGACATGATGAAATTAATATTCAAGTTTACTGGTGCTAGATACGTGCTAGATAAATGGTGGATGTAGTTTGTGACGAATTTGTGAGTGTGAGATCTGCAATCCGTCGAAAAGTTCACCAGTTCTTTGTTAACAATGAACCACTACCTTAAACAAAGTGCTGTTGGCAGTTAACTCTGATCCCGATCTTCCAGATTTAAAACGAACTGATTTCCAGATTGTGAGCAGGAAGTGAAAAAGTATTATTGTGGACAGAGATGACATAAGTAGCAGTTAATTTCCATGTGCTACGTGTTATTTGGATCACGTAAATATATCCTTTAGTAGTGTAAAATGCATGTTATACCTACACGTAGCGGTAGGTAACCGTGTTGCGTCATTGTGAAAGCACGTGGCCGCGGAGTGATACTTTTTTTTTTTTTTTTTAACTACTTAACTAATTTTATTTCTGGGGTGACTCTGTTTATTTGTACAGTGGTGGTGTTAGTCCGGTACCGCCGAAGCAAACCAGATGATTGTGGGTAAAATATTAAAGTGATACAAAACGGTGATTTGCTTATATCTCCTCTACTCTCTTGATGAACAGAGTATACATAGGCTATAGACACAAAATTCAAAATAAACATTTCATTTGTCACAAAAATATCTTAAACAGTTGTCATTTTAATCAAAATTGTTAGAGCCTTTTTCAAGAAAATCCTTTGGTTTTTAACCGACTTTTCGTCTTTGAGTTATGCTGTCCACAGACTGACACACACACATATACATACAGTGACCTTTTTCTAAAAATGCCTTTTTTTTTAATTCAGGGGACAGCTATTCCACCCAAAAATTCAATGTCGAGATTTCACTGGAAATGTATGTTTTGAGGCTCCTTGAGTTCAAAAAAAGTATTTTTAGATGAAGGTCCTTGTGTCTGTGTGTCTGTCAGTCTGTGGATAGCATAACTTAAAACGAAAAGTCAGTTAAAAACCAAAGTTGGTATTTAAGTTTAGTGACTTTCAAGGATGCGACACAAAAATTTTGAAGAAAATGGTCCCACCCTAAAGTACCCTTTACATGGAAAATGTTTCGAAAATTTTGATCTTCTTGAAAATGGCTGAAACGATTTTGATTAAAATGACATGTTTTGATATTTGTATGACAAATGAAATGTATATTTTGAATTTTCAGACTATAGCCTATGTAGTCTTGTTTACTCTGGATTACTTCTGAATAACTGGTAAACCGTCAAGATATAGAAAACCTTACTCTTCAAAAAATGTTGTTGTTGTTAGCTAATGCTGGATTTCTGACAATGAAGTCATTAATCTTCTTGCTCTCCAATATTTTTCACTGATGGATGGGGCACTAGAAGTGGCCAGGCATATTTGAAGGTGGTCTCGATCCAAAAAATGTAGATCTTGCTAAAACACACAATTTATGTCTGAATAAATGTTTTTGTAGAGTGCAGCATTTCGGAGATATTCCTGGTTATTTATGTCAGTTTTGGGAAACTTTAAACTTTGGTAAAATAAACATCGTTGTTCATTTTTGTATATGTTAAGCGTGCAAAGAGAACAGAATCCCAAAGCTTTAAAAGATTTGACTATCGCTCAAAGCCTACTGTATTCTAATATTCCCGTTCCATATGCAAGAAAGCGAGCAATAACACAGTTTCTGCAAATGTTTTTCTCAACTAACACGAAGAACATCTAGGAATAAGAGTTTGTGAGAATGGCTAGTACAAGAGTAGAGAAAGTCATGTGAGTGCAACACATCAGATTTTTTGGTTTCAGGGGGGCCTCAAAACATATATTTCCGATGAAATCGCGACAGCAAATTTTTGGGTGAAATACAAAAATGCACACCAATGAATATAGAACTAATTTAATGGAACAGTAATTGTTTAATCTGTTTCAGTCTTAAATAGCACATATTTAGAATGTAGTGAATTTCGTGAAACAAACCAGCTACACCTTCAAGTTTTAAATGGATGTAAGTTTGTTTTCACTCTTCTAAACAGCAATACTCGATTCTAGATACTATTGACATTAGCTTTACACTCCAAGGTGCATGGAAAACACCTTTGTAACTGATGCAGTCCATTGGCTGTACAGTAAATCTTACAAAATATTTGCAATCATCATCTTCTAGATCAGGGGTCTCCAAACTTTCCAGCCTTATGGCCGTATTGATTACTCCAGAAAGTTCTGAGGGCCAGAACTGTTTCAATTGTTCCTGGCTTTATCAGTAATTTCTAGACTAGTCGCTGAGTACGCGCCCTGAGCCGAGCATATGCTTTCTAAGTTCGCTAGGTCAAATTGTGTATTGTTACGACCATGACACTTGACATCTAGTTTTCAAAGGCGGAACATAGGTAGTGATAGAATCCTATATCCTAACAGGTTCTGCTAGTAGTACTCGTACTTTCGAGAACGTTATGGTATATTCCAGCCACTTCGAGATGGCAAGCAGCCGGCAGCGAGATCCCCCAGTCAGTCTGCCTTGGGAAGGCGAAGAAAGCAAAACTATCCTGAAATAAAGTACATAGTCTGTAATCCGGTTTAAAAGACATCTTCCAACTGACCAATGTCCATACGAAACAGTATTTTGATTTGACTTGGTTTGTGTGTGATTTATTAGAATGGAAAAGAAGAAAAATGTACATATATAGTGACTGCAGAACATTCAAAGATCAATACAACTATCAGTATTTCATGACTGAGTCCTGTAATAAGATGCTATGTTTGATTTTCAATGAAATCATAGCCGTTTTCAAAGAATATAACATTATACGTCATTATTAAACGAAAAATTTGCAAAATTACTCAAAATATACTGGAGAAAAATTTGAAACTTTGAAGCGCGGATTGAAATTGCAGCAATCCTGCTTAATGAAAGTCAACACTGAACAAGAGGCTGCAACTCGTGCTAGCTTCCGTGCAGATCTTGAAATCGCCAGACGTGGACAACATCGATGGAGAAATGATCAAAGAATACGTAATTGCAGTAACCCAAGAAATGTACCGAACAGATAAATTCACTAAAAACTGTCAGTTTGTCTGCAAACACAGTGGCTCGGAGGGTACAAGACATCGCAGAAAATACATCATCTCAACTGTATGACAAAAATGGACATCTTCAGTGGTTTTCTCTGATCTTGAATGAGTCAACGGATGTGACAGATACTACTCAGGTGTTGATTTTTATTCGAGGAGTAGATAAAAGCTATGCAGTGCATGAACTTCTTGATATTGATAGTATTCACGGCACGACTACTGGGGAAAACATTTTCAAGGGGGTTGAAAATGTCAATAATAAGAACCTCTGATGGAGACAAAAAGCATGTGTGGTAAAAATGGAGTAATTGCACTTGTGTTAAAGGAGATAGAAAATGACAGTGGTTCAAAACCATTAGTCTTACATTGTATCATTCATCAGCAGTCTTTGTGCGGAAAATGTTTGAATATGTCTGAAGTTATAAAACCAGTCATATCACTTGTTAATTTCATCAGATACACCGACAATTCCGGGAGTTTATTCAAGAGATTGGGGAAAAATGACTTACCATATCATACTGCCGTACGCTGACTTAGTTACGGAAAAGTCCTCCAATGCTTTTTTGAACTACGAACAGAGATCATTTTTACTTTCTTTTTAATGAAAAGCATTGCCCTCTTCCTGAATTAAAAAATAGTGAATGGCTGTGGAAGCTAGCATTCTATGTAGATTCGACAAAACATATGAAGGAACTGAATTTGAGATTGCAAGGAGAAAACCAGCTTCTCCGTGATTTATACACTAATATCAAATCGTTTCGGCAGAAAATAATACAGTTTCAACTTTAAAACATGACATATTCAGCCACAGTGCTGAGACTGAGATTCCTGTCCATTTACAATCGAAGCTTTGGGTGCTTTGAAGATAAATTTGTATACCCGTTTCTCAGACTTTGATGACATTGCATATGAAATTTAGATTTTTCAAAATCCTTTTGATACTAACATTGAAAGCCTGGCCCCGGAACTTCCAATGGATGTTATTGATTAACAGTGCAGTGATACAGTTAAGAACAAATATCAAAGCTCATGTTCCTTTCATAGAAGTTTGAAAACAGTGTTGTTGTAATTAATTTAATTTAAAAGGTGAGTTAATTAATAACACTGAACAACACTTACAACATATTTTTCCGGGACGCGTTTCGAAGGTTAACTTTCCTCCATTATCAATCATTGTCCAGTTGATAATGGAGGAAAGTTACCTTCGAAACGCATCCCGGAAAAATATGTTGTAAGTGTTATTTAGTGTTATTAATTAACTCACCTTTTAAATTAAATCAAAGCTCATGTTTGAATTCACGTACCATCCCTGGGCCTTCAGGAATTTTGGAAAAATCTTCAAGAAACTAAACATAAAACTAGCACCGCAAAACCAATACAGTTTAAAACACCTGCTTAATAAGCCACTAAACAATACCATCCCATACAATAAAAAATCGGGGATTTACCAGATCACTGTAATAGTTGTGACAAAAGCTACATAGGGAAAACAAAGAGAAATTTAGATATAAGACTTAAGGAACACCAAAGAAACATAAAATTAAAACAAATTGAAAAGTCTGCTGTGACACATCATTTTTGGACTGAAAACCACAACATCGGCCTTAATATAAAACTGTTAAAATCTATTAATTCACCAATAGAACTGAATATTTGGGAAAAAATATACATAATCAAAAACAGTAATAAAGTCATTAATTTCGAAATACCAGCATTGAATGAAGTGTTAAAGCTCTGCAACCCTAACACCAGATGGCAGCAGAATAGAGACAGCAGAGAAAAGGAACAAGAGGATAACATCAGTCACCCAACGGCTGATGATGGGATCGAATGGTCCTGAAAACGTTTCTGCTTTAAAAAAGCAATTTAGTAGTGAAGGTGAGTGTAAATAAGTGACTCAAAATCACCTCAAACATGAAGAATACTTCACTGTCAATAGTGCTTCTATTTTTAATTTTCATCAAAGCTCATCTTTGTTGGGATTTTATAAGAGTCTTCCACTGGTACAATTTGATAATTTGTATAAATTTGCTCGTGGGCTGTTTTCTGTTTTTTTGTACGACTTACTTGTGAGCAAATATTCTCCAAAATGAAGTACACAAAGCATGTTTACAGATCTAAGTTAGCCGATCAGCATCTTAAATCTCTCTTTATAATTGGTACAAGTAAAACAATTGGTCCACAACTGCAAAATATTGCCAGTGGTAAATCACAGTTACATAAATCTCATTAGTATTTTTCAGAAGGGGACACCCCGCAGTTTCATTCGCATTAATTTAGCTTTTCCGTCCCTGAGGGATTTTCAGGATAAAACTAATGTGTAATATTTAGGATATATATGTGCATTCCAAACTTCGGTTTACATGCATATACGATACTCTTTACCCCACCATAACTACCGAGGTGAAACCGCGGGATGTCACTAATGCTAACGAGATTCATTTCAATTATTTGTTAGTTATAATATTTGATTTTCTGATTATTATATTTGTAATTAAGCTTTACCAAGCAAATAAATAAAACAAACTAACATTAAGGTTTCTTTTTTCCAATCTAACTTATCACAGCAACAGAATTATTGTAACCAAATATTATAAATAAATATTATTGTATTATTATATGTGTGTTAATATTTATGTTAATTTGTAACAAAATGTAACTGACTCAAATAATATTATAATAATTTATTTTGTAATTAATTGATAAATTAAAATTAAAGAAATTGATGAGTAATGACAGTTAACTTAAAAAAACAAAATAACAACAAATGATTAGCAGTCCCGGGCCAGATTGATGTCACTGGCAGGCCGGACTTGGCCCGCTGGCCATAGTTTGGAGACCCCGGTTGTAGATGGAAGAATAAAAAGTTATGTCCAACAACCCAATGACCAGTTTCCCAAGGTGGCCAAAGTTAGCCTGTTTTACAGCACCTCTCTGAATTTACTGTATCTGAAAAACATATGGATCCTTTTATTTCGTGTGCTCTTACTGCACACCACATATCAATCTTTTTATGGTGCAGAGAAATTAAGTGACTTATTCATGCATTTTCTGTGCCTCGAATCTATTGTGAACATATGCACATAACCATGTAAATGAAGTCGTACTTCATCTCAGAATATGATTAAATGTGGATCAACATTACCATCGTGGATGTTCTACAAAACCCAATAGCAGAAATTCGCTCAACTTTCATTGTCATATAGCTATAATCCTTGGACTATAATAAATCAGTAAGGTTTCAATTTTCAAAGTTAAGTAGCCGTATGATGGAAGTTTTTTGAATCATCTACTTCTTGTGCTACAAAATATAAAGATTTATTAGGAGAACATTCAATTGAGGTGTCAATCTCATCCAGGTTTTCTTCAGATAGAGCCCTGTGTGTAGGCCTACAAATTTTATTGTACAGTGAATCTGCTTCTTGAAATCTGTTGGCAAAGTTTTCAACTGTACCTCTATTTGGGGCTTAAATGTCAGGAAATTTGTCTATAAATTGTCCATATACTTGTTGGCATAAATCTGTTCTGATATAACTATTGTTCCCAAATGTATGTTCTTGTAGAGTAAAATTTTCAGTTCATATTTCAATAGTCAATGGGTGTGCAAAAGCAGTTAAGTCAAAAAACCTCATAACGAGAATAACTATATTAAAGATTGCAATCAATTTTCCCAACCCCTTATGTGCCAAAATTTTATACATTTTGCAAAAAAATATTTGTTGGTTAATAGTGTAAATATCATCAGGTTGCTTAAATTCCTGTAAATCTTCATCCCTTATAAAAGGATTACCTGAAGGGTTGGAGGGTGGCTGCATGACTTACGTCACTTTTCACAGTGCATTTGGCATATCCACTTCTACACTAATGTCTTAACCCACCAGCGGGCACACTCTTGTAAAAATTACAACGCAGCTCCTTTTATGCTTTATCAATGCCTTAACCTTGAGCTAATGTGCCACCGCTACAATGTATTCCTCTACTGTTGTTTACTCGACAATGTTACTATGGCTTCAGCTTTGTCAGTTTGTTTTCTGCATTGTAAACAATGAGGTGTTAAATGTTGTAATAAGTACAACGCGCGCTTGCTCTTGTAACAGTTGCAAGCTTTGTTTTTAGCAGTCAATATGCAGAGGTGAGTATAATAAAATGTGAAATGTACTGATTCACAGTTATTTTATTTCAGTTCCAAAGGTTTATCAGAAGAGGAAATTTGCAAGTTACTCTTAGAGAGCAATGATGAAGTATATTCAGACTTTTCAAAACTGGAGGAAAGTGACGTGGATGAAAACATTGAACCTGAACTGGAAGCTGCGGATGGTGATGATTTCGTAGAGCCCATGGAAGTTCTGGAATTCTTTATTGGAAAAGACCAAGTTACGCGTTGGTGTACTAAACTTTCAACAACCAAAACAAAAAACATTGTGAAAATTCTGCCTGGCACCAAGAGAAATGTGATGGACATAACTGCTGAAGTCGATGCTTTTCTGAAAATAATTGACCTTGACATTACTGATGAAACTGTAAACTCACAAACCAGAAATAATCACAGACTACAATGTGACAAAAGGTGGAGTTGACGTTGTAGATAAAATGTGTGCCTCTTACTCCGTTTCAAGGATTACTAGAAGATGGCTATTGGCTATTCTTCACCCTTTTGAACGTTGCTGGTATAAATTCACAAGTATTGTTCTCCTTTACAAAGCCAGAGGCAACTTCAAGAACACGTATTTACCTCAAGAAGCTAGCAAAAGTCTTATGAAAGAAAAACTTGCATCTAGAACCCAACTCAAATCGCTGCCAACCGATATCACCGTATTTCTTATGCAGTTCCGTGGAGAAGACTCGTCTTCTGAAGATAAAATCCTTGAACTTCCGTCAAAGAAATGTGGGACATGTATCCTTTGTGGATGTCAAAAAAATTGCTCAACGTCCATTAAATGTGATAGATGTGGAAACTTTGCTTGTAAAAGTCACTAAGAAACAAGTTGTATGTGTAAGGTGTTATGAAAGTGAATGTGTTTCAGAATAGCTGGATAAAATGGTGTCACAGAGAACTAAAAGAGCTAAGTTTTTGTTATAAGATGTGATAATAGTTGTATTGAACTGTTTTATTCAAAATATTAACCAGTTTGTTGATCATACACTTGCTATCATTTAAAAATGTCTATGTTGTAAATTTTAAACGTGCGCCTGCACATGTGATGTTCTTTTTAGGATAAGTAAAAGCTCATTTGAATCACAGTGATTTTTCACTGATACTTTATCAGATTATTAAACAACAATGCACTGATCAGTGCTAGCATATTTTTTATACAAAACAGATTTTGTCTTACCATGCAGAAAAGCTCTTGCAGTAAATATGTACGGATGTGAATAAAATGAAGAAAGTTTGATACATACAATTTTTGAAAAGGCTGAAAGAACCTATTATTAAAAGCTAGGACATATTAAAGGGCATTAAATGTGTTTGAGTCATAATGCTGAATATTTAGATAGGTATATCCAAATATGGAAAATTATTATCACCATCCATCTCATTTTCACTGTTTTGAGTAACATTTTCAGCAATCAAACTTGTAGAATGTATAATAAACTGTTGGGACATATTTTAAAAGGTCATTAATGTCCGGAAGTTTGTAAGATTTAAAGCTTTCACGGCGCACGTCATTTATTAAAGTTTCACGGGCGATCAGCCGTGTGAGGTTTGAAAATATTGAGCTTTCGGCCATTCTAAACTCCATGGCCTTCGTCAGAATGAAATGACCGTTATTTTCCCGCTCCCCCTATATATACAATGTTAGATGGGAGGGGGTTGCGATGCCCTGGCCAATGAGCGGGTGACGATTTGTGATTGGGCCTGCTGTTTCGGGCTATGTTTGTCACCGGCCACAGTGTTTTCTTGAGGGTCAGTACTTGGACCAGAATCACTATAGTTGCTGTGGTGAATGTGTTTCATGGCTATTGTCCACGCAGGGCTTAGCTGAAGACCGCGGTCCCTGTTGTAATTGTTTGGATGTAGTTTGATTTGAATGGCTTCCTTAATGACTCTGTCCCAGTATTTATCCGTATGCTCCAGAACTTTGATGTCTTCAAAGTTTATTTTGTGGACATACTCTATACAATGCTCAGCCACTGCTGACTTATCTGGTTGTAGGAGCCTGATATTGCGTTGATGTTCTTTACACCTTTCTTCTATTGTGCGTCCTGTTTGGCCTACATACACTTTACCACATCCGGAAGTTTGTTTGGAGTTATTGATCTGGACTTGACATATTTTACTTCAAGGTTAACATTGCTAAGATCCACAATGTGCTTATCATTTCTTTTTTGCTAGCTGGTCATTGGCTTTTTATGGTTAGACCACGGTTGTACCCAAACAACATGGATTTTGATCTCAGGGAAAACAGTAGCTTCAATTTAATCAACCAAAGGCTCTTGGTCCAAACCATATAGTGGGAAGATAGTTCACATGAAAACCTGACAGATGGCGCCAATATTGCAAATTGTGTATCAGGGAGGGTTAGACCACTGTTGCACTAATCCCCTCATGTGACCTCATGCAGTATTGAAGGAAAATTACGGCAAATAGAATGCTGCTGTTTACCTCACTCTGCCAACTTCCTCCCATCTGCTTCTGTGATCCAAGTATAACTCAAACATTCCATAGGTGTACGGGGCACAGTCCTGGAAACAAGACACAACACTGTCACAACCCCAATCGACTTGCAATATATATCAATAAGCATAATATTGTTTTCAGCTGCTGTTTACCTCACTCTGCCAACTTCCTCACATCTGCTTCTGTGATCCAAGTATAACTCAAACATTCCATAGGTGTATAGTCGTGACTCTTTATTGTACTGCACTGAGACTCCTCACAGGCGGGGCACAGTCCTGGAAACAAGACACAACACTGTCACAACCCCAATCTACTTTTCTAAATATTTTATTTATTTATTCATTCAGTTCAATACAGTGGAATACACAATTGAGCCATAATGAGTCAATACATAAGATGATATAAAAAGGTACCCTATAAGGGCCCATGTCATGAGAAACATAAATAGATAAGAAGTTAAAAGTACAATTAGTATAATCAAAACATCATAGAAAATATCTATAAGTTTAGGTATTCTTTAATACTGTAAAAGCTTTGGTTATTAAATAATTTTTTATCCTATTTATAAAGGTATTATAATTTTCATATGATTTTGGATGTTCAGGCAAAGCTTATAAAACTTTGCTCCCATATAACTAGGAACCCTCTCTGATAAATGTAATCTGGTTCTGGGGAGATTTAGTAATTGATTATTCCTGGTATTATATATGTGAACATGACATGTTTTTCATTGTGAATTTAAATTGAACTAAATATAAAATGGTTCTATAGATGAACAAGCTTGGTAATGTAAGGATTTTCAGCAGAATAAAAGTGCTTTTACATGATTCATTATACTTTAGACCACCTAAATACCTAATAGCCTTCTTCTGTAATACAAATATTCTTTGAAAATTTTGTTTAGATGTATTTCCCCATAGTTCAATTCCATATGACAAAAAGGAGTGGATAAGCCCAAAGTAAATAGTTTTAGCAGTAGAAATAGGAATAGAGTTTCTTAGACATCTCAGGACATATCGATTTTTACTAACATTAGCTACTATCTTGTCAGCTTGTGAGTTATAAGTGAGCTTACTGTCTAAAACAATCCCTAACAACTGTGTTTCGTCCACACTTTTTACTACATCTGTATAAATTTTTAATTGTAGTGGATGATTCATAATTTTGAATCCAAAGTTTATCATTTTGCATTTATGAGGGTTAACACTTAAATTTAAATTATGGAAGTATTGAACATTGTTACTAACTACATCGTTTAAACGGGTTTCTAGCTTTAATATGTCAGTATCACTTACAGTGATGGTTGTATCATCAGCAAACTGAATAATCTTTATCCCATCAGAAGCACAGTTATCTATGTCATGCATATATAGCACAAATAACAGGGGGCAGAGAATCGAACCCGGAGGAACTCCATGTGTTATATTTTCAGAGCTGGATATTGATACAGATGATCTATTTTTTAATTTTACAATTTGTCTCCTATTAGTCATATATGACCTTATGATATTATAACCTAAGCCCCTGATACCAAGCATTTCTAATTTATTCATTAAGCTAGTTTTTTCAACACAGTTGGAAGCTTTAGTTAAATCCAAAAGAACACTGCTTGAGTCAATACACCTTACTGTCTCTTCGATGCAATTGTCAATTGCAGTTATGGTAGATTTATTTTTTACAAATCCATTTTGGACAGTTGGTATTAAATTATGCTTCTCTAGATACTTAATTATTCTGTTATAGAGAATTCTTTCAAATATTTTGGAAATTGCAGGAAGGATAGATATTGGCCGATAATTGTTAATATTGGTTTTGTCTCCTTTTTTATGAATGGGTACTACTACAGCTAGTTTTAAGTTATCAGGGAATATCCCAGTTGCTAAGGAGGAGTTTATTATGTCAACTAATGGATCAGCAATTTCAGTACTACAAGTTTTTAGAAGTTACATTGGAATTCCATCGACACCTATTCAGTTTTTAGATTTTGATTTACTAATTATATTTACAATCTCAGCCTTATGTGTAGGGTAGCGGTAGATACTTGTATCTATTTTGGAGTAATTTGAAAATTTAGTGAATTCATTTATATTTGTGTTTGCAGTAATGTTACTGCCAATTGACACAAAGCTTCAGCAAGTTCGTCTTGCTTGGTAATAAAACTTGAGTTATTGATGCTCAGTTCAATAGGGGCATTACCAGTGGGAGTTCTAGGTTTACAGAGACCGTTAATAATTTGCCAGCAACTTTTACTCATATTATCAGATTCAAGGGTCTTACTACTAATGAAGTTTTGTTTAGCTTTCACTACAGTCTGATCATACAAATATTTTAATTTATTAAGTGCAATCTTATCAGATGCTCACTTACTGTACTTAACTTTTTCAGTATCTAACTTAATTTGAATACGCAGTTTCTTTATGTCAGGAGTTATCCAGTTGAAGTTATTCATTTTTCTAATGTTTGATTTACGAGAGTGGATCAGTGGACAGCATATATTTATATAGTAGTTTAGAATATTATAGAATACACTTAATTTCTTATTTGGGTCCTGCTCACAATACACCCATGTCCCAATTTGCACCATTTAATAGGCAACTCAGATTTGTTAAGTTTTGTTTGTTAAATGAATGAAATAGTGTAGAATGTGTGATATTTTTGTGAATTATTTGAGAGTGTTTATCAGTCATTAATGAGATTTGCTGGGCTGTATGGTCAGATATACAAGAGTTTATCACCCGAGCACTAGACATGTTTACAGGTGTATTAGTTATGATGTTATCAATTCCAGAACCGCATTTATTAGTAATTCTTGTAGGTTCATCTATTATAGGTTTGAGGTTAAATTCATTTAGAATATCCATTAGTCTAGCCTTACTGCGTGAATGTTGAAGAATATCAATATTTATATCACCCATTATTATTAATTTTTGGGTATTCTTTTTGAGACATTGATCAATTAATAAACCTAACTTTTCCAAAAATGTGTTGATATTCCCATTTGGTGGTCTATATATTCCAATATTGATTATCTGACTGCAATTTAAATTTACTCCCGCTATTTCAATATGTCCTTCGATGCTAAACTTCGCTACATTTAATACGGAGATCTTTTCACCAAGATCATTAGCAACAAAAATACCTACCCCACCCCAATTTTTTTTCGACCGACAAAAACTAGCTGCTAAGTTCATATATACTTGCAATATATATCAATAAGCATAATATTGTTTTCAGCTGCTGTTTACCTCACTCTGCCAACTTCCTCACATCTGCTTCTGTGATCCAAGTATAACTCAAACATTCCATAGGTGTACGGGGCACAGTCCTGGAAACAAGACACAACACTGTCACAACCCCAATCGACTTGCAATATATATCAATAAGCATAATATTGTTTTCAGCTGCTGTTTACCTCACTCTGCCAACTTCCTCACATCTGCTTCTGTGATCCAAGTATAACTCAAACATTCCATAGGTGTATAGTCGTGACTCTTTATTGTACTGCACTGAGACTCCTCACAGGCGGGGCACAGTCCTGGAAACAAGACACAACACTGTCACAACCCCAATCTACTTGCAATATATATCAATAAGCATAATATTGTTTTCAGCTGCTGTTTACCTCACTCTGCCAACTTCCTCCCATCTGCTTCTGTGATCCAAGTATAACTCAAACATTCCATAGGTGTATAGTCGTGACTCTTTATTGTACTGCACTGAGACTCCTCACAGGCGGGGCACAGTCCTGGAAACAAGACACAACACTGTCACAACCCCAATCTACTTGCAATATATATCAATAAGCATAATATTGTTTTCAGCTGCTGTTTACCTCACTCTGCCAACTTCCTCCCATCTGCTTCTGTGATCCAAGTATAACTCAAACATTCCATAGGTGTATAGTCGTGACTCTTTATTGTACTGCACTGAGACTCCTCACAGGCGGGGCACAGTCCTGGAAACAAGACACAACACTGTCACAACCCCAATCTACTTGCAATATATATCAATAAGCATAATATTGTTTTCAGTGTTATGCATGCACCAATGCAGCTGCCCTATATAATAAATTGCCATGTATGTATCTGTGGTTTAGTGGCAAAAAGAGGAAGCTGTGGAAATTATGCTTTGCTAGCATTATGATCAATTTCTTCCTTTCATTTTCTCCTGGGATTTAATAATTAATTAGCACTAACGGGTGCCATGAGGATTGAAAATGTATTCAGCATTATTTCTTGCAGGTATTATTTACTATCAATAATGTAAATAAAACATTTGAAGTAAATGCATTACATAGCACAGCTTTGAAATGCCAAATTACAAATACTGGTTGCTTATTCCTGCAGCACTCATTAAACCAACCACCTGTGAATCTGAATTATAGTGATAGTAATAATAATGTGGGCATCAGCAGATTTTCTCCAGGAGGAAGCGACAAGCTGGAAGTTTGCTATCAGATATTTTCAATTCATTATTTTGTAATCAAAAGTAATTGTATTCGTTATGCATAACATAATTTGTGCTAAATAAAAATTGTTCTTTCCATAAAAATTAAAATAATAGTCTAATAGTCAGCAATTGATTGTACATTAAGTTCATTAGCTTACAAGTTGGGCCATGGCAGCCCTTTGGCGCTCTCCGCAACACCCATTAATAATGATGATGATTGTAATAATGATAATAATAATGATAATGATGATGATGATGATGATGATGATGATAATAACACACTGAGGGGACTATTTCTATAGCTGCTTTTTTCAGTCAGAAGGAAGCATTTTCCGTGAAATTTCAATATAGAAGTTTTGGTTGGAATGCAATGTGCTACTTATCAAGCGAGACGGCTCCATCGGTAACGTGGGAGATCCTGGGTTTGATTCCTGCGACCGACCCCTCCTGACCCGAGGGTTTTCCAGGGTCACCAGGCAAATGCTGGGAAGGGTAAATACATCCCCTAAATTTCCCGTCACTTCATTTCAATCCAGTCTTGCTGAGTCGGAAGCGTTGCCATTGGGCGAGTTTGGCGCTGTTGATAAACATATGTACAACAGCTTTTGCAAAACCCTTCTAGAAATTGTGAAAAAAATATGAGAAGTACAAAAAAGAGAAGAAAATGCGCCACCATGACTTTCGTTCAGGTTTTGTTTGAATCATTACCTAACTCACCTTTTTTCACTCCGTTAACAAAAATATTTACCTACAAAAAATGTCCTTGTAGGACCGGGCATAATAATAATAAGGTAAAAAGTCTAAATGTTAGGTAATATTACCTATTTTTATTTGCTTTGTCCAGTACTTACGATCGCTTCCTCTTGAATGAATTGGAGTGATTACAGTATTACTGGTGTTAAATTATTTTTATTTAATCACCTTAACTTTATTGTGCAAAATATCCCAATTGTACTGAAAATCCTTCAAATTGTCTTTCATCCTACATTTTCCTTCCCTATTAGAGATATTTTCGCATTACTAACCCTAAAAGCATGAACAGAGCAACGTTTATCCTATTCATATTGAGGAAACAAATCCATCCATGTAAGAATCTCCAAAACAGCTTTCTACCGAATATTTTCCACCTTGTCTTCCACTCCAGTGAAGCCAAGCACCCAGTATTTTAACATGCGTGTAGAAATCTATGCGAAAGTATAGGAGCCTATGAAATACATTCACTTGTTCAAGTACACAATATATGTAGAGGCAGAAATGTAGTGGAAAAAGAAAACGTTAATATTAGATCACGTTTACACGTTCCAGATAAATAACCAATATAACATTGTGTTAAAAAGTGCAGGATTGAAGAACAGAATAAACAAATTTCGGAGTTTATCTATATTCTGATGTATTGCTTAGTTGCGCCTGGAACGTCTGAACAAGTTGCTATGACATCACAATTACGTGCACAACTTAAAATCACTGTAAAGCATAATTCATTTACCTTGTGTTTATTCATTATAAAGTTGTCATTCGAAAAGGAAGCCCCGAAGCTCTTCTTGAATTAAATGCAAATGGAAATGAGGGGAAATTATATAACAACAACGGAAAATAATTTGTAATACATACCTACCTTTCAATTCGCCGGCTGGGTGATGGGTGCTGCGTCTGAGTCAGGGCATATGCATGTATAAAGCTACAAACTTACGAATAATTGTTTAACAGTAAGAATTATTCACTATTTAATAAGTAATAACGACACTTGACTTTAAAATCAAGGACAAAGTATAGTAATAGACCACGGTCTGTAACTTTTGTATGCCGCTCGATTATATGATGCAACAGGTACATCCAATGGCACCTTGAAAGGATGTATTCCTCCAGCCCCCACCCTCACCCCGCACCTACGCTATATATAGCATGCATGTGCTGTGTGCGTATATTACTTGAAAATGTGTTTTTAATCAATGACATTGAAGAATATTAAGAAATACTCTTTTATATGATGTTAAAATTCAATACTACGTCATAACATTACGTATAGCTAAATAGCACACTGTTTATTAATCAAGGTAGGTAACAGCGCAAGAATACTATAAGCTGTACATTGCAAATTTAGCGATTGGAGGGAGGGAGAAGTAGGTTTAAGGGTGCTCAACTACTTGCTCATCAGTGCCCTTGAAAATCGACCATGGCGAAGTCAAAGCTAAATTTTAGTATTAAATAAAAGTACTAGTATACAGGAAAACAAATATAAATAAATATACCAAACAAAGAGGCAAAAGCAAGAATTAGAACAAATTTATAAAAAGAGATGAAAAAGTATAAGTAACATTTTCATATCTAAAGTTTCGAATTCTCAGGTTCATGTTTATCTTTACTTCAAATTCTTTTCGACCACTTGTTTATCGTCCGCCAGGAGTTGTGCAAGTCGGACAGGCAGCTTTACAGAACATCTTGCAAGTGCGCTAGGGAAACGCACTTTAGTTGTCGCACAGCGGACAAAGAGGAGCAGGGTCCCGTTTGAAAAGGTAATCATGTGTAAAATTGGAGTGGCTAATGCCTAACCGAGCCAAAATCATCTGTTCGCGGCGAAATGCCCAGTTTATCGGAAGTTCTTTCACTTTTCTAAGCTTATTACAGCGATGAATTTGTCTCTCGCACAAGCGCGATATAAACTCCAAAGTGGATGAGGCGCATCGAGGTCTCCCACTAACAGAAAATGTGTTAGTAACTGGGAAACTAGATCTTCTAAATCAGTGAGCGACACATCATCAGACGGAGTGAGATATACTCGTATGTTACATCGCATGGTTGGTGACTGATTGGATGTCAGATTGTATGGATATATATAATCTCTGATAAACATCATAGAGCCAGACCGGCACACCTTCTTCCAGTGTCATATCACACCTGCGGCTCTTCTTTAGATTAGGTGACTTACCACTTGCCGGCCAGATTCAAAGTCCGAAGTTACCGCGCATGCGCCGACAGTGGATGTTATCAGAAACCAGGACCTCCTAAATAATCTAGAAGGTCCTATCAGAAACGCCACTAGGTTTTGCTGCATGCGCTAGCTGTCACTAGCAGACGATTTTCACATCTGCCAACATTGCTTTTTCAGCTACACTACTTTTGGTTGCCAACACATTAAACACAAATGCACTCGCGCGTCGTTGCCGCCACAGACATACCGCCAGCGCGACTCCACACTATTGTGTACATTGGGCTCTTTAGCACTTGCCGGCCAGATATTGTGTACATTATTTTGCTCACACAGATATATCGCTAGTGCGACTCCATATGTACTATTGTTGTGGAAATTATTGTGCACATTGTCGTTATTGCCTTGTTACTGGGTCCACGAAACGCTGGCTCGTTCTTTTTTTATTTATTTTTATTTTATATTATTTTTATTATATATCGTTTTTATTTATTTATTATTTATATACATATTAATTATATTATTATTTATCGTTCTTTTTTATTTATTTTATATTATTATTTAATGTTATTATTGGGGCTAGGAAAAGAGCAAATATGCTCTTAAAAACTTGAAAATATACCAAGATATATGCACTATTTAATTTAAACAATGTCCCTTTGCAGTAGACAAGACCAGTTAGTATAAATAATAAATAGTTACCTTATTCCTTAGAGGTTGAAGCAGAAGTGGTCCCGCTGTTAGTATTAACTGCTAAATTGCAGTTCACACCCAACACTTTGCGCAAATTTTCAGCTGTAAAACATTGTCTGTTGTCTCGCAAAACACTTTTGTAACGTGAAAAACTTCTCTCTATGTCACAATATCTTATCGGGGCATATTTAAATGGTGTTAAATGTTTTATAGGGAGAGTCAAGTCTGTTGGGGTGACACATGCTTTTTTTTTTTTCAAGGATGTCTCAAATATCGCACATCTGTTTATAACCAGAATTTTTTGAAATTACGTACTTCACTTTCTCTTTCACTTTTTGTCCTATACTACCAGAAACCGAACTTAGATCACTTATTGTTTTTTCAAAGACAGTAAGTGATTAATGCAAAGAAGATCCTACAGCTTCCAATTCCACTATGACTGTTGGTAAGATAGAAAAATGGGCAGATATAAAACTCAGATCCTGTTTTGATTAACGTATTGTCAAATGTGTTTACGTCATAGCAAATCTCTTTCAAATGCGTAGCGTTACTGGCAGCATTCTGCAAAACATGGATTCATATAATTTTAAGTATAAACAAAGAAAAGTGAGTGATTTTAGCGTTTACGCTACAGTACTGACTCATGGCTCAGTGGCGGTTCCTTGGTGATCGCATACTCGCAACTGCACATCCACTAATTTTTCTCTGCATTGTGACTTTGGTTGGGTGTAAAGTAAAGACGATAGATGTAGTCGAGATAAAGAAACACTTTTATTTCCGTAAACAATAACTTTTTACACTCGTTGCAACAGCAAGAAAGTCTTTTCCGATTCTCCAACAGCACGGCTCCGAATTCGTAACACAAAGAACTCTCCCTTCTCCGTCGGCACGACTACTCAACACTTCACATACGTCTGTCTGACTCTTCTGTCGCACTTTACCGCTATTTATATCTCCCAGTCACTATTCTGGAAAGTTCAGTTATTGTGGTGAAATACAAAGCAGAAGATTCTCGAAGTCTCTATCCTTTTCTCTCTTTCGGCAAGCGCCCGAACAATGCGGCCATTCTCTGTCTCTTTCCTTCGGCTCCTTTGCGGTAGTGCCGACAATAATGCGATGGGTGACACTGCTGTTTTCGGCAATTAGATGCGGCGGGCGCGGTGACAGTATTTAACTCTATAGACATGTATATGACGGTCGAATGTCCAATTTTGTCTATATAATCTTGCTCGTTTAATTTTCCCGCGTCCTCTTTACCAAATCAAATCAACAAGCTGCAGAACGCATAAACCAGATTTTGTGACTGGCGAAGATAGCTTTTTGGTGAGGGGTACGCGGGGAGCGATACAAAGTGTACGGCGAGTTAATGCTGCATAACTGACAGGACAGGACCAACACATGCGATTCTTACCGCGCAAGCGCATCACGTTCTCGTACAAGTTTTCCTTGCTACAAGCATTGGCCTCCCTCTTGAGCAGAACCTACTAGGCGGTTAGCCAACATAACGGTGCTAAATATAATATAGCCATTTTCTATACTAAAATGACAATTATATTACTGTTATAAACACAATTAGATCTTGTTTTGTTAAACGATTATAAGTGCATATAATTATTCATGTTGTAATTTACTAAGGCCAATAATTCATTTTGGAAGTTTTTTGTTACAGCGTTTGTTACGTTTGCGTTTCTGGCAGCCAATTGCATGAAGTTGTGGCTGCAAATAGCGGGAAATTTGAATCTATGAAAGTGTGGAAATGAATAACGTGGCGAAATTGAAGGAGATAAATTTTTCGGATTTATCCTTAGAAGAGAAGCTGTTTTCCGTGCTTATAATTTGCGAGTGAGAGAAACAGCATCTGGAAAAATAATGGTTGTTGTGATATTGGTCATTTAAAACAAAAAATAGTGAAACATGATAGCTCAATTGCCCATATTAATTGCGAATTAGAATTGTGTGGTGTGTCAGAGAAAGACAAAGAGTAAATATGCAGAGGATGTAATATACTGCACACCCACTGCGCCAATGTCATGGCTTATTTCTCATTTATCAATATGGCGCAATTTGCTGAACATCTCATAAAGTTGGTAGAAATAATTTGCATGCGCTGCCAACGGTAGTCGTGAGTTACTAAGTGGCACGAATATGAGCTATTCCCTTTCCCCTCCAGTCCCCACTAGCACCCAGACTTGATGTCCAGAACACTATCAATTCTTCATTCTGTTCAGGTTGAGCCATGGTGCAGAGGCACTCCTCTTGGAGCCGCCCCTGACGAAGAGTACGGCTACGGCAGGGAAACGCTGCAAACACAGTAGGCAAATGTTCCACGTTGCGGTAAAAGAAGCTGCGAAACAGTAATAATGTAATACAAGTAAATAACTGCACATGTAATAAATACACCAAATAATAAGTACTAAGCAGTGATACAGGTGAACGAGGCTCAATTGTACGCAGCTGTAGACCATTCACGTGCTTGTCTGAAAGAAGAGAAGTTCCAGAAAAATCGGCGCTACATCATTCTCGGCTATATACTAAGTGAGCCAGTTTATAAACTGAAACCGAGTGATTATTCATGGACTGCCATGGTTCTCAGCGTCCCATTCTATAGTGGACGTGGAAGATTGCTTCATTTTGCTCAGAGGCTTTAGGTTCCCTTACGTGCAACGATATGGGACCACTAGCTTTACTTTCCTTCCAAAGAAAGAGTTTACAAATGTTGAGTGGGACAGTTATCGAGAGCTTTTAGTTTTACCATACTAGACAGTTGATTGTTTGAACAGTCAAAGTGACATTAAAAGTGTACTTGTCATTTCTCACAATCACAACTAAATAGTAGTAGTAGTAATAATAATATAATTATTATATATTATTATTGTTATTATTATTATATTGTCAATAACTGCAGGATAATTTTGTTTAAAAGAAAATTGCACAATCGGGCTCAGGTCAGGCCCGGGCCAGGGCGCATACACTATTCTTGGCTTGCTTGGTACCGGGCCGGGCCGGGCCGGAACGGGCCTAAGAAAGTCGGCCCGTGCAGACCTCTCATGTAGAATAATATTCTATACATTCCTCGTTTTGATAGATTACAACTACTTGTATGGTGCTATGAGGAAGCATTGCAATAGTTATCCAGTTAGTTAGGCAGGACAGTTGATTGAAAACAAAGCTAAAACCAAGAATGAGCAGGCATGTTCTAGCTGGAAAAATGGCAGATTACCTTTAACCTCCATTTTCCACACTTCAGGTGCATTTTTCTGCAGAGATATTCATATGAAACTTTTGCTGCATATTTTTTAATGCAGTTTAAAGCCTGTGAATAAACTTTTTATGAATATGAGTTGTAATGTGCACACCAAAAATGTGAATATAACGCATTTATAATATTATAGTCTTATACACAAATAATGAAGACTATACTTGCTCCAAATTTCAGTTTATTGTTAAGGTTGGTTGCTGCTAAAACGTTTTTTCAATTATTGGAATAATTTAGCCTCATTGGGATAAAATCATTTGTCGGTGACGTTAAGTAACTTTTTGCATGTAAGGGTATGTTGTAACAAAGACCATAGCTTTCTCTAACTGAGAGAAGCACTCGGCCAGCGAAGTTACTGAATGCTGAACATCACACGATCTGCGAAGGAAATAACCCTGACACAAACTGCTTGAGTTGTCGGTGTGCTGTCACCGCCTTGACCCTATGCATCTCTTCAATCAATATTACAGTCTTAACAACTTCTACTTTTAATATTGTGTCATGTCTACCTTACATTTCTCGTCAATTTGCACAGTTCATCTTATGTTTCTTGGGGAAGTTTGTAACGAGAAACTCAGAGAACTCTGAGAACTCAGAGCAAAGGAACATTCTTCTCCGAACGCTCACTTCAAATATTTCAATTGACATGGTTGGCACACCTGGAGCTCGTGTGTATTTCGTAGGAAAAAGTAGTGAAAAATTAGGGTGGGCGTAGCATAGACAGAACGAGAAAGACACTGAGAGTTGTGTCGAGGAAAAGGATGCCTCGAGTGGAGGATAACGACGTGAGGGATGACAAAGTCATGTCATACCCATAATTAGTTTGACTGGATTTACATGACAGATTCTTGTCATATCTAAAATTAATATTGTCCGAAGTAATGATAGTATACGGAAGAATGGGTCTGCAACTGGGTTCCACAGTGTTCGCTACTTTTGGAGAGTGAGTGAGTAGTGGGGTTTACGGGCCCGTCGACAACTAGGTCATTAGGGCCCGAAGTCCAAAAATAAAAACAAAGAAATAAAACCTCACCCTTTTAAAACTAAAAAGTGAAAGTTAAAATACCTAAAAATGAACATTATAATTACTAAAAAGAGAGCTAAGACAGCTAAAAACGGAAAATTAAAACCGATAAACACTTAAATTACTGAAGACATAAAACTGGCTACTGTTAAAAAGGGCTAAAAACACGAGTAAAACATCCTAAAAGTATATTTCCGCCAAGATAAAAGAAACCTTACCAAAATCGATATGCGCAACAAACCGCAGTACTGTATTTACAGCTACTGGATCGTTGCCTAACACGGTGCACAGTGTAAGACCCAGGCCAAAGGACTGGCGCTCACGAGCATACCGCGGACAATCAGTAAGGACATGTGCAACGGAGAGTGGGACATTGCACGTCGCACAGACAGGCTCCGGATCACCGCGCAAAAGGTGTGCATGCGTGGCTCGAGTGTGGCCTATCCTCAGGCGGGTTAAAATCACCTCCTCACGCCTGGAATCCCTGCAAGATGTTTGCCAGGGTTGTACCGTGTCCTTGATTGTCCGTAACTGAGTGCCAGCTAACGCTTCCCAAGATTGTTGCCAGAGAGTAAATAGATGGCGACGAAAGTACTTCTGAACATCTATATAGGGTAGCGTACGGGTAGAATATTCCGGAAGGCGACATGCAGACTTCGCAGCCGCATCAACCGCCTCGTTGCCCGGAATACCCACATGACCTGGGATCCACGTAAAAACGAACTGGTATCCGCGAGATAACAACTGAGATAAAAGTGTCTGTATTTTAATAATTGATGCCGAGTTGCCAACAAATTGTTGCAGCGCCTGAAGAGCACTCAGGGAGTCGCAACACACAATAAAATGTCCAGGAACTGAACGGGAGATAAAAAGTAAGAAATAAAAGATGGCAAACAGCTCGGCGGTAAAAACTGAACTGGCGTCTGGAAGGCGGTATGTGTGAACCTCACCGTTGTATATAAATGCGGAACCCGTCGTACTACCCAACTGGGAGCCATCGGTGAATACCGGTGTATAAGTCCGGTATCGGCCCAGAACTGCGGTGAAGAGTTGACGGAACACCGAAGGAGGGGTAGCAGTCTTTGGACAGCCCGACAGCTCCAGGTCAAAGCGTGCACGCTGGAGCTGCCAGGGAGGACAGTGGCCAAGTGAATGCCGCTCTACAACTGGCAGTCGGAGGGCGTTTGCGACAAGTAGTTCTTGAAACCTGATGCCACTTGGACGGGAGATTGTTTTATTCCGCATATAACGGTGCTCGAGGTCTGGACGCAATACAGGTGGAAACGAAGGATGACCTGGATGAGCGGCCAACCTTGCCACATAAGAACAAAGTAACAATGAGCGTCGAACAGACAGTGGAGGTTCGCCAGAATCAACATACAGACAATCCACTCTACTTGTGCGGAAAGCCCCAGTAGCGAGACGGATACCAGTGTGATGAATTGTGTCTAAAAGGCGGAGTTTAGAGGCTGATGCAGAGCCATAGATAAAACAGCCGTAGTCTAATTTGGACCGGACCAGTGAGCGATACAACCTCAACATTACCGTGCGATCGCCGCCCCAAGATGCCCCAGACAGGACCCTGACTACCCGAAGCGAGCGACCGCAGGAAGCACGAAGGTGACGTATATGGTGCTCCCATGTGAGTTTGCTGTCGAGGTGTAAGCCCAAGAACTTCAGGTGCGGAACAAATGGAAGACGTGTGCCACGCAAATGAAGATCAGGAGGAGGGTGTACACCACGGAGTCGGTTAAAGTGGAGACACTGTGTTTTCGTAGGGGAAAACCGAAAGCCGGTGCGAGACGCCCACTCGGCGATGGATGTTATGGTCATCTGCAGTTGACGTTCGATGTGCTCCAAACTATAAGAGCGATAGTATATCGCGAAGTCGTCAACATACAGCGACATCGGGATTCCGCTACGAACAGCGCTGGTGATGCCATTAATGGCAACGGCGAAAAGCGTAACGCTGAGAATCGACCCTTGGGGTACACCATTCTCCTGAACCTTCTCTTGGGAGAGCGTGTTGCCTATGCGGACACGAAAACGGCGAATTAGTAAAAAGTTAAAAATAAAAAACGACAAGTTTCCGCGTAAACCATAACCGTGTAGAGTACGGAGAATGCCATAGCGCCATGTAGTGTCGTAGGCCTTCTCCAGATCAAAGAAGACACCAACGACATGCTGCTTCAAGAGAAATGCATTCTGTATGTAGGCCTCCATGCTTGTCAGATTGTCGACACTGGAGCGATGGCGACGAAAACCGCACTGGACATTACTCAGCAGGTTATTCGTCCCTAGCCACCACACTAAACGAGTGTTGATCATACGTTCGAGGGTCTTGCAAACGACACTCGTTAGGCAAATAGGGCGGTAGCTAGAGGCAAGTGCCCGGTCTTTCCCGGGCCGAGGTATAGGGATGACGATACCCTCGCGCCAGGAAGACGGGTAAACCCGCTGGAGCCAGATTCGGTTATAGATGCTCAGCAGGAAGGAAAGAGCCTGAGGTGGAAGATGAAGCAACATTTGTCGGTGGATGTCATCCGGACCGGGAGAAGAGTCGTGCGCCAGAGACAAGGAGTGCATCAGCTCTGCTATGCTAAAAGGCGTGTTGTATGGTTCACTACCGTCGCTGTTAAAATTAAGAACTATCCGCTCCGCAGATTCCTTGATAGCTAAAAACGACCTATCGTAACTTTGGGTTTGGCTGGTAGCAGAGAAAGATTCGGCAAGGGCGTCGGCGATCGCCTGTTCGTTGGTGTAGTAAGAACCCTGTACGGCAAGACCGGGAATAATCGTCCGGCGACACTTGCCGTACATACGCCGAACCGCAGTCCACACCCTTTGTGTTGAAGTGCGTCGAGAGAGGGAAGAGACGTAAGTTACCCAGGATGTGCGTTTTGCACTGCGAAGTACAAAACGCGCCCGGGCACGCACACGCTTAAAGGCAATGAAGTTCTCTTCCGTAGGATGTGCACTGAAAACTCGCAGAGCCCGTTTGCGGGCTTTAACAGCCAAACGACATTCCTCGGACCACCAAGGCACGGGAACATGACGAGGTGTAGTAGAACCGCGAGGAATGCTGGAATTTGCTGCAAGCAGGACAGAACATGTAAAATACTCCACCATGTTGTCAATGGTGGTAAAACCATCGTCCGTAAGGTGAATGAGGGAACGGAATTTCCCCCAGTCAGCCTTGGAAATAATCCAGTGAGGGTATCGTGTTGGAATAGGATGGAAACCAGTAATGTGAATGTTAATGGGAAAATGATCACTGCCAAAGAGGTCGGAGAGCACCGACCAATCAATAAGTGGAACCAATGACGGGCTACAGAAGCTAACGTCTAAGGTGGAATAGGTACCATAGGCAGATGATAAGAAGGTAGGGGCACCAGTGTTCAACAAAAGAAGGCCGGACATATCGCAAACGTCTGCTACAAGGCACCCACGAGCATCGTCAGTGTCGGAGCCCCATAAAGTGTGTTTGGCATTCAGATCACCAAGGAAGATAAGCGGTGGCGGAATCTGAGCCAAAAGAGCCCGAAGGTCGTTCGCGTGTACGACACTGACCGGTGGCAGATAGACATTACAAATTGACAGACTCACGCCCTGCATATGGACACGCACTGCTACAGCTTGCAGCGGCGTGTTTAGCGGGATGCTTGTGGCTGAGATGGTAGGCGCCACCAGAGTAGCAACACCACCGCTTGCTCGTGTATCAGCTGCAGAGTCATGTCTAAATGCCGAAAAACCACGAAGATGTAAGGTGTGGTTAGGCTTCAGATGGGTTTCTTGTAGACAGACGATTGAAGGTGAATGGTGCCAAGCTAAGTGTTGTATGTCCGGGGCACGGGCCCTGTACCCATTAACATTCCACTGAATTATTTCCATAATAAAAAAGGTTAAGGCATAGTCTTTATCTTTTTCTTCATCTTAACCTTGGCGCACTTGGGACCAATGATGTGCTTTTCACCGTCCTCAGGCGACTCCTCGGAACTTCGGGAGTCAGAAGATCCCCGGCGGCTCGCGGAGCGGGAGCGGGACTTCGTGGAGGTACGACTACTCGCCCGATGTTTAGGTCGCGAACCATTTGTGGGAACAGGCAATACGGTGTGGCCTCTGCTTGTGGACGGCTGGTGAGCGTGTGTCTGCACAGCGGAAGTTGTAGTTGCTGGTGCAGTTTTATCACGACGCGGTGGAGAGGTGCTCGCCGGTAAATCTGTTTGTGTCGAAGCATCTGCGACGGGTACATGCTGTATAGCAACAGTGTTCACAGGAGGGCGACGAACAGCGGATGCAAAACCTGTGGTGGTAGCAGGTTGCGGTTGTTGAAAGCGACGGCGCGCTTCAACAAACGTCAGGCGTTCTTTCACGCGCAGCTCCTGGATACACTTTTCCTCGAGAAACTTCGGACACTGTCGCGAGCTGGATGGATGACTCCCTTCACAGTTAACGCAGTAAGGGTCTCGGGTGCAAGCCGTGCCCTCATGGTATGGTAGTCCACAACGCTCACAAGTAGCAGGATGGGTGCACGAAAGCTTAGTATGACCGAACTTCTGACACTGAAAACAGCGCATAGGGTTCGGTACCTACTGCCGAACTGCGGCACGCTCGTAGCCGCAGAAGATGTACTCGGGTAACTGAGTACCCTTAAACGTTAAAAACACAGTGCGTAAATCGATCACTTTTCCATCCTGTTTTCGAGTGAGACGGTACGCCTGACACACCCGTTGATCTGAAAGGCAGGTGACTATCTCTTCATTAGACAGACCATCAAGGCTGGAGGTGGTGACAACTCCTCTGCAAGTATTCAGTGTTTTATGTGGGACTACCCGGATAGGGTAGGAGCCCAATAAACTCGCTTTCAGTAGTTTCTGCGACTGGTCTGCAGTAATCACCTCTATCAATAGCGTACCGTCGCGTATTCTGGTCGCATTTTTTACAGGGCCACAGATTCGGTCAACTTCCCGTTTAATATAGAAGGGGCTAAGATCCTTTACCGTTTTCCCGTCACAAGCCAAAGTCAAAACCAAAAACGTGTCGAATGAGGAGGGTTTGCGTGGATGCATTATGAATTGGACCCCCATCCGGAACCATCGGCGTCAGCCTGCCATCCGGGGGTCAAAAGATAAAAGACACCAAAATCTCCACGGTCTGTGCCGCCATGGAGACCCCTCCATGACTGACCTCAAGGCGTACTTCAGAGGAGCTACCCTCCGATCTCCACTGCTTGTCCGCATGGGTAAACCGTTCACCACATGACACCCCGGTTTTATGCCCCCACCACAGGAATAACCGCCTGTGGCTCCCCGCTTTAGCACACGCTGCCTCAACGGAGTCAGCGTGGATTCAGGGGACTTCGGGTTGATTACACCGGGGCTCCGTCAGCGGTAACACGTCCGGCCGGTGATACTAACCCGACGGCACGCGGCCGTCGGGAGATTAACACCGGCCGTGCCCTCAAGGAGCTACGTGGGTGTACATGACGTGTGGACGGGCTCCGCACCTAAGGCTACACATGGGGGCAGTGTGAAGGGTCCGCACAACCTTCGCGCCTGAGACCTCCGAAGAGCACACAAGTCGGGGGCCGCGCTGAAAACCGTGGGACAGGACCACGGAGATAGGAATGATCCCTGCTGGTGAGACAGGAGTTATAAATCTAGGAACTTACAAACTAATAATCAGAATAAGCCTAGAAGAGGAAGAGGGTGATATAAAAGGCAACATAAAACGCTGCACGTGGCACAGTTAATGAAGGTGGAGGGGGTGAAATGATTGTGCGCAGCTCGGGGCCCCGGGTGCGCCAAACCCGGACCTACCGTGGTAGGTTCCCCTGGGGGAGTTTGATTTCGGAGTCCTCTTCTCCTAGATGAGTTGTCAACCAAGACTAACGAGCCTCATCTACCCGTTGGAATGTTCTTAGCTTCCCCTCACCTCTTGCCTACCAGTGGTCAAACAGACTCACTTAGTAGGCCGTCTGGATCAGGTACTGAGCCCCTCCGCCACGGCAAGGCGACACTCCTTCGGAGGGGCGCTACTTTTGGATGGTTGAAGCAATTTCATGGAGTTGAATTTTAATACTGATAGGAGCCTCCACCAAGAAGGTCTCACCCACGGCAGCAAATTTCCGTACTACAGGCCACTAATACTTGGAAACGGTTATCCTGTAGGAGTACGTCGGCACGTGGGCGACAGGCAGTTGTTTTGTGACTGAAGAGTGTTGTTATGAGGTTCATTTCCTGTAACTCGTTGGTGACGTATGTATTGCCAACGCTGGAAAATTGAAATTAGCGGAAGTATGTGAATGTTGCCAACCAACTTGTTAAGGTTATTTGTTGTTGTTATTTAGTTATTGTTTTGTAATTAAGTGATGTGACTTAAGTTCTTGTGCGGTGCGGTTATGGTTTTAATCTGTATGATATGACACAATGTTGGAGGACGTTAATTTAAAAAAAATGTAAATTATAACCTTTAAGTCGGGGCCCTATGTACCGGCGGCAGGACAATACTCGAATAAATAAACTTGAACTTTGAGAGGTAGAACTGGAAATTAAAAATTCGATGTCACTGGTTTGAGAATTCAATGTCATTCTGGCAGATTGTCACAGTAGCTTAATGGTTTGTGTTTAAAAATACCAATAGTAAGTTTGTAGGCATCAATAAATAATAAACCAACTTGTTGCGCATTTTCACAGATGATTACACTTATCAAAGGTACAACAATCCTTATTTGAGATTGTATAATACGGTAATTTTATTACAGATTACGCAGTATTACGCAATAGTGCGACAATAATAATGAAGTAATAAATAATATTGAGGTTGTGTAATACAGTAATGTTATTACAGATTACGCAGTATTAACAACAACAATATTAATAAATAATAGTACATTGTTTTGGCATTTTGTGATGCGTGGTTGGTAGTTTTAGCGAGTTGGTACAATGTTAAGTTGGCAACAGATATTTCTGCCTTGCAGCGCCATCTTCTTCTGTTGTAGGTCAGTGACAATAGACCTGACAGTGAATCACGTGCCGACTGGCTCCTACAGTTACTATCGTAACTCTGTGCAGGTATCGTATGTTATAAAAACACAGGTCAGTGGAACACATATGATTGTAAATATTGTCTGGTTTATATACCATACTTATCTGAGTCATAAGTTGTCTCGGTTACTCAGAGGGAGAAAAGACCGAATTTAGTTACAGTATTAAGTTAATAATTAACTTTCGAGAAGCTACTTGAAGTGAGGGTAATGTAGTGAAACTTGTAAAACATGATTATTATAATTATAATTGTTCATGTGTTAGATTAATTGCCCTTTTCACACTATGATATAGGTTATTTGATATATTTATTTTTCTTGTTATTTTCTGGTAACCTTGGTAATGTAAATTTTCAGGACACCTGGATTCGCGACTAGCATATCTGGGGAACATTTTGTACTAGTTCATTTCTTAATGGTTATTAGGACAAGAGGGAAAAAATATAGTGCTAGATTGTGGATATTACGAGAGGAGAGTTATTCCGGTACAAGTTCCAAAGTTACACAGTTCTAACTCTCAAACCTTGCCCAAACACGGCTTGTGTGTTTAAAAAGACGTTCATTTGACGGGTCGTTTGATACCGAAATTTAGATTTCAAATCGAATGGGCTTGATAAAGACACGTTTTAATTTAAATTGCCGGATATGAGATTTGCGATAAGTGTTGAGTAATAACATATGTAGATAATATAGTAGGAAGTGTTGTAAGGTGAGCAAGATATGAGTAAATAATAGTCGTTAAATTTGTAGGATAAACGCATTATTGTTTGAAATTAACGAGTCATGACGTCATACCACATAGTTTAAATTCACGGTCAAAATTCAGGTCTGCCAATCTTAAAAGTCGCGCCATATGTTTAATAAAATATAAAGAAAACATCGTTTAATCATAAAAAGGTAACTAGATATTCGGAATTCAAAAAAAGAACATGTAATAATAGAAAGGGACATCTATAAATTGGGAAAAGGAATGAAATAGCATTTTGGATACGAGGCTTTCTTTTGATGACGTCATGACATTTAAAATTGGAAAGAACGTTTTCCTAGCGTGGGTACGCCAGAAAGCGTCACCACTCACCCCAGATCGGCAGTGGAGGTTGTGGTGTACACACGTGAGTGCGATTGCTCTGCGAGTATCTCTATGTTTCGAAAGTCGGCATAACTCCCGAAAGTGTCAGAGAGTAAAAAAAAAATAAATAATATACAAAAGTTCTTCTGGGGTAATCTATAAACATACCTACGCATACCCGGGATTAAAGAGATTTCATGCTGAACTAAGCCGGAGCGAATAACATCTATTCCACATCAAAGGGCGACACAACGTGACCATCATATATTCCGCTAGAAATGGCGATCCAACGTGAACCAACTCCATAATTTTCGCATCACGTTTGTCAAATTCGGAACATTAGAAATCGAGCTATGGCCAATTTTGAGTACTACTGGTTAGAGCAAATCCTCATTTGAGTTCTAATGGTCCGATTTTGACATACGACGTGTTCATATGAAAACCCTGTACACGAGCATTCATTTGGCGGGTCGTTTGTCAAAATCGGCAAATGAATCCTCGTCTACAGGGCTTTCAAAAGAATACGTCACATGCCAAGATCGAAACAATAGAACGCGAGATACCTGGATTGCGCCATTTGCGCAACCATTAGAACTCAAAATTGGCCATAAGTCGAAAAGTAATGGTTCGATTTTGACAAACGACCCACCAAATGAATCCTCGTGTACAGGGCTTTCAAACGAATACGTCATATCCCAAGATCTGACTAATAGAACGCGAGATATCTGGATTGCGCCCTTTGCGCAACCATTGGAACTCAAAATTGGCCATAACTCGAAAACTAATGGTTCGATTTTGACAAACGACCCGCCAAATGAATGCTCGTGTACAGGGCTTTCAAGAGAATACGTCACATGCTAAGATCGGACCAATAGAACGCGAGATACCTGGATTGTGCCCTTTGCGCAACCATCAGAACTCAAAATTGGCCATAACTCGAAAACTAATGGCTCGATTTTGACAAGCGACACGCCAAATGATTGCTCGTGTACAGGGCTTTCAAAATAATACGTGACATGCTAAGATCGGACCATTAGAACGCGAGATACCTGGATTGCGCCCTTTGCGCAACCATTAGACCTCAAAATTGGCCATAGCTCGAAAACTAATGGTCCAATTTTGACAAACGACACGCCAAATGATTGCTCATGTACAGGGCTTTCAAACGAATACTTCACATGCTGAGATCGGGCCAATAGAACGCGAGATACCTGGATTGCGCCCTTTGCGCAACCGTTAGAACTCAAAATCGGCCATAACCCGAAAACTAATGGTCCTATTTTGACAAACGACCCGCCAACTGAATCCTCGTGAACAGGGCTTTCAAAAGAATACGTCACATGATAAGATCCGACCAATAGAACGCGAGATACCTGGATTGCGCCATTTTTGCAACCGTTAGAACTCAAAATCGACCATAACTCGAAACCTATTGGTCAGATTTTGACAAACGACCCGCCAAATGAATCCTCGTGAACAGGGCTTTCAAAAGAATACTTCACATGATAAGATCCGACCAATAGAACGCGAGATACCTGGATTGCGCCATTTGCGCAACCGTAAGAACCCAAAATCGGCCATAGCTCGGAAACTAATGGTTCGATTTTGACAAACGAACCGCCAAATGAATGCTCGTGTACAGGGCTTTCAAAAGAATACGTCACATGCTAAGATCGGACAAATATAACGCGAGATATCTGGATTGCGCCCTTTGCGCAACCATTAGAACTCAAAATTGGCCATAACTCGAAAACTAATGGTTAGATTTTGATAAACGACCCGCCAAAAGAATGCTCGTGTACAGGGCTATGAAACGAATACTTCACATGTCGCGTTCGGACCAATAGAACGCGAGATACCTGGATTGCGCCCTTTGCGCAACCGTTAGAACAAAATCGGCCATAACTCGAAAACTAATTATCCGATTTTGACAAACGACCCGCCAAATGAATCCTCGTGAACAGGGCTTTCAAAAGAATACGCCACATGATAAGATCCGACCAATAGAACGCGAGATACCTGGATCGCGCTTTTTTCGCAACGGTTAGCACTCAAAATCGGCCATAACTCGAAAACTAATGGTCCGATTTTGACAAAGGACCCGCCAAATGAATACTCGTGAACAGGGCTTTCAAAAGAATACTTAACATGATAAGATCCGACCAATAGAACGCGAGATACCTGGATTGCGCCATTTTCGCAACCGTTAGAACTCAAAATCGGCCATAACTCGAACACTATTGGTCCGATTTTAGACTAACGACGGGCCAAATGAATCCTCGTGAACAGGGCTTTCAAACGAATGCTTCATATGATAAGATCCGACCAAAAGAATGCAAGATACCTGGATTGCGCCATTTGCGCAACCGTTTGAATTCAAAATCGGCCATAACTCGAAAACTATTGGTCCGATTTTGAGTAACGACCCGCCAAATTAATCCTTGTGAACAGGGCTTTCAAATGAATACGTCGCATGATAAGATCAGACAAATAGAACGCGAGATACCTGGATTGCGCTATTTGCGCAACCGTTAGAACACAAAATCGGCCATAACTCGAAAACTATAGGTCCGATTTTGACAAACGACCCGCCAAATGAATCCTCGTGAACAGGGCTTTCAAAAGAATACGTCAGTTGATAAGATCCGACCAATAGAACACGAGGTATCTGGATTGCACCATTTTCGCCACCGTTAGAACTCAAAATCGGTCATAACTCGGAAACTATTGGTCCGATTTGGACAAGCGACCCGCCAAATGAATGCTCCTGAACAGGGGTTTCAAATGAATACGTCACATGATAAGATCAGACCAACAGAACGCGAGATACTTTGATTGCGCCATTTGCGCAACCGTTAGAACTCAAAATCTGCAATAGCTCGAAAACTATTGGTCCGATTTTGACAAACGACCCGCCAAATGAATTCTCGCGAACAGGGCTTTCAAAGGAATAGTTCACATGATAAGATCCGACCAATAGAACGCGAGATACCTGGATTGCGCCATTTTCGCAACCGTTAGAACTCAAAATTGGCCTTAACTCGAAAACTATTGCTCGGATTTTGACTAAATACCCGCCAAATGAATCCTCGTGAATAGGGCTTTCAAAAGTATGCTTCACATGATAAGATCTGACCAAAAGAATGCGAGATACCTGGATTGTGCCATTTGCGCAACCGTTAGAACTCAAAATCGGCCATAACTCGAAAACTATTGGTCCGATTTTGACAAACGACCCGCCAAATGAATCCTGCTGAACAGGGCTTTCAAAAGAATACGTCACATGATAAGAATCGACCAATAGAACGCGAGGTACCTGGGTTGGGCCATTTGCGCAACCGTTAGAACCTTCGGGATTCTCTGCAGCTGCCTGCCAGACTTGCAGAGGTCCTAGCGGACGACAAAACAGCGGTTGATAGAGTTTTTAATTTTTTAGCGCAGTGTAATATAAATTTGAGGATTTAAATTTTTTAATTATCTGTTTCTGCTTTTGGACATATTTATCACCTTGTTTCATATCTGGCTATTGCCACTGATTTTTACCTTTGTAAATTTTCCTTGTTGCTAGTATTTTTATTTTTTGAGTGAAATTTATATCTGGCTATTGCCATGAGTCTGTTAAGGGCGCTGATGACCTAGAAGTTGAGCGCCCTTAAACCAAATCCAAATCCTGGCTTCATAGGCCCCTTACACAATGTCACACTTTCATCTTGCCTTCACTTCCCCAGTTCTGATCCGACATGCGCGTCTTGAGCGCTGTCGCCTCACAGACACTTCCTTCTGAGAAGGTAAAAATGTCCTGCAATGCACATTCCTTCCAGTTAAACACCAGGTACTTTGACTGCTGTTCTTCCATTTGCACCTTTGTGACTATCTCACTTCTCATAGGTACTACCATGCCCTCCATCAAGTTCACCATAATGCTCACTGGATGCTCATTTGGACTATGATCCATCACCTTGTTTCAGCCAAATTGTAAGATCCTCTTGTGACGTCAGTCATCACCTCGTGGCTCCTGAGGGCATTCAAACCCAGCGTCACTTCCTCAGCTACCCTCACGACAAACACAGACTTAAGAGGTAGAACTGGAACTTAAAAATTCAATGCCACAACTGGGATTTGAACCACAGACCTTCCGCTTGCCTGGCGGACGCTCTAACCACTGAGCTATTGTGACAAATTGCCAGAATGGCATTAAATTCTCAAGCCAGTTCGTATTTCTCCTGGTGGTTAGAGCGTCCGCCCGGCAATTTAATGCCATTCTGGCAGTTTGTCACAATAGCTCAGTGGTTAGAGCGTCCGCCCGGCAAGCGGAAGGTCTGTGGTTGAATTTTTAAGTTCCAGTTCTACCTCTTAAACTTTGCCCACACACGGCTTGTGTGTTTAAAAACACCAACAGTAAGTTTATCATAAATAAATAATACTTACAGACTTCCTCAAACTCAACTCAACCCATGTCTGCCTCTCTACAGGCAAGATGCTACTCGCTATCCGGTAGGGCAGACTGGGTTTCTTTAATGTAAACCCTTCATCACGTCAGGTCAGATCACGGCCACAGCTGCACCCATACCCACCCATATCCGGTACTACTTGCCTCATACCCATCCATCCACAATGAGTCTGTTGTACGTTCTCCTTCACAAGGCATGGAATGTTGCCCAAGGCTTTGGTGCACCTTGCACCCTTCTTCACACTGGTACTTATTTTTCCACCTGCTCATCAGCTGACTGTGGAGCGTCCCTAATTCAATGTCCTGGCTGGCCACTTCGTTAGCACACACCACTGGAATATCCCCGTTTTCCATAATTAACGATTTCTGTCGTAGTTCTCAGCAGTGTAAGATTAAACAGTGCGGTGATTGCATCCAGTAAGCGAGTTTTTTTCGTTTTTTGACAGATTGGTGGGAAAGGAAGGGTTGATGGAGCAAGAAATTGTGGAATTGTTGAACAAAACTGATAGCGGGTTATCGACTTTTGTGCTCAGTGATGATGAGTGTGATATATGCGAGAATTCGTGTGCAAGTGCAAGTGAGAGTGACATAAGTGACGCAGACAGCTGTACGCCTAGCTGGAAGAGGTGAGTAATTTTCACCCTGGCCCTACATATAGTATCCCAGTGCATAATATCCAGCAGGGACCAATACTTCCTTCTCATATTGGTGAGAATACGCTTCCAGCAGAACTTTTTGATGACGAAATTATGGAAATAATTACTGAGGAGACATCTATTCAGGGAAACAAAAAAACAAAAGGCGAAACGACCAACGAAAAAAGCCAGGATTGCTTCCTGGAATCCCCCAGGAATTGCTGATGTAAAAGCACTGAGATAGTATTATCTAAATAGTATTGAGATAAACAAGTAGCTATCAAAATCATACACACATTTCAGATATCCTGCCCTAGCTAGATATGTAACTGCACATTTCTATCAGAACTTTTATAATTTGTTATCATTACCGTTATTCTTACAAATAATTAAATATCCGAATGTGACACTATTTAGTTCCTGAAGCACTGCTGGTTTATTTGTCATGTATATGCCATTTTTGTAACATTTTTACGCAGATTAACAAAACTACACCCCTGGATGACAATAATGATTCAATTCAACAAAAAGCTAGGTATACTATGTGTTTTAGTATATTTGAGCATGTTTATATAGTTTTAACTGAATTTAATAGTTTCAACCCTTAGCAAAATTGCCTTGGGATCAGAGCCATAAAACACATCTGCTCCGGAAGGGTTAAAACAATGAACATATTTCACATGCCAAATTTTCACATTGGTTCCTTTAAACCCAAGACACAAATGTAATCTACTGATATAATTATTTGTTACCTTCATTAATCAAATTAGGGCTTTTTGAATGTGACAGCAAATTGTGACTTCTTAAATGTGACGCTGTAAGAAATCTCTTCTCACAAACTTCACACTTGTGTGGTTTTTTACCTTCATGAATCAAAATATGGATTTTCAAATATGACAATGTAGAAAAGCTCTTCCTACATATTTTACACTCATGTAGCTTTTTACCTTCGTGGATCAAATTATGACTTTTCAGATGTGATAACTGAGTAAACCTCTTCTCACAAAATTGACATTTGTGTTTCCTTTTATCTTCATTAATGAAATTATGACTTTCCAAATGTGACTTGTGTGGTTTTTCACCTTCATGAATCACATTATGGATTTTCAAATATGACAACTGAGTAAATCCCTTGTTACAAATTTTACACTCATGTGGCTTTTTATCTTCATGCATCAAATTATGGGTTTTCAAATGTGACAACCGAGTAAATCTCTTATCACAAATTTGACACTTATGTGGCTTTACACCTTCATGAATCAAATTATGACTTTTCAAATGTGACAACCGAGTAAATCTCTTCTCACATATTTGACATTTGTGTGGCCTTTTACCTTCATGAATCAAATTATGACTTTTCAAACTTGACAACCGAGTGAACCTCTTCTCACAAATTTGACATTTGTGTGTCGTTTTACCTTCATGAATGTAATTATGGCTCTTCAAATGTGACTTGTGTGATTTTTCACCTTTATGAATTAAATTATGGATTTTCAAATATGACAACTGAGTAAACCCCTCGTTACAAATTTTGCACTCATGCGGTTTTTTCCCTTCATGCATCAAATTATGGGTTTTCAAATGTAGCAACCGAGTAAATCTCTTTTCACAAATTTGACACTTATATGGCTTTATACCTTCATGAATCAAATTATGACTCTTCAAATGTGACAACCGAGTAAATCTCTTCTCACATATTTGACATTTGTGTGGCTTTTTACCTTCATGAATCAAATTATGACTCTTCAAATGTGACAACCGAGTAAATCTCTTCTCACATATTTGACATTTGTGTGGCTTTTTACCTCCATGAATCAAATTATGACTTTTCAAAGTTGACAAGTGAATAAATTTCTTCTCACAAATTTGACATTTGTGTGGCCTTTTGTCTTCATGAATCAAATTATGATCTTTCAAATGTGATGACTGAGTAAATCTCTTCTCACATATTTGACACTTGTATGGCCTTTTACCTTCATGAATCAAATTATGATCTTTCAAATGTGATGACTGAGTAAATCTCTTCTCACAAGTTTGACACTTGTATGGCCTTTTACCTTCATGGATCAAATTAGACGTTTCAAGGCTGACAAATGAACAAATCCCTTTTCACAAACTATACACTTATATGGCTTATTACCTTCATGAATAAAATTATGACGTTTCAAGGCTGACAAATGAACAAATCCCTTTTCACAAACTATACTTATATGGCTTATTACGTTCATGAATAAAATTATGAGTTTTCAAGTTTGACAACTGAGTAAAAGTTTTCCCACAAATTTGACATTTGTGTGGCCTTTTGTCTTCATGAATCAAATTATGACTCTTCAAATGTGACAACCGAGTAAATCTCTTCTCGCATATTTGACACTTGTATGGCCTTTTACCTTCATGAATCAAATTATGATCTTTCAAATGTGATGACTGAGTAAATCTCTTCTCACAAGTTTGACACTTGTATGGCCTTTTACCTTCGTGGATCAAATTATGACGTTTCAAGGCTGACAAATGAACAAATCCCTTTTCACAAACTATACACTTATATGGCTTATTACCTTCATGAATAAAATTATGAGTTTTCAAGTTCGACAACTGAGTAAAAGTTTTCCCACAAATTTTACACTTATGTGGCTTTTTACCTTCATGACACAAATTATGGGTTTTCAAATGTAGCAACCGAGTAAATCTCTTTTCACAAATTTGACACTTATATGGCTTTATACCTTCATGAATCAAATTATGACTCTTCAAATGTGACAACCGAGTAAATCTCTTCTCACATATTTGACATTTGTGTGGCTTTTTACCTTCATGAATCAAATTATGACTCTTCAAATGTGACAACCGAGTAAATCTCTTCTCACATATTTGACATTTGTGTGGCTTTTTACCTCCATGAATCAAATTATGACTTTTCAAAGTTGACAAGTGAATAAATTTCTTCTCACAAATTTGACATTTGTGTGGCCTTTTGTCTTCATGAATCAAATTATGATCTTTCAAATGTGATGACTGAGTAAATCTCTTCTCACATATTTGACACTTGTATGGCCTTTTACCTTCATGAATCAAATTATGATCTTTCAAATGTGATGACTGAGTAAATCTCTTCTCACAAGTTTGACACTTGTATGGCCTTTTACCTTCATGGATCAAATTAGACGTTTCAAGGCTGACAAATGAACAAATCCCTTTTCACAAACTATACACTTATATGGCTTATTACCTTCATGAATAAAATTATGACGTTTCAAGGCTGACAAATGAACAAATCCCTTTTCACAAACTATACTTATATGGCTTATTACGTTCATGAATAAAATTATGAGTTTTCAAGTTTGACAACTGAGTAAAAGTTTTCCCACAAATTTGACATTTGTGTGGCCTTTTGTCTTCATGAATCAAATTATGACTCTTCAAATGTGACAACCGAGTAAATCTCTTCTCGCATATTTGACACTTGTATGGCCTTTTACCTTCATGAATCAAATTATGATCTTTCAAATGTGATGACTGAGTAAATCTCTTCTCACAAGTTTGACACTTGTATGGCCTTTTACCTTCGTGGATCAAATTATGACGTTTCAAGGCTGACAAATGAACAAATCCCTTTTCACAAACTATACACTTATATGGCTTATTACCTTCATGAATAAAATTATGAGTTTTCAAGTTCGACAACTGAGTAAAAGTTTTCCCACAAATTTTACACTTATGTGGCTTTTTACCTTCATGACAAATTATGGGTTTTCAAATGTAGCAACCGACTAAATCTCTTTTCACAAATTTGACACTTATATGACTTTATACCTTCATGAATCAAATTATGATCTTTCAAATGTGATGACTGAGTAAATCTCTTCTCGCATATTTGACACTTGTATGGCCTTTTACCTTCATGAATCAAATTATGATCTTTCAAATGTGATGACTGAGTAAATCTCTTCTCACAAGTTTGACACTTGTATGGCCTTTTACCTTCATGGATCAAATTATGACGTTTCAAGGCTGACAAATGAACAAATCCCTTTTCACAAACTATACACTTATATGACTTATTACCTTCATGAATAAAAGTATGACGTTTCAAGGCTGACAAATGAACAAATCCCTTTTCACAAACAATACACTTATATGGGTTATTACCTTCATGAATAAAATTATGACGTTTCAAGCTTGACAACTGAGTAAAAGTTTTCCCACAAATTTGACACTTATATGGCTTATTACCTTCATGAATAAAATTATGAGCTTTCAAGTTTGACAACTGAGTAAAAGTTTTCCCACAAATTTTACACTTATGTGGCTTTTTACCTTCATGACACAAATTATGAGTTTTCAGATGTGACAATGTAGTAAATTTCTTCTCACAAATTTCACATGTGTGTGGCTTTTTACCCTCATGAATGAAATAATGACTTTTCAGATGTGACAGCTGAGTGAAATGTTTCTCACAAATTTCACACTTGTGTGGTAGTTTACCTTCATGGATCCAAGTATGCTTTTTCAAGGTTAACAACCGAGTAAAGCTCTTCTCACAAACTTTACACTTGTGTCGTTTTTCATTGTCACGAATCATATCCTTTTTTGAGTACGAAGCCCTACTGCAAACGTTTCTGCTATTGCTGTATTTACTGGATGGTACTGAGGGAAGAAATTTTCCTACAGGTTGTATTTTTGTGACATCACTTTGTTGACTAACACCTTCAATATGATTCTTTCCCTTAAAGAAGCTGGTGTCTTTCCTCAATTCTTCAGCAGAAGGCAATGGTAGATTACTTCTGCTATCACCAGAAACTTCCTTTGTGGAAAATCTGAAATGTGCGAAGATTTAACGTCATTAATACAATAATCAAAGAATGAAAAAGAAGTAAACTTGATAAAAAAAATTTTGCTCACATTGGCTAAATACTCAGAAATAAGATATATCTCCCCAAGTAAAGTTACTGAATTTCTCATTAAACTGAATCAAGTTTCTTATGGTGGTTGATTTCATGAACCAATGTTAAATTTTAACTCATTCTTAAACTAATATAACAGTAAAGTTAAAGCAAGTTTTGTTTCATAAACAATCTTAGTCTTAACAAAGTTAAACACAAGGTTAACTTAACATTAGCATAGCTGTGACTTAACCAAACTATTTTAGGGATTTTGATATGTGACATTTAAGAATGCCATTTCTATTTAAAGGATGGACCTGCAAGATAATACATTCAGAAACCTACAAAAGTGAGTCAGTGTGTCGGGTTTAAGGACCCGTCGACAACATGGTCATTAGGGCCCCGAATCCTTTGGATTTGGATTTGGTTTAAGGGCGCTCAACTTCAAGGTCATCAGCGCCCTTAAAAGATTCGTGGCAATAGCCAGGTATAAATTTCACTCAAAAAATAAAAATACTAGAAACAACAAAATATACAAAGTTAAAAAGCAGTGGCCATAGCCACATATGAAACAAGGTGATAAATATGTCCAAAAGCAGAAACAGATAATTAAAAAATTCTAAATCCTCAAATTGATATTACACTCCGCTAAAAAATTAAAAACTCTATCAACCGCTGTTTTGTCGTCCGCTAGGACCTCTGCAAGTCTGGCAAGCAGCTGCAGAGAATCCCGAAGGTGCGCTAGAGAGCAACACTCTAGCAACACGTAGCGAACTGACAAATGGTTGTCACACAGCGGACATAGAGGCGCAGGGTCCCTTTTAAATAGGTAACCATGCGAAAAATTGCAGTGCCCTATTCTTAATCGAGCCAAACTAACCTCCTCGCGACGAGATGTGCGACAGGAAGTTACCCAGTTTATCGGAAGTTCTTTCACTTCTCTAAGCTTATTACCGCGGAGAGTTGACCACTCGTCGTGCCAGGACGACAGCACCGCTCTCCGCACTTCAAGCCTAAAGTCTTCCGAAGTAACACGTGAGATGGTAATACTGGGTTCTGTAGTTGCCGTCTTTGCTGCTAAATCTGCCATTTCATTCCCCGGCAAACCTACGTGACCGGGAATCCATGCACACACCACGTCAACGCCAGAAGCGTGTAAAACATGGAGGGCATCCTGGATACGTTGTACAATAGGGTGGAGGTTGTACAACTGACAAAGTCTCTGCAGTGCACTAAGGGAATCGCTCAAAATCAGGCAGTCACATAATTTACGACGGCGAACATACAAAACGGCTCGATAAATTGCATAAAGCTCTGCAGTAAAAATGGAGGTGCTATTTGGAAAACCGAATGTATATGGTTCGGTTCCATAAACATAAGCACATCCAACACCTTTGGAGCCCTTTGACCCATCGGTGTAAATATATCGACGGTCAGTGTAGCCTGACACAAATTCTAAGAAACACGTGCGGATACTTGAAATAGGCATCGTGGACTTCTGGTGTATGGTCATCCCAAGATCTACATGGGGCGTACCAGATAGCCAAGGGGGGTAAAGTCTCTCGCCCTTGGCGAACATCACAGGCAGTTCCACTCCAAGCTCCACTAGGAGCTCCTGGAAACGAAACCCCGCAGGCTTTGGATTAAGGGAGCTATTTCTATATCGTTCTCTTAGCGTGGTGGTGAAAAAAGAAGCGAACGTTGGGTGCTTAGGCATACATCTAAGCGCACAACCATAATTTGCCAAGAGAATCTCACGCCGATATTGCAGAGGAGGTTCTGCGGACTCGGCGTAAAGGCTCACCACTGGGCTTGTTGGAAAAGCTCCTGTTGCAATGCGGATGCCCCTATTATGGACCACGTCTAATCTTCTCAGCACAGATGGTCGTGCTGAGGAATAAACAATACACCCATAGTCTAGCTTGGATCGGACCAATGCGCGATATATTCGCAACAAAATTGTCCGAATCGCTCCCCACGATTTGCCATTCAGTACTCGCATAATATTTAGGGAACGGTCACATCTCGCTCTTAGCTGTGCAATATGCGACGACCAACTAAGCTTCCTGTCCAAGATCAAACCCAGGAAGCGCGTCTCTTCTGTGAAGGGAAGTATATCTGGACCAAAGCGGAGCGAAGGTGGTAATCGTCTCCTACGGCGCCAGAAATTAACGCAGATTGTCTTCTCAGTTGAGAAACGGAAGCCGTTTTTCACGCTCCATTCTCTAAGGTTGTCCAAACATTGCTGCTGGCGCCGTTGTAAAAACGCCTAGCGCTGAGAAGTGTAATAGACAGCGAAGTCGTCTACGAATAGGCATGACGAAACTCCAGGTGGAACACATTTCCAGATGGAGTTAATTGCTATAGCAAAGAGCGTGACACTTAGCACCGAACCCTGAGTTACTCCCTCCTCCTGAACAAAAGAATTAGAAAAAACCGAGCCGACCCTTACTCGGAAAAAGCGGTCCTTCATAAACTCCTGAATGAAAAGTGGTAGGCGTCCACGTATGTTCCAGGCATACAGGGAACGTAGAATCCCTGCTCGCCAGCACGTATCATAAGCCTTCTCAAGATCGAAAAATATGCCAACGGTTTGACAGTTCTTCATAAAGCCGTCCATTATCTGTGTCGATATTGACACAAGATGGTCAACAGTTGAACGGCGTCGTCGAAAACCACACTGGATGTTAGTCAGTAGGTTACGACTTTCTAACCACCATACAATCGTCCATTGATCATGCGTTCCATCACCTTGCAAACGCAACTGGTGAGGGAAATAGGACGATAGCTGGAGGGAAGATGACGGTTCTTCCCAGCCTTCAAGATGGGAATAACGTTGGCCTCCCGCCAATTTTCTGGGAGTATACTGTCAACCCAAACATGGTTATAGACCTCAAGCAGGAATGCCTTACCTTCAGGAGAGAGCTGTTGTAACATTTGTACATGAATACCGTCCGGTCCTGGTGCTGAACATCGCGAAGATTTCAGGGAATGCTCCAGCTCCGCCATGGTGAAAAGGCGATTGTAATCTTCTACGTTTCTAAATAGAAAACGTGAAGCCTTGAGGTTCCACCTGAGTTTTAAATGGAAGGAACTCAGGGGAGTAGTTTCCCGAGCTAGACACTTGTGCGAAAGCACTGCCAAAGGTATTGGCCACTTCAAATGAATCAACAACAGCTCCTGTGGCTGTTTTTAGTCCCGCTATTGGTATTTGGGTCGTTTTAGCTGCAACACGCCTTAATCTATCCCACACAACCGAGGAAGGTGTGTGTCGGTTAAATGAAGCTACAAATTTACTCCATGATGACTTTTTGCTATCCTTAATGACTTGTCTGGACCTGGCGCGCATTTTCTTGTATTCGATCAGGTTTTCCAAAGTAGGGTGACGTTGGAAAACTCTAAGTGCACGCCTTCGAGCACGAATGGCATTCCGACATTCTTCCGTCCACCAGGGGACGGGAAATCGACGGGGGTGTGTAGTCGACCGCGGAATAGATTGTACAGCAGCAGAGAGAATCGTCTCCGTGAGATGCTGCGCCAAATTATTCACTGAGTCGTGCTCGTTGTACGAAAAGACAGCCAACTGGGTGTAGAGGTTCCAGTTGGCATGGTCCAAACGCCATCTGGGCATACGTGAGGAACATGTAGGTTGCGTCAAGAGACTAATAAGACATGGGAAATGGTCACTGGAGTGTAGATCAGAGATGACATTCCATTGTAAGGAGACTGCCAATTGAGGTGAACAAATTGAAAGATCAAGGTGTGAAAAACTGTTATGAGTGTCAGAAATGAATGTAGGCTCTCCAGTGTTGAGGAGAGCTAGGTTGTGACTGTCTAAGAAATCGGAAATAAGTGTACCTCTCGCACAAGCGCGACTTGAACCCCACAGCGGGTGGTGCGCATTGAAGTCTCCCACCAACAGGAACGGTGTTGGTAACTGGGAAACTAGATCTTCTAACTCATTGTGAGAGAAGTCATGAGACGGAGGCAGATATAGATTAAAGATGGTGAAATGGATGTTTGGCAGTTTAATCCGTACAGCAACTGATTGTATATTAGAGTGCAAAGGTAGAGTTTGCATATATACGTCATCTCTGACAAGTATCATAGCACCGCCATGTGCCGGTACACCCTCTTCTGGTGTGACATCACACCGTACTGGGGTGTATCGCCTTAGATGGAAAGCGTCTCGAGGACGCAGCTTAGTCTCTTGCAAACATGCGACCAGAGGTTCGTTTTCTTTGAGCAAGAGCTCAAGTTCTGGCCTTTGAGTTCGAATGCCACGTACGTTCCATTGTAGGATAGTCACATTGCATTGTGTATGGGATAGGTAATTCCAAGGTAACTCTTCATTACTTAGGAGCAGGCGGTTGTCGAACTAATTTAGTCCTTTTCTCTCTTGGGCTGACGTTCTTTTCGGACGCTTTTTCGCGCCTCTTTTCCACTGGGGGTCTCCCAGTGTGGGCAGATTGGTCCAAATCCATGTCCTCTGCCGAGGACGTGCGTCTTCCCATAGCAAACTTTGGTTCGAGTGTCTCGAACCGGTTGCTAATGGGGACCGGCGAAGATGAAAGACGCCGGTCTTAGTCCACCCCTGAAGATTCCCCAGAAGAGGACCTTCGAGGGGATCTCCTTGGACTCTTATATCCCTTTGATGTACTGGGATGATCCTTATCTTCCTTGAGGAAATCGTTCTTTGTGTAGTTCTTCTTAAACTTTATCGGCGAGCCATTGTAAATAACAGGTTTGCTAGTCTTCTGTGTCGAGTTTGGCAATTTCGTTGGTGATCGAACAGTTGAATTTTTTTCACCAACAGATTTTGTACACGTTGATACAGATGTGCGCGCTGATGTTGAAGGCTTTGGTATAGAGCTGCGGGCAACAAGTGTTTTTTCAGAAATTGTTGCCCCATTGAAATCGCTGGCCTGAGTTGCGATCTCTCTGCTTGGTACCGCTTTAGCTGCAACTGAGCTATAGGTTCCGGATCTGGGAACAGAGGGTTGGCGTAGACGCAAGAGCTTCCGGGCTTCTGAGAAGGGCACCTTCTCTTTGACCCGTATCTCTTGGATCGCTCTTTCCTTTACAAAGCGGGGGCAGTCTCGGGAACTAGATGGATGTTCACCTCTGCAATTCACACATGTAGGAGCTGTAGTACATGCACCATCGTGGGATTCATCTCCACATTGAGGGCATGTAGCTAGTCCCTTACAAAGCTCGCTGGTATGTCCAAAGCGCTGGCACCTGAGTGGGTTCGGGATGAACGGCCTAACTTCGATGGATTCGTACCCTGCCTTAATCCTTTGCGGGAGATCTACACGATCAAAGGTCAGGAACAGGGTATTAGTTGGCTTTAACTCACCACCTTCTTTATGTTGAACCCGGTAAACGTGTATGACGCCTTGTTCCGCCAGATTCTCTTGAATCTCCTCATTGGATAATCCTTCCAATGCACGGGTGTTTATCACACAGCGCGAGGAGTCCAAGGTTCTGTGCATCTCGACGCGTACTGGATAACTTGCTAGCATGTTCGCTTTCAATATCTTAGCTGCCTGGGTAGCTGAATGTGCTTCAACCAGGAGCGTTCCATTGGGAGATCTAGTGCATGATTTTACTGGACCAGCAATATTATCCAAACCCTTTTGAATAGTAAATGGGCTCACCGATAGAAATTTTTTATCTCCCTCAGTTCTAGATATGACTAAGTAGCGAGGACCACTCGACTCTGCTACTTCCTTTACACAGACTTTACTTTGTTTGGTTTTGTTGTGAGTTTTCGTACCCATGGCGATGTTATCCTCCACCACTGCAGATGTCTCCGATGGCATGCTCACATCCTGGGCGCCACCCCGGCTTAGGTGAGAGTCCTGGCCTGGACCTTGCTCACCCTAGGGTCTCACCTCCCAATCTATAGATAGAGGGACCCAATCGCCTTCAGGAATGCATCAGCTCATGCAATGGCCCCTCCCCGGGACTGACCTTTATCAGCGGATACGTACACAGATCCTACATGATAACCAGGGGCTTGGACTTACGCGATTACCCAGTCACCCCTTGCGTCACCCCATCCTCCGACGACCCGCGCGTAGGTTATCCGTCAGACTGTGTACAGGGAGGTAATAGGTGGGAGGTCAAACACAAAAGTGGACCAAAGTTGATTGGGCGTTTGGCATGTGCCCTCTCACCTCTTGGAGGAACCCAATCGAGAGTATGGCTCGGGGCCCCGGGTACGCCTAACCCGTACCTACCATAGCAGGAGCCCCTGGGGGAGTTTGATTTCGGAGTCCTCTTCTCCTAGATGAGTCGTCAACCAAGACTAACGAGCCCCATCTACCCGTTTGGAATGTTCTTTGCTTCCCCTCACCTCTTGCCTACCAGTAATCAAAATGAATCTTAGTAGGCCGTCTGGCTCAGGTACTGAGCCTCTCCGCCACGACAAGGCGACACTCCTTCGGAGGGGCCCCCCAAATCCAAAAGTAAAAATTACGGACGGTAAGTTTTAAAACATCACCCATAAAAAACTAAAAATCTAAAGTTAAAATAGATAAAGCAGCTAAACAACTATTAAAATGTTCCATTTAAAAGGCTAAAAAGTGAAACTTAAAATTGCTACAAAGTAAAAAACGCTAAAACGTTAAAAATACCCAAAAACCCAATTTAAAAGGCTAAAATCTGAAATAAAATAACCTTACACTTGCTTGATAAAATCAATTGTGGAACAAAACCGCAGCACTGTATTTACAGCTACTGGGTCGTTGCCTAAAACTGACCACAGTGTAAGGCCCAGGCCAACGGACTGGCGATCACGAGCGTATCGCGGACAATCAAGAAGGTCATGTGCGACGGAGATTGGAATATTACGCGTCATACAGACAGACTCCGGATCACCACGCAAAAGGTGTCCAAGCGTGGCTCGGGTATGGCCTATCCTCAGGCGGGTTAAAACCATTTCTTCCCGCCTGGGATTCCTGCAGCTGGTATGCCAGGGTCGTACCGTGTCCTTGATTGTCCGTAACTGAGTGCCATATAACGCTTCCCAAGATTCCTGCCAGAGAGCAAATAGATGGCGACGGAAATATTTCTGCACATCTATATAGGGGAGCGTACGGGTGGCGACATGCAGACTTCGCAGCCGCATCCGCCGCCTCGTTGCCCGGAATACCCATATGGCCTGGGATTCACGTAAAAACAAACTGGTATCTGCGAAGCAGTAGCTGGGAGATCAACGTCTGGATTTTAAGAACCAATGCCGAGGGGCCGATAAACTGTTGCAGAGCCTGGAGAGCGCTAAAAGGGTCGGAATAGATGATAAAACTTGCAGCACCTGAACTAGAGATAAAAAGTAGGAAATAAAATATGGCAAACAACTCGGCGGTAAATGCTGAACTGGCGTCTGGTAGGCGGTACGTATGAGCGTCACTGTTGTATATAAAGGCGCAACCCGTCGCACTACCCATCTGGGAGACATTGGTAAATACCGGACAGGAAGTCCGGTATCGGTCCAGTAGTTCCGTGAATAGTTGGTGAAACACGGAATGAGGGGTATCACACAACCCGACAGCTCCAGGTCAAAGCGTGCGCGCTGGAGTTGCCAGGGAGGACATCGGCCATGTGAATGCCGCTCTACGGCTGGCACTCGAAGGGCATGTGCGGCAAGCAGTTCTCGAAACCTGATACCACTTGGACGGGAGATGGTTGTATTTCACATATAATGGTGCGCAAGGTCTGGACGCAACATAGGTGGAAACGAAGGGTGACCTGGATGAGCAGCCAGCCTTGCCGCGTAAGAACAAAGTAACAAAGAGCGTCGAACAAATGGAGGTTCGCCAGAATCAGCATACAATCGATTCTACTGGTGTGGAATGCCTCAGTAGCGAGACGGATACCAGTGTGATGTACTGTGTCTAAAAGTCGGAGTTTAGACGCAGACGCCGCACCATAAATAAAACAGCATTAGTCTAATTTGGACCGAACCAGTGAGCCATACAACCTCAACATGACGGTGCGATCGCCACTCCAGGATACTCCAGATAAGACCCTGAGTATCCGAAGCGAACGATCGCAGGAAGCCCGAAGATGGCGGATATGGTGCTCCCATGTGAGTTTACTGTCGAGGTGTAGGCCCAAGAGCTTAAGGTGCGGAACAAAAGTTTTTTTGGTTTGGTTTAAGGGCGCTCAACTTCTAGGTCATCAGCGCCCTTAAAAGATTAATGGCAATAGCCAGATATAATTACACTCAAAAAATAAAAATACTAGCAACAAGAAAAGTTTACAAAGGTAAAAAATCAGTGGCAATAGCCAGATATGAAACAAGGTGATAAATATGTCCAAAAGCAGAAACAGATAATTAAAAAATTTAAATCATCAAATTTATATTGCACTCCGCTAAAAAATTAAAAACTCTATCAACCGCTGTTTTGTCGTCCGCTAGGACCTCTGCAAGTCTGGCAGGCAGCTGCAGAGAATCCCGAAGGTGCGCTAGAGAGCAACACTCCAGCAGCACGTGGCGAACCGACAAAACGTTGTCACACAGCGGACATAGAGGCGCAGGGTCCCTTTTAAATAGGTAACCGTGCGAAAAATTGCAGTGCCCTATTCTTAATCGAGCCAAACTAACCTCCTCGCGACGAGATGTGCGACAGGAAGTTACCCAGTTTATCGGAAGTTCTTTCACTTGTCTAAGCTTATTACCGCGGAGAGCTGACCACTCGTCGTGCCAGGACGACAGCACCGCTCTCCGCAGTTCAAGCCTGAAGTCTTCCGAAGTAACACGTGAGATGGTAATACTAGGTTCTGTAGTTGCCGTCTTTGCTGCTAAATCTGCCATTTCATTCCCAGGCAAACCTACGTGACCAGGAATCCATGCACACACCACGTCAACACCAGAAGCGTGTAAAACATGGAGAGCATCCTGGATACGTTGTACAATAGGGTGGGGGTTGTACAACTGACAAAGGCTCTGCAGTGCACTAAGGGAATCGCTCAAAATCAGGCAGTCACATAATTTACGACGGCGAACATACAAAACGGCTCGATAAATTGCATAAAGCTCTGCAGTAAAAATGGAGGTGCTATTTGGAAAACCGAATGTATATGGTTCGGTTCCATAAACATAAGCACATCCAACACCGTTGGAGCCCTTTGACCCATCGGTGTAAATATATCGACGGTCAGTGTAGCCTGACACAAATTCTAAGAAACACGTGCGGATACTTGAAATAGGCATCGTGGACTTCTGGTGTATGGTCATCCCAAGATCTACTTGGGGCGTACCAGATAGCCAAGGGGGGTAAAGTCTCTCGCCCTTGGCGAACATCACAGGCAGTTCCACTCCAAGCTTCACTAGGAGCTCTTGGAAACGGAACCCCGCAGGCTTTGGATTAAGCGTGCTATTTCTATATCGTTCTCTTAGCGTGCTGGTGAAAAAAGAAGCGAACGTTGGGTGTTTAGGCATACATCTAAGCGCACAACCATAATTTGCCAAGAGAATCTCACGCCGATATTGCAGAGGAGGTTCTGCGGACTCGGCGTAAAGGCTCACCACTGGGCTTGTTGGAAAAGCTCCTGTTGCAATGCGGATGCCCCTATTATGGACCACGTCTAATCTTCTCAGCACAGATGACGAATAAACAATACACCCATAGTCTAGCTTGGATCGGACTAATGCGCGATATATTCACAACAAAATTGTCCGATCCGCTCCCCACGATTTGCCATTCAGTACTCGCATAATATTTAGGGAACGGTCACATCTCGCTCTTAGCTGTGCAACATGCGAGGACCAACTAAGCTTCCTGTCCAAGATCAAACCCAGGAAGCGCGTCTCTTCTGCGAAGGGAAGTGAATCTGGACCAAAACGGAGCGAAGGTGGTAATCGTCTCCTACGGCACCAGAAATTAACGCAGATTGACTTCTCAGTTGAGAAACGGAAGCCGTTTTTCATGCTCCATTCTCTAAGGTTGTCCAAACATTGCTGCAGGCGCCGTTGTAAGAACGCCGTGCGCTGAGAAGTGCAATAGACAGCGAAATCGTCTACGAATAGGCATGACGAAACTCCAGGTGGAACACGTTTCCAGATGGAGTTAATTGCTATAGCAAAGAGCGTGACACTTAGCACCGAACCCTGAGGTACTCCCTCCTCCTGAACAAAAGAATTAGAAAAAACCGAGCCGACCCTTACTCGGAAAAAGCGGTCCTTCATAAACTCCTGAATGAAAAGTGGTAGGCGTCCACGTATGTTCCAGGCATACAGGGAACGTAGAATCCCTGCTCGCCAGCACGTATCATAAGCCTTCTCAAGATCGAAAAATATGCCAACGGTTTGACAGTTCTTCATAAAGCCGTCCATTATCTGTGTCGATATTGACACAAGATGGTCAACAGTTGAACGGCGTCGTCGAAAACCACACTGGATATTAGTCAGTAAGTTACGACTTTCTAACCACCATACAATCGTCCATTGATCATGCGTTCCATCACCTTGCAAACGCAACTGGTGAGGGAAATAGGACGATAGCTGGAGGGAAGATGACGGTCCTTCCCAGCCTTCAAGATGGGAATAACGGTTGCCTCCCGCCAATTTTCTGGGAGTATATGTCAACCCAAACACGATTATAGACCTCGAGCAGGAATGCCTTACCTTCAGGAGAGAGCCGTTGTAACATTTGTACATGAATACCGTCCGGTCCTGGTGCTGAACATCGCGAAGATTTCAGGGAATGCTCCAGCTCTGCCATGGTGAAAAGGCAATTGTAATCTTCTACGTTTCTAGAACGAAACGAGAAGCCTTGAGATTTCACCTGAGTTTTAATTGGAAGGAACTCAGGGGAGTAGTTTTCCGAGCTAGACACTTGTGCGAAAGCACTGCCAAAGGTATTGGCCACTTCAAATGAATCAACAACAGCTCCTGTGGCTGTTTTTAGTCCCGCTATTGGTATTTGGGTCGTTTTAGCTGCAACACGCCTTAATCTATCCCACACAACCGAGGAAGGTGTGTGTCGGTTAAATGAAGCTACAAATTTGCTCCATGATGACTTTTTGCTATCCTTAATGACATGTCTGGACCTGGCGCGCATTTTCTTGTATTCGATCAGGTTTTCCAAAGAAGGGTGACGTTGGAAAACCCTAAGTGCACGCCTTCGAGCACGAATGGCATTCCGACATTCTTCCGTCCACCAGGGGACGGGAAATCGACGGGGGTGTGTAGTCGACCTCGGAATCGATTGTTCAGCAGCAGAGAGAATCGTCTCCGTGAGATGCTGCGCCAAATTATTCACTGAGTCGTGCTCGTTGTACGTAAAGACAGCCAACTGGGTGTAAATGTTCCAGTTGGCATGGTCCAAACGCCATCTGGGCATACGTGTGGAATACGTATGTTGCGTCAAGAGACTAATAAGACATGGGAAGTGGTCACTAGAGTGTAAATCAGAGATGACATTCCATTGTAAGGAAAGGCCAACTGAGGTGAACAAACTGCAAGGTCAAGGTGTGAGAAGCTGTTATGAGAGTCAGAAATGAATGTAGGCTCTCCAGTTTTGAGGAGAGCTAGGTTGTGACTCGCCAAGAAATCGGAAATGAGTTTACCTCTCGCACAAGCGCGACTTGAACCCCAAAGTGGGTGGTGCGCATTGAAGTCTCCCACCAACAGAAACGGTGTTGGCAACTGGGAAACTAGATCTTCTAAATCAATGTGCGAGAAGTCATGGGACAGAGGCAAATAAATATTACAGATGGTGAAATGTATGTTTGGCAGTTTAATCCATACAGCAACTGATTGTATATCAGAGTGCAATGGTAGAGTTTGCATATACACGTCATCTCTAACAAGCATCATAGCGCCGCCATGTGCCGGTACACCCTCTTCTGGTGTAACATCACACCGTATTGTTGAGTATCGCCTTAGATGGAAAGCGTCATGAGGACGCAGCTTAGTCTCTTGCAAACATGCAACCAGAGGTTCGTATTCTTTGAGCAAAAGCTCAAGTTCTGGCCGTTGAGTTCGAATTCCACGTATGTTCCATTGTAGGATAGCCATATTGCATTGTGTATGGGACAGATAGTTCCAAGGTAGCTCTTCATTACTTTGGAATAGGCGGTTGTCGAATTAATTTCGCCCTTTTCCTCTCTCTAGGGCTTACATTTTTATCGGACGCTTTTTCGCGCCTCTTTTCCACTGGGGGTCTCCCAGTGTGGACAGATTCTAGTTCCATGTCCTCTGTCGAGGACGTCCGTGTTGCCATAGAGAATTTCGGTTCGAGAGCTTCGAACCGATTTGACACGGAGACCGGCGAAGATGCCATTCGCCGGTCTGTAGCCATACCAGAGGATCCCTCTGAAGAGGATCTCCTAGGAGATGGCTTTTTCTTTCCCTTTGATGGCTTGGGAGAAACCTTGCTTGCCTTGAGGAAATCGGATCTTTTATACTCGGTCTTAAACTTGATCGGTGAAGCATCGTATACAATCGGTCTACTTGTCGAGGTCGGCTTCTTTGTTGGTGACCTTCCTGGTCTGCTGGATTGAACTGCGGTGCTTGTAGATGCTCTGGCGGACTTAGGTGATGTCTGAGGCTTTGGATGTGACCTAGCTACAAGAATTTTTTCTGAGATTGTTGCCCCATTTATATCGCTAGTTTGAGTTGCGATTTCCCGACATGGTACTGCTTTAGATTTGGATTTGGTTTAAGGGCGCTCAACTTCTAGGTCATCAGCGCCCTTAACAGACTCATGGCAATAGCCAGATATAAATTTCACTCAAAAAATAAAAATTCTAGCAACAAGGAAAATTTACAAAGGTAAAAATCAGTGGCAATAGCCAGACATGAAACAAGGTGATAAATATGTCCAAAAGCAGAAACAGATAATTAAAAAATTTAAATCCTCAAATTTATATTACACTGCGCTAAAAAATTAAAAACTCTATCAACCGCTGTTTTGTCGTCCGCTAGGACCTCTGCAAGTCTGGCAGGCAGCTGCAGAGAATCCCGAAGGTGCGCTAGAGAGCAACACTCTAGCAGCACGTGGCGAGCCGACAAACCGTTGTCACACAGCGGACATAGAGGCGCAGGGTCCCTTTTAAATAGGTAACCGTGCGAAAAATTGCAGTGCCCTATTCTTAATCGAGCCAAACTAACCTCCTCGCGACGAGATGTGCGACAGGAAGTTACCCAGTTTATCGTAAGTTCTTTCACTTGTCTAAGCTTATTACCGCGGAGAGCTGACCACTCGTCGTGCCAGGACGACAGCACCGCTCTCCGCAGTTCAAGCCTGAAGTCTTCCGAAGTAACACGTGAGATGGTAATACTAGGTTCTGTAGTTGCCGTCTTTGCTGCTAAATCTGCCATTTCATTCCCAGGCAAACCTACGTGACCAGGAATCCATGCACACACCACGTCAACACCAGAAGCGTGTAAAACATGGCGAGCATCCTGGATACGTTGTACAATAGGGTGGGGGTTGTACAACTGACAAAGGCTCTGCAGTGCACTAAGGGAATCGCTCAAAATCAGGCAGTCACCTAATTTACGACGGCGAACATACAAAACGGCTCGATAAATTGCATAAAGCTCTGCAGTAAAAATGGAAGTGCTATTTGGAAAACCGAATGTATATGGTTCGGTTCCATAAACATAAACACATCCAACACCGTTGGTGTTCTTTGATCCATCGGTGTAAATATATCGACGGTCAGAGTAGCCTGACAAAAATTCTAAGAAACAGGTGCGGATACTTGAAGTAGGCATCGTGGACTTCTGGTGTATGGTCATCCCAAGATCTACATGGGGCGTACCAGATAGCCAAGGGGGGTAAAGTCTCTCGCCCTTGGCGAACATCACAGGCAGTTGCACTCCAAGCTTCACTAGGAGCTCTTGGAAACGGAACCCCGCAGGCTTAGGATTAAGGGAGCTATTTCTATATCGTTCTCTTAGCGTGCTGGTGAAAAAAGAAGCGAACGTTGGGTGCTTAGGCATACATCTAAGCGCACAACCATAATTTGCCAAGAGAATCTCACGCCGATATTGCAGAGGAGGTTCTGCGGACTCGGCGTAAAGGCTTACCACTGGGCTTGTTGGAAAAGCTCCTGTTGCAATGCGGATGCCCCTATTATGGACCACGTCTAATCTTCTAAGCACAGATGGTCGTGCTGACGAATAAACAATACACCCATAGTCTAGCTTGGATCGGACCAATGCGCGATATATTCGCAACAAAATTGTTCGATCCGCTCCCCACGATTTGCCATTCAGTACTCGCATAATATTTAGGGAACGGTCACATCTCGCTCCTAGCTGTGCAATATGCGACGACCAACTAAGCTTCCTGTCCAAGATCAAACCCAGGAAGCGCGTCTCTTCTGCGAAGGGAAGTTCATCTGGACCAAATCGGAGCGAACGTGGTAATCGTCTCCTACGGCGCCAGAAATTAACGCAGATTGTCTTCTCAGCTGAGAAACGGAAGCCGTTTCTCACGCTCCATTCTCTAAGGTACTGCTTTAGCTGCAACCGAGCTATAGGTACCGGAGCTCGGGATAGTGGGCTGGCGCAAACGTAATAACTTTCGGGCTTCTGAGGACACCTTCTCTCTAACCCGGATCTCCTGGATAGCTCTTTCCTCCATATAGCGCGGACATTCTCGGGAGTTTGCTGGATGTTCTCCCCTGCAGTTAATACACCTGGGAGGTGAGGTACAGTCATCGTCATGGGCGATGTCTCCACAGTTTACGCAGGTAGCTCTACCACTGCACGTGTCACTTGTATGACCAAAGCGCTGGCATTTGTAACATCTAAGCGGGCTCGGAATGTAAGGTCTTACTTCAATGGCCTCGTACCCAGCCTTTATCCTTTGCGGGAGATCCACCCGATTAAAGGTAAGGAAAAGGGTACGGGTAGGCAGATATTCGCCTCCATCTTTTCTCTGAACCCGATAAACAGATATTACACCTTGATCTGCGAGGTTCTCCTTAATTTCATCATTGGACATATCGTCCAATGCGCGTGTGTTCACAACGCCGCGAGAGGAGTTCAACGTTTTGTGCATCTCTACACGCATCGGATAGCTGGCTAACATGTTGGCTTTTACAATAGTAGCTGCCTGTGCTGCTGAAATAGATTCAACAAGCAGCGTGCCGTTTCGCGATCTTGTGCAGTTCTTCACTGGGCCAGCTGTCTTATCGAGACCCTTCTGTATCACGAAAGGATTCACCGATCTGAATGTTTTACCTTCCTCTGTTCTTGATATCACTAAGTAGCGAGGACCACTCAACTCTGCTGCTTCCTTTTCACTGACTTTGGCATGTTTTGTTTTTTGAGTTTTAAAAGAACTCATGGCGATGATATCCTCCACCATTGCAAATGTCTCCGATGGCATGCTCACATCCTGGGCGCCACCCCGGCTTAGGTGAGAGTCCTGGCCTGGACCTTGCTCACCCTAGGGTCTCACCTCCCAATGTATAGACAGAGGGACCCAATCGCCTTCAGGAGTGCATCAGCTCATGCAATGGCCCCTCCCCGGGACTAACCTTTATCAGCGGATACGCGCACAGATCCTACATGATAACCAGGGGCTGGGACTTACGCGATTACCCAGTCACCCCTTGCGTCACCCCATCCTCCAACCCGCGCGTAGGTTATCCATCAGACTGTGTACAGGGAGGTATCAGGAGGGAGGTCAAACACAAAAGTGGACCAAAGTTGATTGGGCGTTTGGCATGTGCTCTCTCACCTCTTGGAGGAACCCAATCGAGAGTATGGCTTGGGGCCCCGGGTACGACAAACCCGTACCTACCGTAGTAGGAGCCCCTGGGGGAGTTTGATTTCGGAGTCCTCTTCTCCTAGATGAGTCGTCGACCAAGACTAACGAGCCTCATCTACCCGTTTGGAATGTTCTTTGCTTCCCCTCACCTCTTGCCTACCAGTGGTCAAAATGACACTTAGTAGGCCGTCTGGATCGGGTACTGAGCCCCTGCGCCACGACAAGGCGACACTCCTTCGGAGGGGCGGAACAAAAGGAAGACGCGTGTCGCGTAAATGAAGATCAGGAGGAGTGCGCGTGTCGCGTAAATGAAGATCAGGAGGAGGGTGTACCCCTCGCAGTCGGTGAAAGTGGAGACACTGTGTTTTTGTAGGGGAGAGCCGAAAGCCGGTGCGTAACGTCCACTGGCTTTCGGCTCTCCCCTACAAAAACACAGTGTCTGCACTTTCACCGACGGCGGAACAAAAGGAAGACGCGTGTCGCGTAAATGAAGATCAGGAGGAGGGTGTACCCCTCGCAGTCGGTGAAAGTGGAGACACTCTGTTTTTGTAGGGGAGAGCCGAAAGCCGGTGCGTAACGTCCACTCGGCGATGGAGGTTATGGTCAGCTGCAGTTGACGCTCAATGTGCTCCAAACTGTAAGAGCGATAGTAGATCGCAAAGTCGTCAACATACAGCGACATCGGGATACCGCTACGAACAACACTAGTGATGCCATTAATGGCAACTGCGAAAAGTGTGACACTCAGAATCGGTCCCTGGGGTACAGCATTCTCCTGGATCTTCTCTTGGGACAGCGTGTTGCCTATACAAACACGAAACCGGCGAATGAGTAAAAAGTTAAAAAGAAAAACGGCTAAGTGACCGCGCAAACCATAACCGTGTAGAGTAGGGAGAATGCCATAGCGCCAAGTAGTATAGTAGGCCTTCCCTAGATCAAAGAAGACACCCACGACATGCTGCTTCAAGAGAAACGCATTCTGTATGTACGCCTCCATGCACGTCAGATTGTCAACACTGGAGCGATGGCGACGAAAACCGCACTAAACATTTCTCAGCAGGTTATTCGTCTCTAGCCACCACACTAAGCAGGTGTTAACCATCCGTTTCAAGGTCTTGCAGACGACACTCGTCAGGCAAATAGGGCGGTAGCTAGAGGGAAGTGTCCAGTCTTTTCCTAGTCGAGGGATAGGGATGACAATACCCTCTCGCCAGGAAGACGGAGAAACCTGAAGCCAGGAAAGGGCCGCAGGTGGAAGATGAAGCAGCATTTGGCGGTGGATGTCATCAAGACCGGGAGAATTCTTTGCTAGGGACAAAGAATGCGCCAGCTCCGCTTCGGTAAATGGTGCGTTATATGGATCACTTTGGGCAATGTTAAAACTACGACCTATCTGCTCCGCGGATTCCTTGATAGCTAAAAACGCTCTATCATAGCTTTGGGTTTGGCTAGTATAGGCGACAGACTCGGCAAGGACGTCGGCAATGTCCTACTCGCAGGTGTAACGGGAGCCCTGTACAGTAAGATCGGGGACGATCGTCCGGCGACACTTGACCTACATTCGTCGAACAGTAGTCCATACCTTTTGCGCCGAACTTCGACGGGAAAGAGATGATACATACTTTTCCCACGATTTGCGTTTTGCGTCTCGAAGTATAAATCTCATGCTAGCACGAGCACGCTTAAAAGTAACAAAGTTCGCATCCCTAGGATGTAATGTAAAATACGCAAAGCACGCTTGCGTGCTTTAATAGCCAAACGGCTTTCCTCGGACCACCAAGGAACAGGAACGTGACGTGGTGTAGATGAACCTCGAGAAATGCTGGAATCCGCTGCGCGAAGGATAGAGCAAGTAAAATACTGCACCATGTCGTCAATGGTGGTAAAACCATCGTCGGTAAGGTGAATGAGGGAACAAAATTTCCCCCAGTCAGCCTTGGAAATAATCCAGTGAGGAAAGCGTGTTGGCACAGAATGGTGGCCCGATAGATGAATGCTAATGGGATAATGATCACTGCCAGATAGGTCGGAAGGTACCGACCAATCAAGTAGAGGTACCAGTGACGGGATGCTAAAAGAAACGTCAAGCGCGGAGTGTATACTAAAGGCAGATGGCACGTAGGCACGCCAGTGTTTAATATGACTAGGCCGGACGTATCGCCAACGTCTGCTACAAGGCACCCACGGGCATCGTCAGTGGCGGAGCCATAGCGAGAATACTTGGCATTCAGATCGCCGAGAAAGATGAGCAGTGGCGGAATCTGTGCCAAGAGAACCCAGAGATCGTTCTCGTGTACGACACTGACGGGTGGCAGATAGACATTGCAAAGGGAGAAACAGAGGCTCTGCAGCTGTACACGGATCGCTGCAGCTTGCAGCGGCGTGTTGAGTGGCACACTGGTGGCAGAGATATCATGCGCCACCAGAATAGCTATCCCTCCGCTTGCTCGCCTATCAGCTGCAGTCAAGTCTAAATGCCGAAAAACCACGAAGATGTAATGCGTGGTTAGGGTGCAAGTGTGTTTCTTGTAGACGACTGATGGAGAGCGTTGTGAAACGAGAGACTGTGTGTCCGGAACACGTGCCCGGAACCCATTAACATTCCACTGGATTATTTCCATGGTAAAGAAGAATTAGTGATTCGTGTTTATCTTTTTCATCTTTTTAACCGACTTCGGACGGGGTAGGTTAATTTCGCCATCGTCTGGTGACTCCGTCGACGTTCGGGAGTCTGAAGATCCCCGGCGGCTCACGGAACGGGACTGGGACTTCATGGACGATGTGCGACTGCTGGCGCGACCAGTAGGCGGTGCAGGTGTGGCACGAGACAGTGAAGGGGTACTCGCAAGGAGGTCAGTCTGTGTCAGACTGAATCGTTACGCTGCTGGCAGGAGCGCGTCGGGCAGCTAACGCATAACCTGTGGTGGTAGCAGGTTTCAGCTGCTCAAAGCGACGACGCGCTTCTGGAAACATGAGATGTTCTTTAACGCGCAATTCCTGTAAACACCTCTCATCCAGAAACTTCGCACACTGACGCGAGCTGGATGGCTGTTTCCCTCCGCAGTTAACACAGAGAGCATCCCGTGTACAGCTCGTGTCCTCATGGGTTGAAATGAGACATGATTAATTGGACCCCCATCCGGAGCCGTCGGCGTAAGCCTGCCATCCGGGGGTAAAGAAAAGAAAAACATCAAAATCTCCACGATCTGTGCCGCCATGGACACCCCTCCATGACTGACCTCAAGGCGTACTTCAGAGGGGCTACCCTCCGATCTCCACTGCTTGTCAACATGGGTAAACCGTTCACCATGCGACACCTCGGTTTTATCCCCCACCACAGGAATAATCACCTGTGGCTCCCCGCTTTAAACCACGCTGTCTCAACGGAGTCAGCGTGGATTCAGGGGACTTCGGGTTGATCACACCGGGGTTCCCTCAGCGGTAACACGTCCGGCCGGTGATACTAACCCGAAGGACGTGGCCGTCGGGAAATTACATTGGCCGTGCGCTCAAGGAGCTACGTGGGTGTACGTGATGTGTGGATGGGCTCGCTGCCGCGCTGAAAACCGTGGGACAGGACCACGGAAATAGGAAAGATCCCTGCTGGTGAGACAGGGGTTATAATGTGTGAGTGTGTTGGGTTTAAGGGCCCGTCGACAACTTGGTCATTAGGGCCCCGAATCCAAAAGTAAAATTACGTACGGTCAAGTGTTAAAACATCACCCATTAAAAACCAAAAATCTAAAGTTAAAATAGATAAAAGCAGCTAAACAACTATTAAAATGTTCCATTTAAAATGCAAAAAACTGAAACTTAAAATTGTTACAAAGTAAAAAACGCTAAAACATTAAAAAAAAACCAAAAATATGGCAATCTAAAAGGCTAAAATCTCTGAAATAAAATAACCTTACACTTGCTTCATAAAATCAACTGTGGAACAAAACCGCAGCACTGTATTTACAGATACTGGGTCGTTGCCTAAAACTGCAGGGGTTATAAAACTAAGGTCTTACTAACTAATAATCATAATAAACCTAGAAGAGGAAGAGGGTGATGATAAAAAACATAAGCTGCTGTACGTGGAAACAGCTAATGAACATGGAGGGGGCGAAATGATGGTGAGAAGCTAGGGGCCCTGGGTGCGCCAAACTCGGACTTACCACAGTAGGTCCCCCTGGGAGGGTTTGATTTCGGAGTCCTCTTCTCCTAAATGAGTTGTCGACCAAGACTATTGAGCCTCATCTACCCATTTGGAATGTTCTTTGCTTCCCCTCACCTCTTGTCTACCAGTGGTCAAATGACACACTTAGTAGGCTGTCTGGATAGGGTACTGAGCCTCTCTGCCACGTCAAGGCAACACTCCTTCAGAGGAAAAAAAAAAGCCTACAAAAGTAGGAATTTTTAATACAATACAAACTTTCCAAAGTAGTCATGAGAATGATTTTACAGAAAGTACCCATACTAGGTTAGAATACAAGATTATTTTACTGGCACTTTTCATTTAGTGGGTAAATGTTGGAATTTCCAAAGCAACAATTTGAAGGTTTATTTGAAATGTCTAAACCAATTGATGCAAGCAGCAAAGCTGGATCTACTAGATCTTTAATTGTTAAGAACATATTATTGGACACTTTGATTTCAATGTTGTTGTTGTTAGCTAATGCTGGATTTCTGACAATGAAGTCATTAATCCTCTTGCTCTCCAATATTTTTCAACAAATATTGAAGAGACTTAGCAATAAATGTAACCACTTTTTAGAGAGCACCATATTTTTATGTTTTGGCGGTCACATCACCCTCTCACAACCCCCAGAATGTCTGGAGGACCACACCTGTCGTTGGTTTATGGGTCTCACCGACCTGACTGGGAGAATTATCAAATTAAATTCACCAACCTTATCCTCTGATTACCAATAAGAGGACGTATTACATGCCATGACAGGTCAGCATGTTAGGGGTTAAGGTTTTATAGAGAAATTAGAGAAATGTAGTATTCACCATTCAGGTTTAAACCATTATAAATGCTCTCACTCTCAACAATATGGTATTGTTGCTTTTAATGAAGCTTTTAGTTAAATGCAAAATTACTTCACACAAATTATTGTTTATGCAGGGCTAGTTTTGCGTGTACTTTCCTACATCATCAGCTATCAGATGTAATTAGCAGGTTCTCCGCTGTCGACTGCTTTCCTTCTGGTGTAGAATGGACAAACTTCATGAGCACGTTTTCTTCAAATAGAAGATCAAAATTCATCAGGCATGTTTGCACTTTTTCATATAAATCACTTTCCCAAGTATCGAGGTCTCTTGCCTGCTATACATATTGTGACTTTTGGTGTGGGGTGTGAAGTAAAGTAGACAGATGTAGTCGAGATAAACACTTTTATTTCCGTAAACAGTAACTTTGTACACTCGTTGCAACAACAAGAAAGTCTTTTCCGATTCTCCAACAGCACGGCTTCGAACTCGTAACACAAAGAACTAACTCTTCTCCGTCGGCACAACTCTCCACATCGTCTGTCCGTCTCCGTCGGCACGACTACTCAACCTTCACATACGTCTGACTCTCCTGTCGCACTTTACCGCTATTTATATCTCCCAGGCACTATTCTGGAAAGTTCAGTTATTCGGTGGAATACAAAGTAGAAGACTCCAGAAGAATCTATCCTTTTCTCTCTTTCGGCAAGCGCCCCAACAATGCGGCCATTCTCTGTCTCTTTCCTTCGGCTCCTTTGCGGTAGTGCCGACAATAATGCGATGGGTGACACTGCGGTTGTCGGCAATTAGATGCGGCGGGCGCGGTGACAATATTTTAAAAGATGGATGTTAAGTTGCACATTTTGGTCTGTTTTCCAGAAAAGGGCTGAAGCTGAAAATTTTTCAATTTATTTATTTACTAAATGACTCGTTAAGCCTGCAGACTATGTTTACTTTTGTTCTACCAATATAAAGAATGGGTGGACAAAATGTCTGAATTTCTAAACTGCATCAGACCACAGCTACCAAGTCCGGAATGAATTTCTAGCTATTTTTCTGACTCCGGCTGTGAAAACTTCCGACTATTAATGTAAGCTTTGTCATAAAGTACTCCCCCCATTGGTAGTATAAGTTCTGTAATGACAGTTGGCATAATAGTTAATGTGATTCATGTAAAAAAGTAAAAAAGGAATAGTTAAACAGTGTTCAATATTACCTTTATATGGCCTCAGGGGTCTCCGTCTAGGGGATATGTGAATGGCGACCACAAGGTACCCAAGCTGAGCAGAACATTACTTCCACTTACTGGTGTTTTGCTCCTCACTGTAACTTTTCCATCTGACCTTACCTTGGTCATCTCTTGTTCTCTTCCGACCCCGATGCTATTAGGGTTCCCGAGGGCTAGGGAGTCTTTATTTTTCCAACCTCTCCATTTTTCTAATTTTTCTATAAAATCTTAACCCCTAACATGCTGACCTGTCATGGCATGTAATACGTCCTCTGATTGGTGATCAGAGGATATGGTCGGTGAATTTATTGTGATAATTCTCCTGGTCTGGTCGGTGAGACCCGTAAACCAATGACAGGTGTGGCCCTCCAGACATTCTGGGGGTTGTGAGAGAGCGATGTGACCACCAAAACATAAAAATATGGTGCTCTCTAAAAAGCGGTTACTATTACTGCTATTGCTCTCTTCAATTGGAGAGCAAGAGGATTAATGACTTCATTGTCAGAAATCCAGCATTAGCTAACAACAATTATTGCAGTCTATTTTGTACATTCATGAAACTAACTCTGTCCATTTTGCTGGTTGGAATGAGGTGTTTTACTGTGTACTTGTTCTGATGTGCTCTCAGCTAGTTGTAATATGCATTTGAGTTCTTCTGAATATTCTGTTTTTTCTAATGCCAATTTTATTAAAAGGCTGTTCAATATTACATGCTGATGTGCTTTTGGATTTAAACTATTAGATTTTATGTAGTTTTCAGTGTGTGTCTTTTCTATGTATGTCAAATTTTAATTTCCCATTATTCTAAATAACAATGTATAAAAGAGCAATTGTATCTCCTTGTTCCAGTTCCATTGTACATTATATCTTAGGTTCTTGTAAATTTAGAAGTTTTACTGCTCATCTACTATTTTTCCATTTATGACTACAAACAGGTCATCCTCATACCTGTGCCATATTTTGAAAATGCATGGGAAGGATTTTTAATGTAAATTTTTAAATAGTTCATAACAAAGGTTTTGGCAGAAATGAAGATATGGAATTTTCCATAGCTAAGCTTCTTTATTGAATATAAAATTTATCTTGGAATTTGAAAAATGACGGATCTATGCAAACTTTGGTGAGTTTTACATATCGGTTTATTTCTGTATCTGCCATATTTATATATTGTGAAATATCAGATGAGTTTGTCTAATTTTATGCTTAGGGCAAATTGTCTGAAGAAGATACATTGTAATCCTTAATTTTTTCATCAAGTTCCAAGGAACTGCTTAAGCTGAGACTTTCAAATTTCAGTAGGCTACTGAAGTTTTCTTCGAAGAAATAAGGCCTAAATTTCCCATTTGTTTTTTTGTCTGAATTTTTTTTATTTACTTTATTGCTTATGTGATCAAAACAATCACTTTCCAAATTACTTCAAAAAGTGTAACCTAGCTGTTTTGTTGGCCATAAATAGAGTTTGTATAGTTCCAGGTGTAATTTTGCCAACTTACTGTAGTGTTTAAAAATTTCAATTTGTATTACTTTCTTCTCTGCTGCTAATAGTTCCCGGCTACTTTGACCTCCTTAGGAATTTTGGGCACATTTATATCCCAAGCATAAATTTAGAAATTGAATGTGTGGATACTATTCATAGCTTGTGTGAAGAAATTTTGTGTTCATTTACTTAAAAAGCATATTAAAAGCAATTAACACACATACACATTTAAAATAAAGAATGATTCCTACAAAATGTTGATTTCTGCATCTACAGACTTTTACAGAAACTCCTCTGTTCAATAACGCAACAATACAGAACTTCATGCACAATTTGCGGCAGACTCAATCAAATAAATAAACTGCTAATTTGTCATGAAACATTTACTTTGAAATAAGAATATGTATAGATGTCATATTATTTCTGTGCCTCTTCCCCACATTATATTCAAACATGACAGTCATGTGTCTTACCTTTGTGATATTACTGCAGTTAAGTGCTCATCATCCTGCAACAATCACACAATGTTAGTCTACAACTATCAGGAGATGTGTACATTTCATCATGTCTGGTTGACAACAGTAGGGAATAATTGTGGCCCCTAGACAGTGATTAATGACAAATAGCAGCAAGTTTCTGTCTCAACTCTCTGGAATATGAGTAAAGCGATTCATTTCATCCTGCTGGTATATAGAAGTTCATTAAAATCATCTATCCTGAAAGATTGACCACATGAATCCAGAATTCACTAAACAGAAACAGAATTACAACAGTAATTTTAAAAAAAGCAAAAAATAATTTTAACAATTAATCCGAAAACTAATCATAAAAATTAATATAATAAAAATAATAACAATAATAATAATGATAATAATAATAATAATAATGATAATGATAATAATAATGCCGTAGTTGCAGACAAAATGTTTGGGAAGAAGAAGGAACCCAATAGACCACGGCCCACAAGCCCGGTTAATATTGCATCTAGTATTGACACTGGCCGTGAAAGCCTTAGAACTTTGAATAACAATAATCATAATAATAATAATCATAATAAACAATATAATAAATGTAATGTTTTAACATTTAAAACGTAAAGTATAAATTATTATTTAACATTGCCACACATTGCAAACCCCTCGTGACATTTTTGAGAATGGCCTTGCACTGGCCAACTTCCTAAGTTAGACTTCCCAACCTCGAATAAGGATGGAACTCATTCCAACTGCACGTCAAGTGGCTCCTTGAGCAGATAAACAGAAACTGCAACCCCATCTTTTTTGACTATCACAAGATTCCTGGGAATTCACACACACTTCATCTATGAGTAACACAACATCTGTAAATATCATATTGTGACTTTTTGTGTGGTTGTGAAGTAAAGTAGACAGATGTAGTTGAGATAAAGAAACACTTTTATTTCCGTAAACAGTAACTTTGTACACTCGTTGCAACAGTAAGAAAGTCTTTTCCCATTCTTCAACAGCACGGCTCCGAACTCGTAACACAAAGAACTGTCCCTTCTCCGTCGGCACGACTTCTCGACGCTTCACATACGTCTGTCCTCTCCTCGACACGACTACTCAACGCTTCTCATATGTCTGACTGACTCTTCTCACACTTTACCGCTATTTATATCTCCCAGGCACTATTCTGGAAACTTCAGGAACGTTCACTTATTGCGGTGATATACAAAGTAGAAGATTCCAGTAGCCTCTATCCTTTTCTCTCTTTCGGCAAGCGCCCCAACAAGGCGGCCATTCTCTGTCTCTTTCCTTCGGCTCCTTTGCGGTAGCGCCGACAATAATGCGATGGGTGACACTGCTGTTGTCGGCAATTAGATGCATCGGGCGCGGTGACACTATAGTGGAATTGCAGCAATCTCAGTGGATTCAGCAAGTAGGTATGCCTATGGCACTCACAATGGGCCTGAGTGGTACTTCAGGCTTGTGAATCTTTGGCAATCTGTAGTCTAGGTGGAGCAGCCTTGTGTAGAATGGATTTTTTCTGTACTTTGGTGGTTAGGCTGAAGTTTTCTATGAGACTCAAGGTTGTTTTGGTGATCTTGGCCATAAGGTCCTTATCTAGCTACTTGAAAAAGGGATCTTTGAGTATTTGTTTTTTTTTTTTTTTTTATTTTCTGGCCAAAATCCATGGTCTCCAAGACATCTGTGGCATTGCCCTTATCAGCAGGAAGCACAATTTGAGCTAAGTGTTGTAGTGTTTTCAGCACTCTGAATTCAGCAAATGAAATATTGGCTCTTGGTTTCTTGGCTCTTGCTAATGTAAGGCTGACTTTGGTGAGTACTTCTTCAGCTATGTCTGCCAGAAGACAACTTAGCGCCTGCTCAGTGTCACTGATGAAGTGCTTGGTGGGTATGGATCTTGGTGATGGGGCAAAGTTGACAAAACAAAACTGACAAAACTGAAATAGTTGGCTCATCTAATGACTGTTAGGTGAGATTAATCACCAGCCTGGAAGTGTCATATGAAGTGTGATGCTGTTGCCTGCAGTGAATTTTGTTGAACGTACTAATGTGTCGGTCAGTGGTTCTCTTCTGGTGTCGCCAGTAGTGTGCGGATATTGACAAGTCAATCCATTCACAGTCCAAACTCCAAAGTAAAGAAAACAGTTTGAGATTCAATGTTAGAAGTTCCCTAGAGATGTACATTGTCCACAAGGCAGTAAGTTTGGTGTATTCTTTCCCTTACCAGTATGGGACTGGCACAACGTAAGATATGTCATACTCTGCTCGTATTAATGTGGTGATGTACTTCAGTGAACCGTGGAACAACTGAATAGTCTCAGCAACGTTTCAGAAAAGCTGAAGTGCATAAAGCACCGGCTTTCTTCATCTGTAGTCGTTCAAATCCTCTTAGTTGATGGTAGGTTTCCTCCCTGTACAGGTTCCTAATGTGAGATTTGTAACTTTCATGGTGGGCACCTGTCAACACCATATTAAAAATTCCAGCCACTTCATCCAGAAAATTTCAATGCTAAGATTGGACCCGGAGGATATCTTGGTGAGCTTTGATGTAAAATCCCTGTTCACCAGAATGCCACTAGAGGACTCGCTACAGCTCATATCTGAACAATTTCCACAAGACACCACTCAATTACAATGGTTTCTTCGAACAGATGGATGGTGTAGCCATGGGTTCACCATTGTCACCTGCTATTGCAAACTTCTTCATGGAGAGTTTCAAACATACTGCCCTGAAAGCCACCTCAGACAAACCAAAAGCATTCTTTACATACATTGATGACATCTTTGTTATCATACTACATGGAGAAGAAAAACTTTCCACATTTTTGGACCACCTCAACAATCTACATGTGAACATCAGATTTACCATGGAAGTTAAGAGCGACAATTCGCTTCCCTCCCTGGATGTTGTTGTCCACACGAAGCCGGACGGCAGTCTAGGTCAGAAAGTATGTAGGAAACCCATGCCAACATATCACTACTTGGACGCTTCCAGTCACCACTCTCCCACTCAAAAGAAGATAGTCACCTCCACTTGTTTTCACCAGGCATTTGATATTGCAGATGAAAACCATGTTGAGCAAGAACTTGAATACCTGAGAGACACTTTGCTAAAGGACAGATACAGTGATCACAACATCAAGGAGGCATGCAAGAAGGTAAAACACAATTGAAGGAACCCCCCACGCCTCACGCAAAGGATGGATAGCTGGTGGAATAAAGTTTACATACCTTTCTACGGTTCTGCCTCAAACAAGATTTCTTCCATACTTGCAAAATACATCAAGACCTTCTTCACAGCTCCAAAGAAGCTGCAAGAATATCTAAGGCCAGTGAAAGAACCACTTTGGCTCAAGCTCCCAGGAGTGTACAAATGTGGAAAGGTGTGTGTAGGCCAAACAGGACTCACAATAGAAGAACAGTGTAAAGAACAACCAATGCAATATCAGGCTCCTACAGCCAGAAGAGTCGGCAGTCGACAAACACTGTATAGAGTATGTCCATAAAATAAACTTAGAAGACACCAAAGTTCTGGATCACACTGATAAATACTGGAACAGACTCATTAAGGAAGCCGTTCAAATCAAACTACATCAAAACATGTAGAACAGAGACTGCAGACTTCAACTCAGTCCTGCTTGTGCAACAGCCACCAAAAACATATACAACAGCAACTCTAGTAACCCAGTAACACGTGTGGACCATCAAGAAAACACTGGGGCTAATGGCAAACATACCAGAAAACAGCTGGCCCAATCACAAATCGTCACTTAGTCATTGGCCAGGGCAGCGCAAGCCCTGCACCAAACAATAGTATATATATATTAATGGAGAGCCGGGTACAGTCAACGTTGCTACCTGACAGCGGAAGAGATAGGACTTATCTATGAGAACCACAGTGAGAAGAACCAATTTTGCCGAGACCACCGGAGACCCGCGCAGCCAGCGGTCACACGAGCCAGGCCTGACTCGGCACTCCCAGAGGAGAAAGAACTTCACTCCAGCAACTTACCAGCAGCTTGATAGGACAGCACGGCTTCAACCAATGCAACCTTCTAGGTAGCGGTATAAAGGCAGCACCCAGTGCATCGACCCTCTGCTGTCTCTGCCTGTCGGCACCAACTGAGTCTTTCTTATCACTCTTCTTTGCATAGGAAACTATTAGTTTATAAGCTAGGCCTCCCTCTTCTTACCCCACTAGACTTAAGAGCCCTGATAGGCACTGTCAACCAAACCACTTAAAAACAAAAGAGCAAATAGTCTACAATCTTTAACATCATCTGCTGAGGGCCTTTTGGTGCCCAAACAATGCCAACGACAAGGGATGTGAGTCATTCACCCTGCCCCCCTAACTGAACCTCCTGATAATAAAGCCCCTAAACGTAATTTAAAAAAGAGAAGGGCAGAATTGCCTGAACCTGAAACCTCAAGAGCCACCAACTTGGGTTGAGAAGGAACAACACAAGAGGGTTGACCTGGCTGCCGACGTGAACCTGAGCCATGATAGCCAGGCTTGAGAAGGCATCCAGGGTCCCCCTCCCGCCTCTGCACTGCCTGAGCCCGAGAGCCAACCAACTGATCCTGCAGCAGACATTTTAAGTCAAGAAAGGCAAAACCTTGCAAAAGTTTTCATTGCAGACTACCGCACGATGAGCTTGGTGGCCCTCACAACAGATATTGACAAGATTTACCACCCCAAACAGTACCACTCACAATTTAGAAATGGATACCACGATTTCCAGTTTAAAACCCTGAATGACTAGAACAACTTTGTCTGCCATTGCAGGAATAACAGGATACTGTTCCATCTGATACCACAGCCTGATGAGCAGACGTACAAAGTAGTAATCAAAGGGCTCTACAGCAATATGACACCCCTAGATGTGCAACAGGAACTGGCATCACTAAAGTTAGATATAACCAAGAAGACACACCTGTACTCATCTCAGGGCCCCATATCGATATTTTTGATAGAAATGCCCAATGAAATTTCCTCCACAGCACTAAAGGCAATCACAGAGTTGGCCCACTGCAAAATAAGGGTGGAGGACTACGTATTCCCTAATGACCCTCTGTAGTGTGGCAGGTACCTAAGGTTTTGCCATTTGACGAAAAACTGTGAGGCACCACAAGTCTATGCTCGGTGTGCTGGACCGCATCACGTGCGAGTGCGCAGCAGCAAGACACATATGTGTGCTCTCTGAAACTCTCCAAACATGGAGTCAGGTGGAGGGAATGTGCAGTGCTTAAGAAGATGATGAATCCCCAAATTCCGTGCCTGTACAAACCGTGCGATAGTGTGTAACAGAATGTCACCGCTGAGCACAGTACATATGCTCAGGTCACTGTACAGAATAGACATCACCCCAATGTAGGCCCCAGGGACCCAGGTTAGCAAGCACTAACCCAAGCACACACAAGCATGCCCTGTTGCCGCAAAGACAGTGGTTTGCAGCAGCTCGGCAGCCCCAAACAACCACCACACAGACCCAGAGACTGACCCTCATTATGCCCATTATGAAGCAGCCTAGCACCTCACGTTCCACCCATGCAGAGGCTCCAGCCCCTAAAACAGCAGTTGCCAAATGGGCATATTTAGAGCATTTCTGCAGTGGGAAGGATGGCAAACCTGGCCTAACTTCTGTAGTGACATGATGTTCTAAATCCTACGTTTGGGCAATGGGGACACCATGCGGGGCTATGAATGCCTCCTAGTTGCCTTCACAGTTCTTTTTTATAATGTGGAGAATCTGGGAGATCCCACGGTGAATGTGGGAAGGTTCATAGCCACACAGCGACACAGATGCGGAGAGACGTAGGTACCTAAAAACACCCAAACCCAACAAAAAGCACACCCAAACTACAAAAATGGCAAACACAAATATACACCACCACACTAACACCCCATATAAATACAGAATACTGTACTGGAACACCAGAGATGTACCACCCAGGGCACAAGAGCTAAAACATTACTTGTATACAAACAACATTACCATCGCACTATTGAACAAAACCTTCCTAACACCCAAAGCGCGATTCACTATACCGGGATACAAAATTTACAGGACATTTTGAGTTTATTTTGAGTCACTTATTTAGACTTACCTTCACTACTAAACTACTTTTTTAAAGCGGAAACGTTTTCAGGACCATTCGATCCCATCATCAGCCGTTGGGTGACTGACGTTATCCTCTTGTTCCTTTTCTCTGCTGTCTCTATTCTGCTGCCATCTGGTGTTAGGGGCACAGAGCTTTAACACTTCATTCAATGCTGGTATTTTGAAATTAATAACTTTGTTAACACCAGATGGCAGCAGAATAGAGACAGCAGAGAAAAGGAATAAGAGGATAACGTCAGTTACCCAATGGCTGATGATGGTATCGAATGGTCCTGAAAACGTTTCCGCTTTAAAAAAGCAGTTTAGTAGTGAAGGTAAGTGTAAATAAGTGACTCAAAATAAACTCAAATTGAAGAATACTTTACTGTCAATAGTGCTTCTATTTTTAATATTCTTTACAGGACATACCGACAATGGGGGCAGGCTGGTGGAGGCACAGCCATTGCAATCCAAAGGCAGTCCTGAAAGCAGACCCCCTGCTTCACACCATGGAAGCAACTGCCATCCAATTCAGCATATCCAACCAACCAGTAACAGTAGCAAGCATTTACGTCCCTCATAACCAACTTGACAACAGAGATATCGACACCATAATCAACCTAAGTGACATCTTATTAGTGGCTGGGGACTACAATGCAATACATCAGTCATGGAGAAAGGCCACTAGCAACACAGCAGGGAATACCCTGTACAAACACATGAATAACAATAACAGCGACTATTTCATTGCATACCCAGACACGCCCACATAAATCCCAAACAGTCACAAGCATACACCACACACTCTAGATATTGCTATAATGAAAAACAGCACAGTCAGATACGAAATACAAAGCGCAGCCGCCCTAGCCTCAGACCACTCAGATGTCCAACTTAATATTTATGGAACACCAAAGTTTAAGCCCCAATAATTCATACGTAATTTCCACGACATGAAATGGGAAATGTATAGGCATCACCTAGATGCCGACCTCCCCCCACCGTCCCTCCTCAAACACATGAAGAAGCAGATCAGCCCGCACTTAACTTAGAAGAGGCGATACAGGGGGCCATAACAGCTGCTGCCCCACTGAAACTCCCACCCAAACATGAAATTATCTACCCACCAGACTTACTAGCCCTAATGAGGGAAAGGGACCACAAAAGGTGCAAGTGGCAACGCACAAGAAACCTGGTTCATAAAGTCAACACAGCTACACTAAACAGTCAGGTCAAAACGAGACTTACACAAATAGCTCAACACCAATGAGATCATACCCTAGTGCAACTCCGACTGGGCGCCGCCGCCGTATGGCAGCTAACTAAAAGACAAATCAAAGAGCCATTGAACATCCCACCCCTTAAAAAGACCGACAGTAAACACGCGGAAGAAGACATAGATAAAGCCAACATTCTGGGCAAAACTCTCACTAAAGCCTGTGCACCAAATCTCTACGCCAGTTGACCCAGCTCATAATACTCAACTCAAAAACAACATGCGGAATGTGTTGATGCAACCAGTCCACAACAAAAACAAAAGAACCAACAAACACGAGCTCCTCTGGATAATTAAACACCTTCAGGACGCTGAAGCCCCAGGACCTGACAAAATACCAAATTTGGTACTTAAACACCTCACTGTGGCGGCTCTAGAGCACCTAAGCAACATTTGCAAGCCTACTTAAGACAATCAGCAAGGTAGCAGAGAAAGTAATACCAAAGCTAATCACGCACAGAATAAGAGACACCATATAATAATCCACGAACAATTCGGCTTTCAAGCACACCATTCTGGCACGCTACAGATAACACGAAATATAGAATACATTACTCAGGGATTCAACCAAAATAGCTCAAACAGGGATAATATTTTAGGTTATACAGCATGCTTTTGATACAATACATCACTCGGGACTCATATTTGTGGAACTGCCTAGGATGTTCACCAAGGGCGACAGGCTTTACCCCCCTTAGCTATATGGCACGCACCATGTAGATCTTGGGATGACCGTACACCAGAAGTCCACGATGCCTATTTCAAGTATCCGCACGTGTTTTTTAGAATTTTTGTCAGGCTACACTGACCGTCGATATATTTACACCGATGTGTCAAAGAGCACCAACGGTGTTGGATGTGCTTATGTTTATGGAACCGAACCATATACATTCGGTTTTCCAAATAGCACCTCCATTTTTACTGCAGAGCTTTATGCAATTTATCGAGCCGTTTTGTATGTTTGCCGTCGTAAATTAGGTGACTGCCTGATTTTGAGCGATTCCCTTAGTGCACTGCAGAGCCTGTGTCAGTTGTACAACCCCCACCCTATTGTACAACGTATTCAGGATGCCCTCCATGTTTTACACGCTTCTGGTGTTGACGTGGTGTGTGCATGGATTTCTGGTCACGTAGGTTTGCTGGGGAATGAGATGGCAGATTTAGCAGCAAATACGGCAACTACAGAACCCAGTATTACCATCTCACGTGTTACTTCAGAAAACTTTAGACTTGAGGTGCGGAGAGCGGTGCTGTCGTCCTGGCACGAAGAGTGGTCAGCTCTGTGTGGTAATAAGCTTGGAGAAGTGAAAGAACTTCCGATAAACTGGGTAACCTCCTGTCGCATATCTCACCATGAGGAGGTTAGGTTGGCTCGATTGAGAATAGGGCACTGCAATTTTTTGCATGGTTACTAATTTAAAAGGGACCCTGCGCCTCTATGTCCACTGAGTGAACACCTTTTGTCTGTTCGCCACGTGCTGCTGGAGTGTTGCTCTCTAGCGCACCTTAGGGATTCTCTGCAGCTGCCTGTTAGACTTGCAGAGGTGTTAGCGGACAACAAAACAGCGGTGGATAGTTTTTAGGTTTTTAGCAGATTGTAATATCAATTTGAGGATTTAAAATTTTAGATATTTGTTTATGATTTTGATCTATTTATTACATTGTTTTATATCTGGCTATTGCCACGGTTTTTACGTTTATGTGTATTTTGTCTTTGATACTAGTAATTTATTTTTGATTCAAGTTTATATCTGGCTATTGCCATGAATTTTAGAAGGGCGCTAATGACCAAGATGTTGAGCGCCCTTAAAACCCACAAATCAATCAATCAAAGCTCAAGGAATTAAACTTCAATGACAGCATGATTAAACTACTAGTGCACTGTCTAACCAACCAGACTTTCTCTGTAACGATACAAGGTGTTACACCTGATATCAAACCACTAAGGGGAGGACTACTCCAAGGGAGTTTAATGCGGCTGACTTTGTTTAACCTATACATTAACGACATCCCATAAACTAACAATACTACACTCTCGATCTTCGCTGATGATACGGCCATAGCAGCGCAATCCTGGAAACCAGAATAGGTAACAAACAGTAATTCCTGAGTATCCTTGAAAAATAGCAGTTGTAACCTTCAGGTTGATTACAGGACATGATTGTCTGGCAAAACATTTAAACAGAATTGGGATATATTCTTCACCACTCTGTCCTCTATGTGATCTGCAAGAGGAAATGGATCGAGAGCACCTTCAAATATGCCCGGCCACTTCTAGTGCCCTTCCCATCCATCAGTGAAAAATATTGGAGAGCAAGAGGATTAATGACTTCATTGTCAGAAATCCAGCATTAGCTAACAACAAGAATTGGTAACAACCAGACTACAAGCTGCATTAAACGAACTCGAACTCTGATTTAACAAATGGTGAATAAAGGTAAACACAGGGAAAATGCAGGCGGTACTATTTTGCAAAGGACCTAAACACACAAACCGCAATGCTCCACTAAAACTATACGGGGAAACGATCAACTGGACCAATAAGGCCAAATATCTGGGAGTCACATTTGACACCAAGTTAACATTTGCTGAGCATGTAAAAATAATATGCCAAAAGGCCAACGTACAACTGGGCAGGCTGGCAACTAGGTCTCACCCTGTACAAAACATTCATCTGCCCGGTATTCACGTACGCAGAACCAGCATGGGGACACTGCACCAAGTTTCATATTCAAACACTGCAAAATAAAATTCTGTGAACCATAACCAAGATACCATGAACAGCCCCACTGGATGTGATACATAGCGAGTTAAAAATGCACACAGTGGAGGAATTTATTAAACAGCTAGCTTGCAATATGTATGAAGCTGCCAGAACTAACCAAAACCCATTAATTCACCTACTGGGACAGTACACCACAGATACTACTAACCATAAGAGGCACTCTTTGACAGAACAATACCAGCTAACAAATACGCCGCAATAACAGCGACGGACATTGCCAGACACTTCTGTGCACTAGTTCCTCCCTAGAAGACCTGATAGACCTCAAGTCCCCGGATGGATGATCTCCCCTGCCGGGGCGGACAGCGGTGACAGGGTAACCCCACTTATGACCTACAACTATCCCATTGGATCTTGAATATTACAAAGTGGTACACACTGCAAACACTTATCATTAGCAAATAAACCCCCCCCCCCCCCCAAGAACAAAGAATAAATAAATAAATAAAAATCTGATGTGTTACACTCACGTGACTTTCCCTACTTTTGTACTAACCATTCTAACCAACTCTTATTCCTATATCTCCTTCCTGTTAGTTAAGATAAACATTTGTACTAATTATCTTATTGCTTATTTATTTGTAGGTGCAAGAAGGATATTAGAATACGGTAGATTTTGTGCGATAGTCAAATCTTTTTAAGCTTTGAGGTTCCATTTTCTTTGCACGCTTAACATATAAAAAGATGAACAACGATGTTGCATTTCCCTAAAGTTCTAAGTTTTCTGAAACTCACACACATAACAAGGAATATCTCCGAAATGGTTCAACCTACAAAAAAATTTATTTGGACATACATTGTGTATTTTAGTAAGATCTACATTTTTGTACAGTAAGATTTTGTCTATCTCTAACAGTTTACCAGTTACGCTAAAGCCGTCCAGAGTAAATACGACTACAGGAGCCATAGCCAGAAAATTCAATATGTACATTTCATTTGTCATAAAAATATCTCAAACATATGACATTTTAATCAACATCATTAGAGCCATTTTCAAGAAAATCAGAATTTTCGAAAAAATTTTCCATATAAAGGGTAGCTTAGGGTGGGGCTATTTTCTTCAAAATCTTTGTGTCGCATCCTTGAAAGACATTAATCTTTAATACCTACTTTGGTTTTTAACTTACTTTTCGTTTTTGAGTAATGCTGTCCAAAGACAGACAGACAGACACACACACACACAGATCCTTTTCTAAAAATGCCCTTTTTTGGATTCAGGGGGTCTCAAAACATATATTTCGAGTGAAATCTGGATATCAAATTTTTGGGTGGAATACAATACTTCCCCTACTTACCAGTAGAGAAAGTAAAAAAAAAATACCCGTAGTCCATGTAATATATATACCCAGTAATTCCTGAGTATCCTTGAAAAACAGCAGTTGCAACCTTCAGGTTGATTACAGGACATGATTGTCTGGCAAAACATTTGAACAGAATTGGGATATATTCTTCACCACTCTGTCCTCTATGTGATCTGCAAGAGGAAATGGACCAAGACCCCCTTCAAATATGCCCGGCCACTTCTAATGCCGCATCCATTGTGAAAAATATTGGAGGTCAAGAGGATTAATGACTTCACTGTCAGAAATCCAGCATTAGCTAACGACAACATATATATATATATATATATATATATATATATATATATATATATATATATATATACCCTGTACATAAGATTTATCAGCACATCTTGTACGTATGTTTCAGGACAGGCAGCGCGATGTAAAGGTAGTAATGTAAAAGGTAGTTTAGGGTGGAGGAATGTTCTTCAAAATGTCTGTTTCACATCCTTGAAAGACCTTAAACTTAGTGAGTGAGTGATTAGGGTTTAAGGGCCCGTCGACAATTAGGTCATTAGAGCCCCCCTTAAACTTAAATATGGTTTTTAAACAACTTCTCATTTTTGAGTTATGCGGACCACACAATGACAGATACACATACACACAGCTCTTTTTCTAAAAGTCCTTTTTTGAATTCAGAGGGTCTCAAAGCATATATTTCCAGTGAAATCTTGACATTGAATTTTTGAATAGAATACAATACATCCTCTACTATACTATACATAGTAAAGAAAGTAAAAACTCAAAGCTTTCTTAGTTCCTTTTGAAAATGCCTGGGAAAAACTAAACTATTGACAGGGAACATTTCGGAGACAGCTAACAGGATGAACAAATTTGAAACAAATTGTGTATTACTATAAGGTCTACATTATTTATGAATAATTATGTTTATTAACATTTCCAGGATATATGTATCATAGTTCATTAAAGTAAAGAAACTTTATTGTAGATTAAAGAAAATTCCAGATACACATTTTAACATGCAAGTATCTTAAAATGTACAGTATCAAGATTATTTCTAAAATTTCAGAAATGTTCAAATTAAAGGCCTGTTGAATTATTTTCAGATGTTAGGATTGACTGGGTATTTTTGGTATGACCTGTTAGCTACCTATTTGGTAATTATCACGCACTAGCTGATTTAATTCCAAGAAACACTCTATCTCTTAGTTTGGTATTACAGAGTTAAAATATTCCATCCAGTGTACAATAACTAACTGAAGCACTAAACTTACCTTCATGTCATCACAAACAGATGAAGTTTCTGTTTCCAGCCACCAGGCTTCTTCTTTAATTTCTATTTTGTTAACCGTTTCATAATCACTGTTGTATTTCTCAAGCTTCATTAAAGGATTCTCTGAAAGAAATTCTGTTTCTTTCTGTGAACTAACGACTGAAACCAGAGTCTGGCCCTCAGTTTCTGTTTTGATATCTACCTCGCCGCATGTAACAAACTCATTCTGTGAACCAAAGTCAGTGAAAGAAGTCTCTGTTGCAATTGCCATGTCATCATTCTCTCTCTCATTGCGTGGATCCTCTTCTTCTTTGATTATTAGTTTAACATCCATTTCACAATTGTTGCTGTGGAGAAACAAACACATCACGTATAGCATAAAATATCAAACTACTGCACACAAGTAAACATACTTCCCCTATAGTTCATTCTTCATAAGAATACTCTCACTGCTTCAATTTCCATAGTACAAGATACAAGCAGACCCTTTCGTATGATTCAAGTATCCTGGTAAACTTTAAGTGACCTGCATTATAGTTAGACTATTAGGAGTTGCTGATAGACAATTGTAATGTTATGTATCTATTTCCAAAAGCCCACATTTGATATTTCTAAATAGATTGAATATGTTTATTTCCTGATATTTGGCGTTTAAAAATGAAAATGGCAAGTTTTGGAAAGTCATTTTGTTAGAAACGGAGTTCTGGAATCTTTATGAGATGTTGAGTTTTGCAACAATAATTAGATAATTTGTAAAAGAGAATATTAAGAACAGTGGTTGCACATTAACTGTATTTCTGTACCAATTTAAATTACAAACACAAAATGAAAATATAGCATAGAAATATGAGGGTGAACAGCAAACACATTTTGCTTTACTGAACAGTAACTCCCTTTACGTATGTGCTTAAACTTTCACGGCTGGTGTCCATCTGGAGTAAAATTTCTTCCAAATTTGTATGCTGTGGTCGACAGGCAGGATGTTTTATTTATATTTTACAAATGCTCTTAAATACATCTTTCCCCTAGGAATGTGATGTTATTTTCTGTTACATGAACTGCGAAGGAAGAGTGGATCAGTTTCAATGAACTGGGCCCTCATGGCCTACTTGTCGACAGTCCTTAAACCTACAGTGACTCGCTTGATGAACCCACATTATATTATTTAAGGGTTATGAACATTTAAATATTATCTCGTGTATTTAAAATGTATTTGCTATACCTGTTTAAGTAACATGAAATTCAAATCCTCATAAAATAAGCAAAAAATGCAACAAATAGAAGTTTAGTAAATAGGTATTATGGTAGCCAGAAATTTCTGTCTGGAGTTAACTGACACATTTTACAATTCTTTCAGAGCTTTTATTGCACATGTCCATATTGATGTGTGGGACATTGCATATCATCAAAACAAATCAAGCCACTATCATGAACACATAGAGATGACTCAAAAGGATTTCCATGGAATTGTTTTTCATAAGGAAATCAGTACATATTTAATGCTAGCCTACCACCCATTCAGGAGATCCCAAGTTCAAATATTAGCTATAGTGAAAAGTCTTTTGGCATTTCCGCTGGTCCCAAGAAGACGAATGTTGGACAACTTTAAGTCTGGAATCCAGACTCATTTGCACATCATTTGAGCAATTTCATTCATTTATCATCTGATATGGTGTATAAGGATGGGAAAAAAGAATCATGCTGAGGGTTTTATATAATACTCTGTACCCCCTAATTGTTGTTACTGATTACGAGTTTTATCTGGCGTTCAAGCTTCGTTTAATGTGTGTATATGAGTGGGGTAACAGGGTTCTTCTGTATTATCAAAATTTTGCCCATGTTAAGTTAGGTTAGATGTATGTATATGAGTGGGGTAGCAGGGTCCTGAGTTATCGAAATTTTGCCCATGGGCAAATTAATGGAGAAATAGTGCTGTTGGCAGCGCTGCAACTTCGGCAACTTTCGTAAGAATTCGTTCACACTGCCGAGTGGGACTTGGACGAAATTTTCACGGGACACTTTCTAAAGAATATCCAAAGTCCTGTGTTATCGAAATATCTACAATTTGGGCAGTGTTTATGCAATAATTTCAACGTGAATGCATTAATCAATCATTCTAGCATATATTATACTGGTTTACACACATTTATTTGCTAAATATCCGCCGCATACGCGAAATAGAACCACTGCATCGCACGTACGAAATTTGCTCATAGATCAAAAACGAAGCTTGAGCGCAAAATAAAACTTACAAATTCGCAATCAGCAATAAAAACTGCATCCATTGCACTATGTTTCATTCGTTTTCTCGAGCGGCCAATTTTGTACAAATTCAATTCAATTACTAGCCCCCTACTTCTACCCATTCATTCGGAAAATATCCACAACCTGTGCTAAAATTCACTCCTCGTACTGTTTTTAAAATTCTGCTATTATGAAACCTATTAAACAAACAAAAGTGTGCATTAAATACCACATTTATAACTCGAGAACGCTTCATGAGTGTGATACACTTCTAAACATGGTTTAAAAACACTAATGTATCATACCAGTAAAAACAGAACACTCATATCTTCAGTATTCCTTGCACTAATACTTTCTTTTTCTTGTTCAAGATTAATGGCTTCAGCACGACTTGAGATTATTGAATAAAGATGATTCAAAACACAAATGTTGCTTCACAGGTACACAGGCCATGGCGGTCTACATTTATGCGCAATGTTAGGTACCAACAGCACAAATGCAGAAAAATGTCACAGCTACCGAAAGAGTTGGTAGTTTCAAAATGTAGGCAGCGGTAACTGAATAATAAGCAGGAAGCCGTAAACAAAGATATTATAACAAAATAATAATTAGGGCTCGGAAGTTTAACCAAAAACACGATACAACGGGTTAGTAGTTATGGGATTATATGTTATCTGCGTCTAGTAAACACAGGGGAGGGGGTTGATTGCCAAGCAGTCACACCACGGACATAGTGTCATATAATGTATTGCAAATTTATTCATAAGTGACACAAAACAAACTTAGCTTTTCATTTACTACGCATATTGTACATATTAGTAATTCCTTGTTTGTATTCATATATCTGGAAAATATAATTCGTTGTGTCACCACTACATTATGCCTGCGCATAAGCCTTACAGTGAACAATAATATACATTTTGAAGGTTACAAACGAAAACGATCTTCTGTTCTTCTCCAGACATGCTCTGTATCGGGAGAGCTCTCTACATCGCACGATGTAACGGGCAAATTTAAACCAAAAAGGAGGTGTTGCTGTTTCCTTTATGTGCATTAAGTACAACATGCTCTAGAACCTTGTAGTTCATCCCGAATTTTACACATCATGGAATATCCTATATTTTTCTGGAGAACACGTTTTAATTTCTGCTGCACTGTAGAAGTATTCCGTCTTCAAACCGACCTTTCACAATGGATAATTCCTCTACGAGTATGATCGCTTCTACCATTTCCATATTCTGACCTAAAAGAGGATGCATCTTGACAGTTCTCCGAAATTATTAGCAATGAGCTGCATATTACTAAGTAGCTGCTCTGCTTGTTGTATTAAAGCGTTTTGTTCCTAGTCAAGGACATCTCCTATTGCAACAATTTGATGGTAGTAATTTGCATAATACAGTACAGCACCAACCCTATCTGGCCCAAATGACCCAGCTGTCGACGAGCCCTTAAACTCCACACTCCACCTATCCTATCTGGTCACGATAGGTTTTGGAGGTAATTAGATGTGTGGTTCTGTTTGTCTAAAGATTCTTCATCTAGCATGCGATTTCAGGGATATTTTCTTTAAGTGCGAAATGAAACTGTCTACATTTGGGAATAATTAAAAAATCTAAATCTAAAATAAGAGCAAGCTGGAAACTGGAAGCTTCACTTGTTTTGGTGGTATTGCGAGATATTCCACGGCTGACTTATTTGAAAATGTAGCTGTGAAATATCTTGCAATGTTGCTAGGATGGGCGAGGCTTTCGGTTTCTGGTTTGTTCTTATTTTAGATTTTTTTAGTGGCTCTGTTGTTTTATTACACCAGTTTCGCTAAGAAAACAAAATGACGAGGGTGCAGCGATAGAACGAGGACTCAAACCGATTTCAATTCCTCATTAAAATGTAGTGATAGTTATCATAATAATGTTTTTGTGTGTAATTTTTTGGGCAAAAGTTTGTAATATTGTTATGCTGGTGATGTATGTTTAAGGGGCTCAAATGCTAGGCCATCAGTGCTCTCATAAAACAAGCCGTGAAAAACAGTAAAGTTATTGTTAGCTAATGCTGGATTTCTGACAGTGAAGTCATTAATCCTCTTGCTCTCCAATATTTTTCACTGATGGATGGGGCACTAGAAGTGGCCGGGCATATTTGAAGGTGGTCTCGATCCATTTCCTCTTGCAGATCACAGATCTTGCGCCCAGCAGAGGCGAAATACTCTGCGAGTGAAACAAAACCATGCACAAGTGAGCACGTCCAAAGACATGACAACAGATGAACTGCTGGCAGAGTATGGCAATGGAGTATCTTTCCTATGATGACCGGAAAATTACTTTACGTTGTACATAAGGAGTGTTTATCACAAATATAGACCAGCATTTTGTAACTAGGAAGCATAAAACACCTTGGATTACATAAACAGAGTACGAGAGAGGGAAATGTGCCTGCAGCGTCCAAAGTTAATGCAGACAGACAGACAGTACTCTTTGTCATGGTCTGTGCAACATATGGTGGAAGCAGACATCCCCTTCTGGAAAGCAAAACATAGTTATTTCAAGCAGTTCTTAGAAAAATATACAGGAAACATATTGCCATCCGAGTCCACAATACGCAAGGAATACCTACAGATGTGCTACGCAGATGTACTTGAGGATATTAGAAACTCCGTGTCCGACAGCAGAATATGGGTTTCCATAGACGAAAGGACATTGTATGGGAGGGACTGTAGCGCATGCAGTTGGTACACCGAGTGTAAACCTTCCGGGACAAAGGTTTTTAATTAACATCGAAGTTACTAGAAAGAATCAACCATTTATCTCTAATGATTTTGAGCAGTCGATGTCACCTTTTTGGCCGGATATTATTAAAAGGGAAAATCTTCTTCTGCTAGTTAGTGGTGGGGCCTCATATATGCAAAAGACAGCAAAGAGAATACAGCAGCTATATCTAAAATTGGTGAACGTGACGCGCATTGCACATTGTCTGCACAGAGTCCCTGAACATCTATGATCCTTATTCCCAAATGTTGTTAGCTAATGCTGGATTTCTGACAATGAAGTCATTAATCCTCTTGCTCTCCAATATTTTTCACATTGATATTGAAGAGAGCAATAGCAGTAATAGTAACCGTTTCTTAGAGAGCACCATATTTTTATGTTTTGGCGGTCACATCGCTCTCTCACAACCCCCAGAATGTCTGGAGGACCACACCTGTCCTTGGTTTACGGGTCTCACCGACCTGACCGAGAGAATTATCAAAATAAATTCACCGACCATATCCTCTGATTACCAATCAGAGGACATATTACGTGCTAGATTGTTATCACCAACATATACCATTCCTTTCCATTATGAGCAAATGCACATCAGTGCTCCTAGCAGACAGGGAAAATATTGCTTTCCCCCAAAATTTGCATATTGAGATTCATATCTTAAGAGAAAGGCGAAATCTCACTTCACCAAAAATATACATACCATTAAAACAGTTTATGACAAACACATTTGTGTGGCATTATCCATTTCAGAGAAGGATATTCCTTGTTATTAATTTGAATTATCATACAGTCCTGTCAGGAATCTCTAAGTCAAGTCGGGCCCTAACGACCTCGTTGTCGACGGGCTCTTAAACACCACTCACTCATTCACTCAAGTCGTCAGCTCAAGCACAGGCATTCTTCATCATTGGTTTCAATTGTCACATACTTATTTTTTTCATGTGGTAAGTTGCTATTCTGTTTTTTCTCCTGGTCATACAAAGAGAGCAGCATTTCTAAATCAACTCATACGAACCAGAGGTAGGTATTCTTTACTGATGGTTTGAATTGTCAGATACTTGTTTTTTCATGTAGAAAGTCGCTCTTCTGTTTTTCTCATGGTTATGCAAAGCGAACGAAATATCTAAGTAAATTCATCGCAGCTAGCTCTTAAAAATTTGATTATGACTTAGACTTAATCTACTCCCACTGTACCCACAACGAAATTGTATATAATGAAATAATTTCTGCAACTATCTCGGTGAACATGAAGGTAGAAGAACAAGCTTCTGTAAGAATAGTATGAAGAAGAGTGGACAGAAAGAGTCATGTAAACGTAACACATCAACTCTTTTCCGCTACTATGTAAATGGTTTGTGGGGGAAGCCCCCAGGTAAACAACTCCAGTCCAGCTCCTTTCTACTACATTAACCACAGCAACATATAAGGGCAATTTATTTCATTTCCAGTTTAAGTGATCTAACAAGCATGATAAAAAGTCACGTCTCATTGTACGCTTGTGGTCACTAACCATTTCGCCGTGACCTTGGACCTTACTTACACAAGCAAAGCCAGAATCACTACAGATAAAATAGCAAATAGTAAAACCCCAATTTATTACTCCAAATACTGTTAAAGTAACGTTTCAATACTGGCATTGGTAAGCGAAAATAAATAGTACATGTATTGCAATCAATTAGGGAAAACTTTCAGCTTCTGTTTAAAATGAATACAATGCTTTATTGTCAGCAAAAGTTGATCTCCCGTATTTCACTAGATTCCGCGCTGGGCGCCAGAGTTAGCTTTGTTGTGATTGCCATTATAGAATTCCTTTGGCAATACAATAATTTGCCGTTAAACTGTGAAACAGTAATGGACATAATCCCGTAAAAATTACACTAAGTAACAATCAACAAATGTAGATAATAAATACAAAAAATAAATATGGCTGAAATTTTTATTTTGCCTTAAAGTACGGAAGTGAGTCGAATGTTTTTGGGGAAAAAACTTAGTTTGGTCATATTATAATATGTAAGGATCACGGCCATCCCGCCATAAGCATATGCCAAAGATAAAAGACAATCGCAATGGATGTGATACTTGCTTTAGTTTTGCTTCTCTGAATCTGAATAGGGCTGTCGCTTTTAAGCTCACTTAAAAACCATCGATGACCTTAAGATCAGTAGGCCAGCTGAGCTATCCAACCGACACAGTTGATTTCCTCCTCCATATATGTACAACGTAAAACCTATAACTTTATTTGCCATGATAACTTCTGTAAAAGAAAGCTGTTTTTTGCTTTACTGTTTTTTTGTTTGTGTGAGACCACCCGCATTCCATTGTAGAAGTCTGATGTTAGATCTTCTATTAATATAATGTTTTGGTTCTCGAGAAGTAGTCCCCGCCCGGAGATCCGAATGGGGGACTATTTTAACTCCGGAACAACAGCACGATTTGATGACTCAGTTGGTGATCGATACCTCGTGCACAACTAACTTTACCAATTGTTGGCTAAACTTGTGTAAACCAGAGATGAAATTCCGTTCTAAGGAAAAGGCTAACTGCTAGATCAAGGTGTGAGAAGTTATTGAGGAAGTCGGAAAGAAATGTAGGCTCTCCCGTGTTCAGGAGAGATTGGTTACGATGGTCCATGAACATACTTGTACGTTGCCTCTCGCACAAGCTCGAGTAGAGCCCCAAAGTGGATGATGCGCATTGAAGTCTCCTACCAAGACAAAAGGGGAATTAGATCTAATTTAATGAGCGAGATGTCAGTAGATAAATATTTCAAATGGTAAATGGAATGGATGGCAATACAAATATCATGGCGATTCCACGAATATATCATCGCTGGTGAGCACCGTAGTGCCCTCTTTCGCAGGTATACCCTCCCCAAATATTGTACAACACCTTAGTTGTAAACGAGCGTTGATAATGCATAATGAGTTATTTATTGCCATAGTCCTTCCGAACTTAAAGTGGGTACGCACATACACATTGCGATTGCATCACTCCGCCAACTAGAATGTGCTGTTGTCTACGCACAGCTGTTTACATCAGACTGTTATCGCAACCGTCAAATCTTTCACTGTAGCAGCCTGAGCTTAGAATTGCTCTCGGCTCACATTAACTAGGTAAAGAAATTGGTTCAGAAAAGTTATGAAATGTAATTTTGTGAGTAAAAACTTGAGGTGCGGCACCGATAGATCTCAGGTAACGTCTCCACACCACCATAGCTCCCCGATCAAATAAAGCATTGTTTCTTTAGTAAAATGGAACCCAATGTCTGTCAACAAAGTATGGAACGTAGTTTACCTAAAAATTGCACTGTTCATGATCTATTTTAGGAGGCCCGTTGTTTAAAACTTTAAAATGTTCCTGGAACTCCTGTGCATTTGGATCAGCTAACCTTTTTCATATCCCCCACTCCATGTGGTCATTACGACTCTTCCCTAAACATACACAGCACCTTCCTACAGGCCTTTCGAATCGGTTCTTCACCGCTTCACGGCCTTTTGCTTGTGCTAGTTCGTAGCTACCGCCGCCGGGTTTGCCGCGGCTGCGCCTTTCAATGCCGAGATTTTGGGTATAGCTTCTTTTAGGGTACAAGTTACAATGTGTACGGACCAGGCATGTTTCAAGTTGCCAAAACTTCTGTGCCATATGAAGCAATGCTTCACTCAGTGTAGCCGCGCAGCAATTTCATGAGGAAATACATGATATGTTGAGGTCCATTCAATGTTAGTGTTCAAAGAGTTTATAGCTTGTTGTATGTCAAGAGCATTTTATTATTGTTCACATTTGTTTATTAAATAACTATTACAGAAAAGTATTGTCCAAAGCTTTGGCGGTAACTCCTTTCACAGAATTAGTCCTGCCGATACCCCAGTGTTAGGTTCCACACTTCCTTCGTTTCCTTTCTTTAGATATATAAAAATAATTACACCACAGTAGCAGTGCAAAGAGATTAAACTTTCTTTGTCATTTTCAGTTTTTAACTTTTATATTCGTTGTTTTGTCACCTATTTTGTTACTTTTGAATTAGTATTGTGTTCTTGGCAACCTGTAACTGTGACACAGGAAGATGTTAAAATAAAATAAGAATTGTGCTGCCATCTAGTGAGTTTAGCTAGTATTTATGTTAGCACCGCCACCTAGGGTACTAAGAATTTGCTTTCATTTAGTGAGTTTAGGTGGTATTTATTTGTATGGCCACCTAGTGTACTTGCCTAGCACTAAGAATTGTGCTGCTATCTGGCAAGTTTCTATTTTATTCAGGGGAAAAAATCTTACGAAAGATACCTCAGGCGAGTTGGATTCATACCAAATAAAAAAAAAAAAAAAACCCTGTAGGAATCAAAGTGAGCTTCTTCTTGGAACTACACAATCGGCATTGCTTCAAGAAGGTAATCAGTCTCAAAAGTCAGTATGGGTCTTAAATGTCGCTCATTTCCCGGCGCCTGTGGAATAAAATCTCTCGGGCCAACTGATTAACCACCTTACAGTTCGCAGCAGATGTGAGCATGCGGGGGATTACCGGGGAAGGCATAAACTGTCCTAGCTGGAACTCTGCCGATAGACGCAAATGTGGCCATCGAACACAGTGAAAGAACTTGTGTTCCACTGTATCAAATTTGCCGCGGTAAATGCATTCGTCAAGGCACTTAGCCGAAAACGATGTAGGTAGGCCTGGAAGCATCCATGACCTGTGAGGAACTGTATGAGGTAAAATTTGACACAACCTCTCCGGCGCGGATACCAAGATGTGACGTCTGGGATTAAGCGTTTAGTCTAGTGGGCGGTTCCGTCATCCGTGTGGCATGCTTCCTACTACTGTTGGGCCTCACCTCGTCCGGTGGCATTCCAGTCTCTTAAGAGACGCTCTATGGCTAACAACGTCATAGGAAGCGTTTTGGCCAGGACCAGTAATGTCTCGGTGGAGGTGGTACGATATGCGCTGGTAATCCAAATCGCAACCATGCGCTGCACGTTGAGGAGCCTTGTGGTATAGAGCTTTCTGTCCAGTACCTTGCGCCAAATGGCCACACCATAGAGCAAGATAGATGTCGCACCTGAGAAGAGGTCTTCGACTGCTGTCCTTAGGGCCTCAAATGTTCCGCATGATTCTACTCAAATGAACCATGGCCACGCTGGTCTTCGTGACGGTGGATCGCAAGTGAGTACCCATGTACATGTTGCAGTCTAGATGTATGCCTAAATATTTCAGGGAATCCTGACTCTGGATCACCAAAGTGCAACGCCGAAGCTGAATTGCTTGAACCTTTCGACCACCCATCAGAAGTACAGCTTCAGTTTTATGTGGCACCAATTCTAATCTCTTGGTGGTCAGGGAACGATCTAGGGCAGCTAAAGTTTCATTAGCAGCTAGTTCCAAAGAGGCTGCATCAGTAGCAATAACAGTAAGTGGGAGGTCGTCAGCATAGACCGTAAGAGTGACCCTGGGGGCATAGGTAATTTTAGAATCTCGTCAAAGTACACGTTCCATAAGCTAGGACTTAAGACCGAGCCCTGCGGGACACCACATGTACATTTAACTATGACTGCCCACTAGCTGGCCAACAGGTTGTATAGGTATGGAGCTATTCGCCGGGAACTAAGCTCCGATAGAATGCCTCCACACGGTGCAGAGTTGAAGGCATTTCGGACGTCGAGAGTTACGAGAGCGCATTTGGGCCGTCGTCCGCGGGGCTGAGAATGGACCCACTCCGCGAGTTCCTTCACTGTACCCAGGACGGAAAGGGTGGACCGCCCTGACTGCCTGGGTGGCTCAGTCTGTTAGACGCTGGCCTACTGATCCCAAGGTCGCGGGTTCAAACCCGGCCCAGGCCAATGGTTTTTAAGTGTGCTTAAAAACGACAGCTCCATGTCAGTAGATTTACTGGCATGTAAAAGAACTCCTGCGGGACGAAATTGGCCATAACTCGAAAACTATTGGTCCGATTTTGACAAACGACCCGCCGATGGAATTCCCGTGAACAGGGCTTTCAACAGAACACGCTACATGATATGATCCGACCAATAGGAAGCGAGATAGCTGGATTTCCGCCATTTTGGAATTGTTAGAACTAAAATGGGCCATAACTCGAAAACTATTGGTCCGATTTTGACAAACGACCCGCCAATGGAATTCTCGTGAACAGGGCTTTCAAAAGAACACCCTACATGATATGATCCGACCAATAGGAAGCGAGATAGCTGGATTTCCACCATTTTGGAATCGTTAGAACAAAAATGGGCCATAACTCGAAAACTATTGGTCCGATTTTGACAAACGACCCGCCAATGGAATTCTCGTGAACAGGGCTTTCAAAAGCATACTTTATATGATATGATCCGACCAATAGGACGCGAGATACGTGGATTGCCGCCATTTTGGAATTGTTAGAACACAAAATGGGCCATAACTCGAAAACTATTGGTCCGATTTTGACAAACGACCCGCCAATGGAGTTCTCGTGAACAGGGCTTTCAAAAGTATACGTTACATGATATGATCCGACCAATAGGACGCGAGATAGCTGGATTGCCGCCATTTTGGAATCGTTAGAACACAAAATGGGCCATAACTTGAAAACTATTGGTCCGATTTTGACAAACGACCCGCCAATGGAATTCTCGTGAACAGGGCTTTCAAAAGAATACTTTACATGATATGATCCGACCAATAGGACGCGAGATACCTGGATGCCGCCATTTTGGAATCGTTAGATTCGTCGATTGTGACGCTTGGCCCTACATCCTCGTTGATTCTGACGCCGTACCTCACGCCCTCGTCGACCGCGAGGCCGTACCAAACGTCCTCGTCGACCCTGTGGCGCTACCAGTCATTCCCGTCAATACTGACGCCGGACCCCACGTCCTCGTCGACCTTGACTCTGTACCCAACGTCTTCATCGACTCTGTGAGCCTACCCCACGTTCCTGTCGACCCTGTCACCCTGCCCCCAGTCTTCGTGAATACTGACGTCGTAGCCTACATCCTCGTCGACCCTGAAGCCGTACCCCAGGTCTTCGTCGACCTTGACTCTGTACCCAACGTCTTCATCCATCCTGTGACCCTACTCCACATTTCCGTCGACCCTGTGACCCTACCCCCAGTCCTCGTGAATACTGACGGCGTAGCCTACATCCTCGTCGACCCTAACGCCGTACCCGACGTCCTCGGCGACCTCGAGGCCGTACCAAACCTCTTCGTCGACCCTGTGGCCCTACCAGACGTTTCCGTCTATACTGACGTCGTAGCTTACGTCCTCGTCGACCCTGACGCCTTACACCACGTCCTGGTTGACCTTGACTGTTTCCAACGTCTTCATCGACCCTGTGACCGTACTCCACGTTACCGTCGACTCTGTGACCCTACCTCGAGTCCTCGTCGATAGTGAGGCCGTAGCCTACATCCTCGTCGACCCCAACGCCGTACCCCGTCCTCGTCGATCCTGAGGCCTTACACCACGTCCTCGTCGATCCTGACGCCGTAACCCACGTCCTCGTCGACCCTGAGAAGCTTCTCGTCCTTGGCGAACATCCTAGGCAGTTCCACTCCAAGCTTCATTAGAAGATCTTGGAAACGTAATCCCGCTGGCTTAGGACTAAGAGTGCTATTCCTATCCTGTTCTCTTTGTGTGGTGGTGAAAAAAGAAGCAAACGTTGGATGCTTAGCCATACATCTAAGCGCACAACCATAATTTGCCAAGACAATCTCACGCCGATATTGGAAAGCAGGTTCTGCGGACTCGGCTTGTTGGAAAAGCTCCTATTGCAATATGGATGCCCCTATTGCGGACCGCATCTAACCCTCTCAGCACAGATGAACGTGCTGAGGAATAAACAATACACCCATTGGATCGGATGTGTGCGCGATACATTCGCAACAAAATTGGCCGATCCGCTCCCCACGATTTGCCATTTAGTACTCGCATATTTAGGGAACGGTCACATCGTGCTCTTAGCTGTGCAATATGCGACGACCAACTACGCTTCCTGTCCAAGATCAAACCCAGGAAGCGCGTCTCATCTGTAAAGTGAAGTAAAACTGGACCGAAGCGGAACGAAGGTGATAATCGTCTCCTACGACGCCAGAAATTAACGCAGATTGGCTTCTCAGTTGAGAAAAGGAAGCCGTTTTTTGGAGCTCCATTCTCTAAGGTTGTCCAGACATTGTTGCGGGCGTCGTTGTAAGAACGCCGTGCGCTCAGAAGTGCAATAGTCAGCGAAGTCGTCTACGAATAGGCATGACAAAACTCCAGGTGGAACACATTTCCTGGTGGAGCTAATTGCTATAGCAAAGAGCGTGACACTTATCACCGAAGCCTGAGGTACTCCCTCCTCCTGAACAAAAGAATTAGAAACAACCGAGCCGACTCTTTCTCGAAAAAAGCGGTCCGAAACTCCTTAATGAACAGCGGTAGGCGTCCACATATGTTCCAGGCATTCAGGGAACGTAGAATCCCTGCTTACCAGCACGTATCATAAGCCTTCTCGAGATCGAAAAATATGCCAACGGTTTGACAGTTCATAAATCCGTCCATGTTCTGTGTCGATATTGACACAAGGTGGTCTACAGTTGAACGGCGTCGTCGGAAACCATGATGTCAGTAGGTTGCGACTTTCTAACCGCCATACCAATCGTCCAATGATCATGCGTTCCATCACCTTGCAAATGCAACTGGTGAGGGGAATAGGACGATAGCTGGAGGGAAGACGACGGTCCTTTCCAGCCTTCAAGGTGGGAATAACGGTGGCCTCCCGCCAATTTTCTGGGAATATACTGTCAACCCAAACACGATTATAGACCTCGAGCAGGAATGCCTTACCTTCAGCAGAGAACTGTTGTAACATTTGTACATGAATGCCGTCCGGTCCTGGTGCTAATAATCGCTTAGATTTAAGAGAATGTTTTAGCTCCGCCATGGTGATAAGGCGATTATAATCTTCTACGTTTCTAGACCGAAACGCGAAACCTAAGAGATTCAGGGGTGTAGTTTTCCGAGCTAGACATTTGTGCGAAAGCGCTGCCAAACGTGTTCTCAATCTCAAATGGATCAACAACAGCTCCAGAGGAGATTTTCAGTCCCACAATTGGCTTGTGGGCTTATTGACCAGCAACACGCCTTAACCTATCCCACACAACCGAGGAAGGTGTGTGTCGGTTAAATGAAGCTACAAATTTGCTCCAAGATAATTTTTTGCTAACCTTAATTACTTGTCTGGACCTGGCATGCATTTCTTGTATTGGATTAGGTTATCCAAAGCAGGGTGACGTAAAACCCGAAGAGCACGCCTTGGAGCACGAATGGCATTCCCGCATTCCTCGGTCCACCAGGGGACAGTAAATCGACGGGGGTGTAGAGTTGACCGCTGAATTGACTGTTCAGCAACAGAGAGAACCGTCTTCGTGAGATGCTGCGCCAAATCATTCACTGACTCGTGCTCCGTATACGTAAACACAGCCAATTGGGTGTAAAGGCTCCGGTTGGCATGGTCCAAACGCCATCTGGGCATACGCGTGGAACATGTATCTTGCGTTAAGAGACTAATAAGACATGGAAAGTGGTCACTAGAGTGTAATTCGGAGATTACATTCCATTGTAAGGAGACTACCAACTGAGGTGAACAAACTGCAAGACCAAGGTGCGAGAAACTATTGTAAGAATCAGAAATGAATGTGGGCTCTCCTGTGTTAAGGAGAGCTAGGTTGTAATTGTCCAAGAAATCGGCAATGAGCGTACCTCTCGCACAAGCACGACTTGAACCCCAAAGTGGGTGGTGCGCATTGAAGTCTCCCACCAACAAACTGTGTTGGTAACTATATCTTCTAAATCAATGTGTGAGAAGTCATGGGACTGAGGCAAATATAAGGTACAAATGGTGATCTGGATGTTTGGCAGTGTAATCCTTACAGCAATTGATTCTATATCAGAGTGTAATGGTACAGATTCTTTATGTCATCTAATACCACGTATGTTCCATTGTAGAATAGCCATATTGATATCTGTATGGGACAGGTATTCCAACGTAACTCTTCATTACTTTGTAGTAGGCGGTTGTGGAACTAGTTTAGCCCTTTTCTGCTCTCTTGGGCTGGCAACGCTTTTTCGCGCCTCTTTTCAACTCGGGTTCTCCCAGTGTGGGCAGATTGATCTAACTCCATGTCCTCTGCCAAGGTCGTCCGTTTTTCCATAGCGAACTTGGGTTCGAGTGTCTCGAACCGGTTGCTAATGGGGCTGGGGAAGATGAAAGACAACGGTCTGAGTCCAACCCTGAAGATTCCCCAGAAGCGGATGTTCGAGATCTTCTTTGCCTCTTATACCCCTTTGATGTACTGGGATCAGGCTTATCTTCCTTGAGGAACTCATTCTTTGTGTGGTTCTTCTTAACTTTATCGGTGACACATAGATTACAGGTTTGCTAGTCTTCTGTGTTGAGTTTGACATTTTCGTTGGTGATCTAACAGTTGTATTTTTCTCACCAACAGATTTTGTATACGTTGATACAGATGTACGCGCTGATGCTGAGGGCTTTGGAATAGAACTACGAGCTACAAGTGTCTTTTCAGAAATTGTTGCCCCATTGAAATCGTTATTCTGCGTTGCGATCTCTCTGCTCGGTACCGGTTTAGCTTTAGCGCAACTGAGCTATAGGTCCCGGACCTTGGACGCTGGCGTATACGTAAGAGCTTCCGGGCTTCTCAGAGGGGCACCTTCTCTTTAACCCGTATCTCTTGGATCGCCCTTCCCTCTACAAAACGGGGCCAATCTCGGGAACTAAATGGATGTTCAGTTCTGCAGTTCACACATGACGAAGCTGCAGTACATGCACCACCATGGTATTCATCTCCAAATTGAGGGCATGTAGCTAGTCCCTTACAAAGCTCGCTTGTATGTCCGAAGCGCTGGCACTTGAAACATCTTAGTGGATTCGGGATGAAAGGCCTAACTTCGATGGATTCATACTCAGCCTTAATCCTTTGCGGGAGATCTACCCCCTCAAAGGTCAGGAACAGGGTATTAGTTGGCTTTAACTCAACACCTTCTCTATGTCGAACCCGGTAAACGTGAATGACGCCTTGTTCTGTCAGATTCTCTTGAATCTAAATGGATAATCCCTCCAATGCACGGGTGTTTATTACACCACGCGAGGAGTTCAAGGTTCTGTGCATCTTAACACGTACAGGTTAACTTGCTAACGTATTCGCTTTCAGTATCTTAGCAGCCTGGGTAGCTGAATGTGCTTCAACCAGGAGCATGCAATTGCGAGATCTAGTGCATGACTTTACTGGACCAGCAATGTTATCCAAACTCTTTTGAATGGTAAATGGGTTCACCGATAAAAATTTCTTGTCTGCCTCAGTTCTAGCTATTACTAAGTAGGGAGGACCACTCGACTCTGCTATTTCCTTTACACAAACTTCCGATGGCATGCTCACATCCTGGGCGCCACCCGGGTTTAGGTGAGTCCTGGCCTGGACCTTGCTCACCCTAGGGTCTCACCTCCCACTGTACAGAGGGACCCAATCGCCTTCAGGAGTGCATCAGCTCATGCAATGGTCCCTCCCCGGGACTGACATTTATCAACGGATACGAACACAGATCCTATATGATAACCAGGGGCTGAGACTCGCGCGTCTCCCCATCCTCCTACAACCCGAGCGTAGGTTATCCATCAGACCTTGTACAGGGAGGTATCAGGTGGGAGGTCAAACACAAAACTGGAACAAAGTTACTTGGGCGTTTGGCAGATGCCCTCTCACCTGTAGGGGAACTTAATCGAGAGTATGGCTTGGGGCCCCGGGTACGCCACACCCGTACCTGAGGTAGTAGGATCCACTGAGGGAGTTTGATTTCGGAGTTCTCTTCTGCTAGATCAGTCGACGACCAAGACTACCGAGCCTCATCTACCCGCTTTAGAATGTTCTTTGCTTCCCTTCAGCTCTTGCCTACCTGTAGTGAAAAATGACAAACTTAGTAGGCCGCCTGGATTGGGTACTGAGCCCCTCCGCCACGTCAAGGCGACATTCCTTCGGAGGGTTGAGTGGGGGACTTTGCAATTGCAGAAGCCTCTACAAATGGCCGATAGTGACTGCACAAACTCGGAAAATTGGGCAACTCTTGTTTATTCTTTGGACAAGGCCAATTCTTCACAGCTTGAGCCTTTTTTGGATCCATGGCCACCCCTATTGGTGAGAGTATGAGGCCCAAATAATTAACCCTCTTGCAGAAGAACTGGCACTATTTTACATCGGAAAGGCTGCCTGTAATCTCGATACCTTCCTAAGGTTTCTTAGATGATCCTTGACGGTGCTGTCAATCACACTGTCATCCAGGTATAGCAGGCAGGCATCAGAAGTCATGAGCCCCTCATCACCAACTTCACCAGGTGCTGGAAAATGGCTGGCATGTAGCAGGGGGAAAAGAAACAACTGACAAAGCCCTTAGCCTATCAAGAACTACGTCTTCTGCTTGCCTCTGGGTCTTACCGCCGCCCTCATTGAATCGTGATTTCAAGTCCAAATATGAGAATCACAGAGCACCAAGAAGAGAGTCCACAGTGTCATCAGCCTGGGCTAAGGGAAAGCAGTCTCGTTAGGTGAGTGTTCGGCTTCCAATAGTCCACAAAGAACTTAAGTTTGCCATTCTTCTTCACCAGCACTACAGGGGAGCACCAAGGGCTCATCCCCTGGATTTTATGTCCTGCAGCATATCCTGTAACTACTTGCTTTGCCAATGGAAATCGTCTTGTGATTGCTGAACAGGTCGAGCGTCTCCAGTGTCAATGTGCAACTATAATTGCTGTTCTCTTGCATGGAGACTGAATGGTAACATCCAAGTATATGTCGGACCCTCTCTAGTCAGGTGGCTGGCTGCCCAGTTGAACAGGTCTTTCAGCTAGGGCCTCACAGCTTGCAATGGTCCTGGCTTCATAGGCCCCTTACACAATGTCACACTTTCATCTTGCCTTCACTTCCCCAGTTCTGATCCGACATGCGCGTCTTGAGCGCTGTCGCCTCACAGACACTTCCTTCTGAGAAGGTAAAACTGTCCTTCAATGCACATTCCTTCCAGTTAAACACCAGGTACCTTGACTGCTGTTCTTCCATTTGCACCTTTGTGACTATCTCACTTCTCATAGGTACTACCATGCCCTCCATCAAGTTCACCATAATGCTCACTGGATGCTCATTTGGACTATGATCCATCACCTTGTTTCAGCCAAATTGCAAGATCCTCTTGTAACGTCAGTCATCACCTCGTGGCTCCTGAGGGCATTCAAACCCAGCGTCACTTCCTCAGCTACCCTCACGACAAACACTTACAGACTTCCTCAAACTCAACTCAACCCATGTCTGCCTCTCTACAGGCAAGATGCTACTCGCTATCCGGTAGGGCAGACTGGGTTTCTTTGATGTAAACCCTTCATCACGTCAGGTCAGATCACGGTCACAGCTGCACTCATACCCACCCATATCCGGTACTACTTGCCTCATACCCATCCATCCACAATGAGTCTGTTGTACGTTCTCCTTCACAAGGCATGGAATGTTGCCCAAGGCTTTGGTGCACCTTGCACCCTTCTTCACACTGGTACTTATTTTTCCACCTGCTCATCAGCTGACTGTGGAGCGTCCCTAATTCAATGTCCTGGCTGGCCACTTCGTTAGCACACACCACTGGAATATCCCCGTTTTCCATAATTAACGATTTCTGTCGTAGTTCTCAGCAGTGTAAGATTAAACAGTGCGGTGATTGCATCCAGTAAGCGAGTTTTTTTCGTTTTTTGACAGATTGGTGGGAAAGGAAGGGTTGATGGAGCAAGAAATTGTGGAATTGTTGAACAAAAGTGATAGCGGGTTATCGAATTTTGTGCTCAGTGATGATGAGTGTGATATATGCGAGAATTCGTGTGCAAGTGCAAGTGAGAGTGACATAAGTGACGCAGACAGCTGTACGCCTAGCTGGAAGAGGTGAGTAATTTTGAACCTGGCCCTACATATAGTATCCCAGTACACAATATCCAGCAGGGACCAATACTTCCTTCTCATATTGGTGAGAATACGCTTCCAGCAGAATTTTTTTATGACGAAATTATGGAAATAATTACTGAGGAGACATCTATTCAGGGAAACAAAAAAACAAAAGGCGAAACGACCAACGAAAAAAGCCAGGATTGCTTCCTGGAATTCCCCAGGAATTGCCGATGTAAAAGCACTGAGATAGTAGGTATTATTTAAATAGTATTGAGATAAACAAGTAGCTATCAAAATCATACACACATTTCAGATATCCTGCCCTAGCTAGATATGTAACTGCACATTTCTATCAAAACTTTTATAATTTGTTATCATTACCGCTATTATTACAAATAATTAAATATCCGAATGTGACACTATTTAGTTCCTGAAGCACTGCTGGTTTATTTGTCATGTATATGCCATTTTTGTAACATTTTTACGCAGATTAACAAAACTACACCCCTGGATGACAATAATGATTCAATTCAACAAAAAGCTAGGTATACTATGTGTTTTAGTACATTTGAGCATGTTTATATAGTTTTAACTGAATTTAATAGTTTCAACCCTTAGCAAAATTGCCTTGGGATCAGAGCCATAAAACACATCTGCTCCGGAAGGGTTAAAACAATGAACATATTTCACATGCCAAATTTTCACATTGGTTCCTTTAAACCCAAGACACAAATGTAATCTACTGATATAATTATTTGTTACCTTCATTAATCAAATTAGGGCTTTTTGAATGTGACAGCAAATTGTGACTTCTTAAATGAGACACTGTAAGAAATCTCTTCTCACAAACTTCACACTTGTGTGGTTTTTTACCTTCATGAATCAAAATATGGATTTTCAAATATGACAATGTAGAAAAGCTCTTCCTACATATTTTACACTCGTGTGGCTTTTTACCTTCGTGGATCAAATTATGACTTTTCAGATGTGATAACTGAGTAAACCTCTTCTCACAAATTTGACATTTGTGTTTCCTTTTATCTTCATTAATGAAATTATGACTCTCCAAATGTGACTTGTGTGGTTTTCCACCTTCATGAATCACATTATGGATTTTCAAATATGACAACTGAGTAAATCCCTTGTTACAAATTTTACACTCATGTGGCTTTTTATCTTCATGCATCAAATTATGGGTTTTCAAATGTGACAACCGAGTAAATCTCTTATCACAAATTTGACACTTATGTGGCTTTACACCTTCATGAATCAAATTATGACTTTTCAAATGTGACAACCGAGTAAATCTCTTCTCACATATTTGACATTTGTGTGGCCTTTTACCTTCATGAATCAAATTATGACTTTTCAAACTTGACAACCGAGTGAACCTCTTCTCACAAATTTGACATTTGTGTGTCGTTTTACCTTCATGAATCAAATTATGGCTCTTCAAATGTGACTTGTGTGATTTTTCACCTTTATGAATTAAATTATGGATTTTCAAATATGACAACTGAGTAAACCCCTTGTTACAAATTTTGCACTCATGCGGCTTTTTCCCTTCATGCATCAAATTATGGGTTTTCAAATGTAGCAACCGAGTAAATCTCTTTTCACAAATTTGACACTTATATGGCTTTATACCTTCATGAATCAAATTATGACTCTTCAAATGTGACAACCGAGTAAATCTCTTCTCACATATTTGACATTTGTGTGGCTTTTTACCTCCATGAATCAAATTATGACTTTTCAAAGTTGACAAGTGAATAAATTTCCTCTCACAAATTTGACATTTGTGTGGCCTTTTGTCTTCATGAATCAAATTATGATCTTTCAAATGTGATGACTGAGTAAATCTCTTCTCACATATTTGACACTTGTATGGCCTTTTACCTTCATGAATCAAATGATGATTTTTCAAATGTGATGACTGAGTAAATCTCTTCTCACAAGTTTGACACTTGTATGGCCTTTTACCTTCATGGATCAAATTATGACGTTTCAAGGCTGACAAATGAACAAATCCCTTTTCACAAACTATACACTTATATGGCTTATTACCTTCATGAATAAAATTATGAGTTTTCAAGTTCGACAACTGAGTAAAAGTTTTCCCACAAATTTTACACTTATGTGGCTTTTTACCTTCATGACACAAATTATGAGTTTTCAGATGTGACAATGTAGTAAATTTCTTCTCACAAATTTCACATGTGTGTGGCTTTTTACCCTCATGAATGAAATAATGACTTTTCAGATGTGACAGCTGAGTGAAATGTTTCTCACAAATTTCACACTTGTGTGGTAGTTTACCTTCATGGATCCAAGTATGCTTTTTCAAGGTTAACAACCGAGTAAAGCTCTTCTCACAAACTTTACACTTGTGTCGTTTTTCATTGTCACGAATCATATCCTTTTTTGAGTACGAAGCCCTACTGCAAACGTTTCTGCTATTGCTGTATTTACTGGATGGTACTGAGGGAAGAAATTTTCCTACAGGTTGTATTTTTGTGACATCACTTTGTTGACTAACACCTTCAATATGATTCTTTCCCTTAAAGAAGCTGGTGTCTTTCCTCGATTCTTCAGCAGAAGGCAATGGTAGATTACTTCTGCTATCACCAGAAACTTCCTTTGTGGAAAATCTGAAATGTGCGAAGATTTAACGTCATTAATACAATAATCGAAGAATGAAAAAGAATTAAACTTGATAAAAAAATTTTTTGCTCACATTGGCTAAATACTCAGAAATAAGATATATCTCCCCAAGTAAAGTTACTGAATTTCTCATTAAACTGAATCAAGTTTCTTATGGTGGTTGATTTCATGAACCAATGTTAAATTTTAACTCAATCTTAAACTAATATAACAGTAAAGTTAAAGCAAGTTTTGTTTCATAAACAATCTTAGTCTTAACAAAGTTAAACACAAGGTTAACTTAACATTAGCATAGCTGTGACTTAACCAAACTATTTTAGGGATTTTGATATGTGACATTTAAGAATGCCATTTCTATTTAAAGAATGGACCTGCAAGATAATACATTCAGAAACCTACAAAAGTGAGTGAGTGTGTGGGGTTTAAGGACCCGTCGACAACATGGTCATTAGGGCCCCGAATCCAAAAGTAAAATTACGGACGGTAAGTTTTAAAACATCACCCATAAAAAACTACAAATCTAAAGTTAAAATAGATAAAGCACCTAAACAACTATTAAAATGTTCCATTTAAAAGGCTAAAAACTGAAACTTAAAATTGCTACAAAGTAAAAAACGCTAAAACGTTAAAAATACCCAAAAACCCAATTTAAAAGGCTAAAATCTGAAATAAAATAACCTTACACTTGCTTGATAAAATCAATTGTGGAACAAAACCGCAGCACTGTATTTACAGCTACTGGGTCGTTGCCTAAAACTGACCACAGTGTAAGGCCCAGGCCAACGGACTGGCGATCACGAGCGTATCGCGGACAATCAAGAAGGTCATGTGCGACGGAGATTGGAATATTACGCGTCATACAGACAGACTCCGGATCACCACGCAAAAGGTGTCCAAGCGTGGCTCGGGTATGGCCTATCTTCAGGCGGGTTAAAACCATTTCTTCCCGCCTGGGATTCCTGCAGCTGGTATGCCAGGGTCGTACCGTGTCCTTGATTGTCCGTAACTGAGTGCCATATAACGCTTCCAAGATTCCTGCCAGAGAGCAAATAGATGGCGACGGAAATATTTCTACACATCTATATAGGGGAGCGTACGGGTGGCGACATGCAGACTTCGCAGCCGCATCCGCCGCCTCGTTGCCCGGAATACCCATATGGCCTGGGATTCACGTAAAAACAAACTGGTATCTGCGAAGCAGTAGCTGGGAGATCAACGTCTGGATTTTAAGAACCAATGCCGAGGGGCCGATAAACTGTTGCAGAGCCTGGAGAGCGCTAAAAGGGTCGGAATAGATGATAAAACTTGCAGCACCTGAACTAGAGATAAAAAGTAGGAAATAAAATATGGCAAACAACTCGGCGGTAAATGCTGAACTGGCGTCTGGTAGGCGGTACGTATGAGCGTCACTGTTGTATATAAAGGCGCAACCCGTCGCACTACCCATCTGGGAGACATTGGTAAATACCGCAAAGGAAGTCCGGTATCGGCCCAGTAGTTCCTTGAATAGTTGGTGAAACACGGAATGAGGGGTATCTATCTTCACACAACCCGACAGCTCCAGGTCAAAGCGTGCGCGCTGGAGTTGCCAGGGAGGACATCGGCCATGTGAATGCCGCTCTACGGCTGGCAGTCGAAGGGCATGTGCGGCAAGCAGTTCTCGAAACCTGATACCACTTGGACGGGAGATGGTTGTATTTCACATATAATGGTGCGCAAGGTCTGGACGCAACACAGGTGGAAACGAAGGGTGACCTGGATGAGCAGCCAGCCTTGCCGCGTAAGAACAAAGTAACAAAGAGCGTCGAACAAATGGAGGTTCGCCAGAATCAGCATACAATCGATTCTACTGGTGTGGAATGCCTCAGTAGCGAGACGGATACCAGTGTGATGTACTGTGTCTAAAAGTCGGAGTTTAGATGCAGACGCCGCACCATAAATAAAACAGCCTTAGTCTAATTTGGACCGAACCAGTGAGCCATACAACCTCAACATGACGGTGCGATCGCCACCCCAGGATACTCCAGATAAGACCCTGAGTATCCGAAGCGAACGATCGCAGGAAGCCCGAAGATGGCGGATATGGTGCTCCCATGTGAGTTTACTGTCGAGGTGTAGGCCCAAGAGCTTAAGGTGCGGAACAAAAGGAAGACGCGTGTCGCGTAAATGAAGATCAGGAGGAGGGTGTACCCCTCGCAGTCGGTGAAAGTGGAGACACTGTGTTTTTGTAGGGGAGAGCCGAAAGCCGGTGCGTAACGTCCACTCGGCGATGGAGGTTATGGTCAGCTGCAGTTGACGCTCAATGTGCTCCAAACTGTAAGAGCGATAGTAGATCGCAAAGTCGTCAACATACAGCGACATCGGGATACCGCTACGAACAACACTAGTGATGCCATTAATGGCAACAGCGAAAAGTGTGACACTCAGAATCGGTCCCTGGGGTACAGCATTCTCCTGGATCTTCTCTTGGGACAGCGTGTTGCCTATACGAACACGAAAACGGCGAATGAGTAAAAAGTTAAAAAGAAAAACGGCTAAGTGACCGCGCAAACCATAACCGTGTAGAGTAGGGAGAATGCCATAGCGCCAAGTAGTATAGTAGGCCTTCCCTAGATCAAAGAAGACACCCACGACATGCTGCTTCAAGAGAAACGCATTCTGTATGTACGCCTCCATGCACGTCAGATTGTCAACACTGGAGCGATGGCGACGAAAACCGCACTAAACATTTCTCAGCAGGTTATTCGTCTCTAGCCACCACACTAAGCAGGTGTTAACCATCCGTTTCAAGGTCTTGCAGACGACACTCGTCAGGCAAATAGGGCGGTAGCTAGAGGGAAGTGTCCAGTCCACAGTTTATACCAGATGATCGACTCTGTGTTAAAGGATGATGTCACAAATGGCGCTGATGTCGCTATGTTTCACCACGGGGCCGGTACGAACTAACGATCCCTCGATAATGCAGTACGCCTCTATATCGATCGAGCAGCGCTACTTCCGCTTCTCCCCACCCCTCCTTTGTCCGTATTCATCGCCAGAATTAAATGCCGAATTTCTTTCGAAATCAACTCGCACACTCACGAATAGTTCACCGCACATTTCAAAATTTCACATATTAGCGTAATACGCATTACAAGAACTACATGGAAGCCATATGCGGTAAACGATTCTTATCCACGTAGCTGATGTATCGCATATTACGCTAATATGTGAATACTGGAAATGTGCCGTAAACTGTTTATGAGTGTGCGAGATGCGACTTCGAAAGAAGTTCGGCAAGAAGAACCCACTTCTAAACTTGACATTTTTCCCCCTACAAGTAATAGTTGTCTTCAATTAATCATAATAACTTTAGTAACCAGATGGAGAGTGTAAGATCACAAATTGTTGAGATTATTCAATACATTTTTATTCCCTTTCCCTCAAGAATTTTAAATAATGGCTATAGCAATTATAACTACACATTGAGTTAGTGGCAGAGGAAAGCAGGAAAGGATACTACAAGGTTATCTGTAATGCAATTTTCTTGTACACAGTGAATTAGTAATCATGTTAAAAAAACTGTGAAAGATAACCTTAGTGACCAAGAAATGAAAAACTAAACAGATGCATGTAAATTCTAAATGAAGATAATTATACCAACAACTATGTACAAAAAAACAGCGCTATCTGTTTCAAACAGAAAACAAACAAGTCATATTAACGCTTATGTTTAATAAGATTCTGAAGAGCAATTACACTTTAATATATATGTTCATTACTTTCTGCACAAGTTCACAAAATAATGTATTAAGAGAAAGATATGAAATTTGAGATTGTCTCATATGGCATTCATAATTTAACAATTTAAAATTAGCACATGAGACAGTGTCACTAATCAAGTGATACGTATAACACTGTCCAAAGTAGGTGCTGCCGAAACCAATTAGGCTTCCCTGAAACAAACAACAGGAAATAGTGCAAGTAATTCATCAGTGTTTCATATAGTTCATTTCAAAACATTATCAAGTCCCTCCCATTCGAAATTTAGTTTGGTTCAATTTCCTACTCCTAGTGTGTATTCTATAGTTCTACTGACACATCTTATATCTTTTCCTATCTTGTTTGCTGGTTGGAGTTGGAATGTCAGAGTGAATCGTATTCTTTTCACAAAAGTGATCAGTTCAAAACGTATTAAAATCCAGCGTAAATTCCTGAACTTTCTGATACTGGGCAGATTTGTTTCTCAACTGTTAGTGTGACTTGTGATTGTTGATTCGTTGTGTTGTGATGGCATGTGTATGTGCCCTGGGTGTTTGAACCTGATGGGCAGCGATGTAAACATCTGTAGGATGGTGTCCTTCAGAAGGAAAGCGTGTGCTGGTCCCGTGTTGTAGATTTGCAGTGCAAAAACGAACTTGAGCTTAATTAAGAAGCCTCTGAGAAAAATTACGCAAATTTGTCATGCCCAATATAAAATGGGACACTAAGAACTATATCACTTAAAGCGTGTCCATAGATAAAAACTTAATTTTTCCTGTATACATCTCTAAGAGTAAAATAGCATTGTTGTAATTAAACCCCTTACTACTAATGATCTGGACTAAAGCAAATCGTCAAACACCTATTATACTTCACCTAATGAAATTTCAGAAAGTATATTTACATTAAATGAACATAGCCTATCGCAGTATAATGATAAACATTCTGAATAAATCCAGCAATTAATAATTGTGAAACAGGCATATTTAAGGTATATGATTACCTATCAATTACAGTTGTACAGCTAAAATTAAGTTTCAGGACCATTTGAAAACTTTGTGTTGACATCTGTGCTGCAAATATAATTTTAATGCAACACAGAACGAAATACAATTGTACCATCAACTGTATGACTTGTTGAAAGAAAACTGCTTTCACTGCTCCAATTATACTTTAACATATTTATTATGACCCAATCGAATGAAAGCATTTGGTTTTTACATGATACTATTGCTTAACAATTGATGGTGCAAAACATTCGGTTGGTCCATCATGGATAATGTAGCATATTGACCAATACCCAATTTTCATCATAATTATTTACATTATGGAATGTTGGGTGCCTTGATAAATAACATCAGTATATTATTATTGTTTTAAGATTATTATATTGCCTCCTAAAACTCTAAAAAGCATGCAAATAACCTTTTTCGCTACCTCGTTGGAAAGCAACACAACCTATAGTGGTATTTGTATTGTATTACATCTTGTTCTTTGGATCCTAGAATGAGCCAGGCTCAAGGATATAGAACACGTCATACAACCATGCAATTTCATACAAATTTTTTTTTTTCTAACACCTAAACACAATCATTATAATAGGGTTAAACTAGTGGTTGAAAGAACTTATAGTATAGTATTCCTTTATGCTGTAAATAGAATGTGCTAGCAAAAACTTTCTCAATTCCTTTTTAAATCTTGAACAGTCTCTTGGGTTACACAGTAATTTTAAAGCTAAAGGAAGACCATTATATATTTGTATGGCGGAGTAGCAGGGACCTTTCTGATAAATGTACATGGAGTTACATGGCCTGTGTAAGTCGTGGTGGCATATAGAAGGGACATGAGCGAGGTACGGGAAGGTGGGGAAAGTGGTATTGCCAACATATGAAACGCAGGAACGATGTGAGCAACATGCAGGAAATGGCGTGTGTTCTTTGTGAAGTGCTGATGTTGGCAACATCTGGACAGGAGAGGGAAGGGATGCAGCGTATAGGAAGGCTCCCGTGATGCCTTGCGTGAAGTACCTGCAGATAATTTAATTTCACTGCTTCACTTTCTGCACCTTGTCTCAATAAAATGCAAGTCAAAGACATTTACAGAAATAAATTACATATTATGTGTGTCAATTATTATTCCTGAAGATGTATTCTTAATATTTGTACAACAAAACATTGCAATAGTATTAAAAGTGTGGGAAAATCTATTTGAAGAATTTTGGTAAATACGCTACATTATATCCCATCACTAAATACAAAATATCCAATTATTTTTAATAGATTGTTCCCTCATCCTCAGCAAATCTAAACTCGTCTAATTTTGTAAACGCAAAATTCTAGTTTCACCTGTTTACCATAAACTTGCTTCTTTATTTCACTGGAGATTTTATCACATCCTTCTTTACTGAAGTTTGTAAATTTAAATGACTTCCTTGATAAAATGACAGTATTATTTTGTACAGCTAGTAAATAAGCTTAACCTTAGCATGTGATCCTAGTCCATTTCTTAATGCTGTACCAACAATATTCAGATTGTGTAAGTAATCTCTCAGTGACAAAATTGAAGAAAAGATAATTTACGAAAGATGTAGCAATGAGTCTGCCATTGGGTTATGAGGCAGTAAAATGGAATATGTATTAAAAGTAACTTACTTCACATGATACATGAAGGAAATCTGTACCATAGTCCTGAAGATGCACTTCTGTAGGTCTTCAGCACTGCAGTGGTCCAGTTTACAACGTATACAGTTCTGAAATTCAGAGAATGCAAAAAGTGAACTTACTCCAAATGCACTTTTGTTGTTCACTAGTATTAACGAACTATCTGGTTACAAACTGTTTATTATTATTATCATACATAAGCAGACTAGATTCGAACTACAGTTGATTTGCAAAAAGTAATATTAGTCAGGTCTGTATTGAAAATAAATAAGTAATGCAGGAGGTACATTACAAATCAGGTTATGTCATGGTTTATTTAATACATACATTAAAGGTACTTACCAATGGCCTTGTGACAACAGGTTTACTTTCTTCTTACTGCTCATATGCTCTTGCACGTCTTTCAAATCTTGCGGGTTTTATAAATACAAGAATATTATTTGAAGGTTTACGAGATTTACTTTCGCTCTGCTGTCGTTACGATTTCACAGAACGTTAACCACAACGATCACATCTTTCAAATTTCGAATTAAATAAGATACAGGTAGCCAACTGTACTGTTTTATTCACATCGTACATTGACTAAAATACTGTGCAAGTTATCGAATATAATATTACGCAAAGGCCTTTATCAGTAGAAACTGACATAAATACACCAATTTGTTTTACTAAATGTGTGATTTTGTAAAATTATTTAGAACACAATACAGAGGTGTATAACAATTGTGTTGGCACCCTTTTAATGTTTGTCGCAGGAAGTACGCAGTATCATCTAGCGTGTGAATTTGAAAGTAAAGGTTGCATGCAGCGCTCGAAATGTATGTTTCACCACGGTGACCTTGACGGAACGATGTAGAACCGGAAGTGCCTATTCCAGTCGGCACCCACTGGTCCAGTCTTTTCCTGGACGAGGGATAGGGATGACAATACCCTCTCGCCAGGAAGACGGAGAAACCTGAAGCCAGGAAAGGGCCGCAGGTGGAAGATGAAGCAGCATTTGGCGGTGGATGTCATCAAGACCGGGAGAATTCTTTGCTAGGGACAAAGAATGCGCCAGCTCCGCTTCGGTAAATGGTGCGTTATATGGATCACTTTGGGCAATGTTAAAACTAAGACCTATCTGCTCCGCGGATTCCTTGATAGCTAAAAACGCTCTATCATAGCTTTGGGTTTGGCTAGTATAGGCGAAAGACTCGGCAAGGACGTCGGCGATGTCCTACTCGCAGGTGTAACGGGAGCCCTGTACGGTAAGATCGGGGACGATCGTCCGGCGACACTTGCCGTACATTCGCCGAACAGTAGTCCATACCTTTTGCGCCGAACTTCGACGGGAAAGAGATGATACATACTTTTCCCACGATTTGCGTTTTGCGTCTCGAAGTATAAATCTCATGCTAGCACGAGCACGCTTAAAAGTGACAAAGTTCGCCTCCGTAGGATGTAATGTAAAGATACGCAAAGCACGCTTGCGTGCTTTAATAGCCAAACGGCTTTCCTCGGACCACCAAGGAACAGGAACGTGACGTGGTGTAGATGAACCTCGAGAAATGCTGGAATCCGCTGCGCGAAGGATAGAGCAAGTAAAATACTGCACCATGTCGTCAATGGTGGTAAAACCATCGTCGGTAAGGTGAATGAGGGAACGAAATTTCCCCCAGTCAGCCTTGGAAATAATCCAGTGAGGAAAGCGTGTTGGCACAGAATGGTGGCCCGATAGATGAATGCTAATGGGATAATGATCACTGCCAGATAGGTCGGAAGGTACCGACCAATCAAGTAGAGGTACCAGTGACGGGATGCTAAAAGAAACGTCAAGCGCGGAGTGTATACTAAAGGCAGATGGCACGTAGGCACGCCAGTGTTTAATATGACTAGGCCGGACGTATCGCCAACGTCTGCTACAAGGCACCCACGGGCATCGTCAGTGGCGGAGCCATAGCGAGAGTACTTGGCATTCAGATCGCCGAGAAAGATGAACAGTGGCGGAATCTGTGCCAAGAGAACCCAGAGATCGTTCTCGTGTACGACACTGACGGGTGGCAGATAGACATTGCAAAGGGAGAAACAGAGGCTCTGCAGCTGTACACGGACCGCTGCAGCTTGCAGCGGCGTGTTGAGTGGCACACTGGTGGCAGAGATATCATGCGCCACCAGAATAGCTATACCCCCGCTTGCTCGCCTATCAGCTGCAGAGTCATGTCTAAATGCCGAAAAACCACGAAGATGTAATGCGGGGTTAGGGTGCAAGTGTGTTTCTTGTAGACGACTGATGGAGAGCGTTGTGAAACGAGAGACTGTGTGTCCGGAACCCATTAACATTCCACTGGATTATTTCCATGGTAAAGAAGAATTAGTGATTCGTGTTTATCTTTTTCATCTTTACCTTAACCGACTTCGGACGGGGTAGGTTAATTTCGCCATCGTCTGGTGACTCCGTCGACGTTCGGGAGTCTGAAGATTACCGCCTGCGGTGCCGTAGTAGTAAAAGCGGGCGTTAAACACTACAACAACAACAATCCCCGGCGGCTCACGGAACGGGACTGGGACTTCATGGACGATGTGCGACTGCTGGCGCGACCAGTAGGCCTAGCACAATGACTGTCAACAGGTTGGCTGCGACTAGGTGTCTTGTGAGCTGGTGTCTGCACGGCTATAGATGCAGTAGGCGGTGCAGGTGTGGCACGAGACAGTGAAGGGGTACTCGCAAGGAGGTCAGTCTGTGTGGACTGAATCGTTACGCTGCTGGCAGGAGCGCGTCGGGCAGCTAACGCATAACCTGTGGTGGTAGCAGGTTTCAGCTGCTCAAAGCGACGACGCGTTTCTGGAAACATGAGATGTTCTTTAACGCGCAATTCCTGTAAACACCCCTCAGCCAGAAACTTCGCACACTGACGCGAGCTGGATGGCTGTTTCCCTCCGCAGTTAACACAGAGAGCATCCCGTGTACAGCTCGTGTCCTCATGGGTTGACATGAGACATGATTATTTGGACCCCCATCCGGAACCGTCGGCGTAAGCCTGCCATCCGGGGGTAAAGAAAAGAAAAACATCAAAATCTCCACGATCTGTGCCGCCATGGACACCCCTCCATGACTGACCTCAAGGCGTACTTCAGAGGGGCTACCCTCCGATCTCCACTGCTTGTCCACATGGGTAAACCGTTCACCATGCGACACCTCGGTTTTATCCCCCACCACAGGAATAATCACCTGTGGCTCCCCGCTTTAAACCACGCTGTCTCAACGGAGTCAGCGTGGATTCAGGGGACTTCGGGTTGATTACACCGGGGTTCCCTCAGCGGTAACACGTCCGGCCGGTGATACTAACCCGAAGGAACGTGGCCGTCGGGAAATTACATTGGCCGTGCGCTCAAGGAGCTACGTGGGTGTACGTGATGTGTGGATGGGCTCCGCATCTAAGACTACACATGGGGGCAGTAGGGAGAGTCCGCCTAACTTTCGCGCCTGAGACCTCCGAAGAGCACACAAGTCGGGGGCCGCGCTGAAAACCGTGGGACAGGACCACGGAAATAGGAAAGATCCCTGCTGGTGAGACAGGGGTTATAATGTGTGAGCGTGTTGGGTTTAAGGGCCCGTCGACAACTTGGTCATTAGGGCCCCGAGTCCAAAAGTAAAATTACGTACGGTCAAGTGTTAAAACATCACCCATTAAAAACAAAAAATCTAAAGTTAAAATAGATAAAAGCAGCTAAACAACTATTAAAATGTTCCATTTAAAATGCTAAAAACTGAAACTTAAAATTGTTACAAAGTAAAAAACGCTAAAACATTTTAAAAAAAACCCCAAAAATATGGCAATCTAAAAGGCTAAAATCTCTGAAATAAAATAACCTTACACTTGCTTCATAAAATCAACTGTGGAACAAAACCGCAGCACTGTATTTACAGATACTGGGTCGTTGCCTAAAACTGCAGGGGTTATAAAACTAAGACCTTACTAACTAATAATCATAATAAACCTAGAAGAGGAAGAGGGTGATGATAAAAAACATAAGCTGCTGTACGTGGCAACAGCTAATGAACATGGAGGGGGCGAAATGATGGTGAGCAGCTAGGGGCCCTGGGTGCGCCAAACTCGGACTTACCACAGTAGGTCCCCCTGGGAGAGTTTGATTTCGGAGTCCTCTTCTCCTAAATGAGTCGTCGACCAAGACTATTGAGCCTCATCTACCCATTTGGAATGTTCTTTGCTTCCCCTCACCTCTTGTCTACCAGTGGTCAAATGACACACTTAGTAGGCTGTCTGGATAGGGTACTGAGCCTCTCTGCCACGTCAAGGCAACACTCCTTCAGAGGAAAAAAAAAAGCCTACAAAAGTAGGAATTTTTAATACAATACAAACTTTCCAAAGTAGTCATGAGAATGATTTTACAGAAAGTACCCATACTAGGTTAGAATACAAGATTATTTTACTGGCACTTTTCATTTAATGGGTAAATGTTGGAATTTCCAAAGCAACAATTTGAAGGTTTATTTGAAATCTCTAAACCAATTGATGCAAGCAGCAAAGCTGGATCTACTATATCTTTAATTGTTAAGAACATATTATTGGACACTTTGATTTCAATGTTGTTGTTAGCTAATGCTGGATTTCTGACAATGAAGTCATTAATCCTCTTGCTCTCCAATATTTTTCAACAAATATTGAAGAGACTTAGCAATAAATGTAACCGCTTTTTAGAGAGCACCATATTTTTATGTTTTGGCGGTCACATCACCCTCTCACAACCCCCAGAATGTCTGGAGGACCACACCTGTCGTTGGTTTATGGGTCTCACCGACCTGACCGGGAGAATTATCAAATTAAATTCACCAACCTTATCCTCTGATTACCAATAAGAGGACGTATTACATGCCATGACAGGTCAGCATGTTAGGGGTTAAGGTTTTATAGAGAAATTAGAGAAATGTAGTATTCACCATTCAGGTTTAAACCATTATAAATGCTCTCACTCTCAACAATATGGTATTTTTGCTTTTAATGAAGCTTTTAGTTAAATGCAAAATTACTTCACACAAATTATTGTTTATGCAGGGCTAGTTTTGCGTGTACTCTCCTACATCATCAGCTATCAGATGTAATTAGCAGGTTCTCCGCTGTCGACTGCTTTCCTTCTGGTGTAGAATGGACAAACTTCATGAGCACGTTTTCTTCAAATAGAAGATCAAAATTCATCAGGCATGTTTGCACTTTTTCATATAAATCACTTTCCCAAGTATCGAGGTCTCTTGCCTGCTATACCTATTTTAAAAGATGGATGTTAAGTTGCACATTATGGTCTGTTTTCCAGAAAAGGGCTGAAGCTGAAAATGTTTCAATTTATTTATTTACTAAATGACTCGTTAAGCCTGCAGACTATGTTTACTTTTGTTCTACCAATATAAAGAATGGGTGGACAAAATGTCTGAATATCTAAACTGCACCAGACCACAGCTACCAAGCCCGGAATGAATTTCTAGCTATTTTTCTGACTCCGGCTGTGAAAACTTCCAACTATTAATGTAAGCTTTGTCACAATTATTGCAGTCTATTTTGTACATTCATGAAACTAACTCTGTCCATTTTGCTGGTTGGAATGAGGTTTTTTACTGTGTACTTGTTCTGATGTGCTCTCAGCTAGTTGTAATATGCATTTGAGTTCTTCTGAATATTCTGTTTTTTCTAATGCCAATTTTATTAAAAGGCTGCTCAATACTACATGCTGATGTGCTTTTGGATTTAAACTATTAGATTTTATGTAGTTTTCAGTGTGTGTCTTTTCTATGTATGTCAAATTTTAATTTCCCATTATTCTAAATAACAATGTATAAAACAGCAATTGTATCTCCTTGTTCCAGTTCCATTGTACATTGTATCTTAGGTTCTTGTAAATTTAGAAGTTTTACTGCTCATCTACTATTTTTCCATTTATGACTACAAACAGGTCATCCTCATACCTGTGCCATATTTTGAAAATGCATGGGAAGGATTTTTAATGTAAATTTTTAAATAGTTCATAACAAAGGTTTTGACAGAAATGAAGATATGGAGTTTTCCATAGCTAAGCCTCTTTATTCAATATAAAATTTATCTTGGAATTTGAAAAATGACGGATCTATGCAAACTTTGGTGAGTTTTACATATAGGTTTATTTCTGTATCTACCATATTTATATATTGTGAAATATCAGATGAGTTTGTCTAATTTTATGCTTAGGGCAACTTGTCTGAAGAAGATACATTGTAATCCTTAATTTTTTCATCAAGTTCCAAGGAATTGCTTAAGCTGAGACTTTCAAATTTCAGTAGGCTACTGAAGTTTTCTTCGAAGAAATAAGGCCTAAATTTCCCATTTGTTTTTTTGTCTGAATTTTTTTTATTTACTTTATTGCTTATGTGATCAAAACAATCACTTTCCAAATTACTTCAAAAAGTGTAACCTAGCTGTTTGGTTGGCCATAAATAGAGTTTGTATAGTTCCAGGTGTAATTTTGCCAACTTACTGTAGTGTTTAAAAATTTCAATTTGTATTACTTTCTTCTCTGCTGCTAATAGTTCCCGGCTACTTTGACTGTATTTCATCATCCTCCTTAGGAATTTTGGGCACATTTATATCCCAAGCATAAATTTAGAAATTGAATGTGTGGATACTATTCATAGCTTGTGTGAAGAAATTTTGTGTTCATTTACTTAAAAAGCATATTAAAAGCAATTAACACACTTACACATTTAAAATAAAGAATGATTCCTACAAAATGTTGATTTCTGCATCTACAGACTTTTACAGAAACTCCTCTGTTCAATAACGCAACAATACAGAACTTCATGCACAATTTGCAGCAGACTCAATCAAATAAATAAACTGCTAATTTGTTATGAAACATTTACTTTGAAATAAGAATATGTATAGATGTCATATTATTTCTGTGCCTCTTCCCCACATTATATTCAAACATGACAGTCATGTGTCTTACCTTTGTGATATTACTGCAGTTAAGTGCTCATCATCCTGCAACAATCACACAATGTTAGTCTACAACTATCAGGAGATGTGTACATTTCATCATGTCTGGTTGACAACAGTAGGGAATAATTGTGGCCCCTAGACAGTGATTAATGACAAATAGCAGCAAGTTTCTGTCTCAACTCTCTGGAATATGAGTAAAGTGATTCATTTCATCCTGCTGGTATATAGAAGTTCATTAAAATCATCTATCCTGAAAGATTGACCACATGAATCCAGAATTCACTAAACAGAAACAGAATTACAACAGTAATTTTAAAAAAAGCAAAAAATAATTTTAACAATTAATCCGAAAACTAATCATAAAAATTAATATAATAAAAATAATAACAATAATAATAATGATAATAATAATAACAATGATAATGATAATAATAATGCCGTAGTTGCAGACGAAACGTTTGGGAAGAAGAAGGAACCCAATAGACCACGGCCCACAAGCCCGGTTAATATTGCATCTAGTATTGACACCGGCCATGAAAGCCTTAGAACTTTGAATAACAATAATCATAATAATAATAATCATAATAAACAATATAATAAATGTAATGTTTTAACATTTAAAACGTAAAGTATAAATTATTATTTAACATTGCCACACATTGCAAACCCCTCGTGACATTTTTGAGAATGGCCTTGCACTGGCCAACTTCCTAAGTTAGACTTCCCAAACCTCGAATAAGGATGGAACTCATTCCAACTGCACGTCAAGTGGCTCCTTGAGCAGATAAACAGAAACTGCAACCCCATCTTTTTTGACTATCACAAGATTCCTGGGAATTCACGCACACTTCATCTATGAGTAACACAACATGTGTAAATATTGAGACAGAATATTGATCAATAGAAAATTGTTCATGTAAATATTTTTGTAAGAGTGTGTAAATTTCTAATTCTTTTAATTTGGGTGTATCAGGGACTTATTTTTTTTTAATAATATTCAAAATAGACAATGTTTTCTCGTCACTTTGAGTTCAACCAATGAGAACTGTTGCGCGGATGAATACATAAGAATGGCGGTGTTGCGTCATAGAGACGCCTGGGACTCTTTTTTTATTAGCGTCTGTGAGCTCAAGGTGAAAGGATGTATATTTGCTGATAGCGTGTGAACATGTAAATTACACCCAAACTTTTAACCAGTGTAGATTCTATCGAATTTTGAAAGTTGTTAACTAATTAACATAGTGATAAAAGTGTAAATCAACGAATAAATATGTTGTGATAAAGGAACGTTGATTTGTGCATTCCATTCTGTTACCTCGACCCTGAAGATAAGAGTAGCGTCAGATATCAATCAAACTTTCCATCTTTCAGTAAAAACATTATTCCTGCTGCTATATTCCCGCTGCTAGGTAAAGACTTATTAATAAAACCCGTAAGAAAATGGCTTACCCAACGTGGAGCGCGAATTTAGAATGGAATGCAAAATTACGAGTACGATAAAACATCAAAAGGACGCCATCCCATCGCGCAGGAAAAAGACGCCATTAAACATCGTTTGATATCATCGATACACGGAGAATCAACGTGGGAAAAACACCGGAGATCATCTAGCGAAGCCAACTACCCAGGAGACGTAAATAACTGGACGAAGAACCAACGGAAAAGAAAGTAGGATCCAAAATTTTTGTTTTTACATACATTTTATTTCCATTGTATATGATACTCAGAAGTGGCAAAATATTGGGACTTTCAACATTAAGTGAATTGGATAAAGAAATTAAAATGTCGCGAAAAGAGATAGAAACAGGAGTGGGGGAAGGGGCAGATAGGCCTAGTTATCAGATAGAATTAGAAGGTGAGGAACAGGTGGAAATAAGCAAAGACCAAAGGTTAATGATGATGATGTTTGAAAGACTGGAACAAAGTTTAGGTCAGAAACTGGAACAAAACAAGGTAGAATTAGGTCAGAAAATGGAACAAAATAACATAGAATTGAGACAGGACATAGAACAAAGTTTAGGTCAGAGTATAGGTCAGAAAATAGAGGGAGTGAGAGAGGACTTGGAAAATAATAAAAAAGAAATAGAACAGAAAATGGAGGAAGTGAGACAGAACTTAGAACAGAAAATGGAATTAGGTAGACAGAACTTAGAACAGCAAATGGAATTAGGTAGACAGAACCTAGAACAGAAAATAGAATTAGGAAGACAGGAGTGTAAAGAAAATATGAAAGTAATGGAAACTAATTTAAAATTAGTACATAAAAACTTAAATGAAACAAAGGAAGCCTTAGAAGCTAGGATAGAAATTGTAGGAGATAGGATGGGAAAGATAGAATCAGAGATGAGAGAGAATAAAATTGTGTTAGAAGGAGAAATTGCTAGATATAGGGATGAAATAACAGAATGTAATACAAGTGTAGACTGTAAGATAACAAATGTAAAAGCAGAAATAACTGAGGAATTAGGGAAAGAGATTGAGGTAGTAAAGAAAGACATTATTAATGAAACTGTAGAACAAATTGTAATTCCTAAAATTAAGACAATGAATGATGTGATGCTTTCACAACAGGATGCTATAAATGATATGAAACAAAGCCACTTAGAAATAAAGAATGATTTAAAATCAATTTGTGAAGAAATGAAAAAAGGGAAAGAAAGTTTGGCTAATGTAAATGATGTTGTGAAGGCATTACAAAGACAAGATGATTTAGATGTAAGTAATGTACAAGATGAGAGTTATTTGAATAATGTACAAAATGTTGACTCACCATACAGAGAAAGAGGTTCACAACCAAACAATGACACAACACATAACACATGTTACACCAACAGCATATTACATGAAATCACACCACCTACATTTGACGAGGAGAAGGGAGACGATCCAAAACTCTTTGTTAAAGAGATGGAAGAATATTTTAAAGTGAAAAGGATACCAAATGAGCTTAGGATGATGATAGTTAAGAAAAGCTTAAAAAACAAGGCATTAGAATGGCTCAGGTTAACACTAGCTGGTCATGAGTCGTATAGCTCATTCAGAAATTTATTCCTATCAAGGTATTGGGGCCCAGCTAAACAAAACCAAACTAGGGTAGAGCTAGCGACAGGTAGATACGATCCAACCAAAGGGTTGTCGTTAGTCGATTATTTTATGAAAGTAGCCAACAAAGGAAAGCTATTAGACCCCAACTTGTCGGAGGCAGAACTAATTACCAGCATAACAAGACATTTCCCAGACACAGTGAGAACAGGGTTAATTGTTGCGAGGCCAGTAGATTTTGCAGATATAATAGAATTGCTGACAGCCTTCGAAACACAAAATGGTCGGCCTAATGAGCATAGACATAGGAACGGTCACCCAAACTCACCCATCCTAAACCGGAACATGGCTACGAACAACCAGAGTGAGGGAGAACATAGAAATACTAGGAGTACCCATGAAAGGGGGAGAGGGGCACACCATTTCCCACAACCACATAATCATGGCGAGAGGATGGAGAACACAAGACAGCGGTACCACGACACAATACCGAATGGTGAATCGAGATACAGAACATATACATATGATCGTGGAAAACCAGGAGACCACACCCATCAAGTGAATCACATACGATTCAGTAGGGAACACTTGAACAACCACAGACCGTCACATGACAGAGGTTCACGCCAAAGGGGCAGAGACCAATGGTACACTGACAACATAAGACAGCAGGAAGTAGATGAAAATGTGCCGGATAGGGCAGATGCTGCACAGGATACAGAAACAACAACCACCACCAACACTCAGGGAAATCACAACAACTAAGTTCGTCCCAACCGAGTGGGTGACAAACAACAAAATCTCAGCAACTTACAATTGACATCGACACCATGATGGCTACACGAAGAGAAAGATGGAACCACTGGTCATAACAAAACAGCTGGGTGACCACACGTATGAGCTACAGAATACAAATGGCAAGTTGGTAGGAAGATACCATAAAAATAAATTGAAGCCATACAAAGAAAGGACCAAATAGTCTTTGTCAACAAATGTGTAAGGCAGGAGTAGTAGAGAAGAAAGAAGATAACAATTTTTAATGGGTTACTTATAGAAAATTATGTTCAGATTAGGAATTACAACAAGGAAGAAAATCAACATAGTCATTGGCTATATCGACCACAAAGAGCATTGTCAACAAAAACAGACGAGGACACTGATTGTCATTAAATAAATGAATCATAGCGACGGAAGATAATATGTTTTTGACATAAGGATGTCAGGGACAAAAATAAAAATGAATCAATTATGATGAAAAAGATATAATATTTCGACACAAAGATGTCGAGGGTAAATTGAGAAGAAAAATAATACAATTACAGAATAATTGTAAGTATAGAAGTTTTCTCTTATAGAAATAAGAGATAAAGAAATGACAATTAGTGAAGTGAGGAAAACCATAATCAGAAAAACAATGCCCATGAATTAAGATGAATATAGCCAATGCTAGGCTCGAAGAAATGTTGAACCAAACAACAATGAATAATAACCCAATTAAGAAAATTAGTACCATAAGTAACATCAGAGTTTAAGAACCGACTCAACAACCTGCCTATACATAATAAGCTTATAAGACAAAGAAGGCAAAGAACTGAATAAAATATTGCCATAAACATGATCATAATCATTAGCTCAAAATTTGTATCCTGTTTTTCTCTCCTCATAGCAATGAATACAAGTCAAAAACCACATGATAAACCATGATACATTTAAATTATATTTGTGTCAATGTCAAATGTACAATAACTGAGTATGTGTTGTATAAGAACTGAGTATGTGTTGTACAATAACTGAATATGTATTGTATGATAACTGGATATATTGTGTAATGACTGAATATGTTGAGTAATAACTAAATGTGTTATGCAAAAACTGAATGTGTATTGTGTAATAACTGAATATGTATTGCATAATAACAGAACATATGTGGTATGATAGCAGGATATATTGTACAATAACTGAATATATATTGTGTAATAATTGGACATGTTGTGTAGTAATCAAATGTGTTGTACAATAACTGAATATGTATTGTATAATGACTGAAGGTGTATTGTATAATAACAACATATGTGATATGATAACTGGGTATATTGTACAATGACTGAATATGTATTGTATAATAATTGGACATGTTGTGTAATAACTAAATGTGTTGTACAATAACTGGATATGTATTGTATAATAACTGAATGTATTGTGTAGTAATCAAATATGTGAAATTTATAAAGACATGCTGTATCATGTCAAAACAAAAGACAAAGACAAACAGTGAAGAAGACTGAAAAAAAAAAAAAATATTGTACAAAGTGATTGAATCATAGGAGTAGGGAGAAGTATTGTATTGTGTTTCAAGATTGTAAATAAGGTGACAACTTGAAAAACAAAACAAGGGGCATATGAGACAGAATATTGATCAATAGAAAATTGTTCATGTAAATATTTTTGTAAGAGTGTGTAAATTTCTAATTCTTTTAATTTGGGTGTATCAGGGACTTATTTTTTTTAATAATATTCAAAATAGACAATGTTTTCTCGTCACTTTGAGTTCAACCAATGAGAACTGTTGCGCGGATGAATACATAAGAATGGCGGTGTTGCGTCATAGAGACGCCTGGGACTCTTTTTTTATTAGCGTCTGTGAGCTCAAGGTGAAAGGATGTATATTTGCTGATAGCGTGTGAACATGTAAATTACACCCAAACTTTTAACCAGTGTAGATTCTATCGAATTTTGAAAGTTGTTAACTAATTAACATAGTGATAAAAGTGTAAATCAACGAATAAATATTGGTACGGGTATTTAGAAATGGGTCTTTACCTAGCAGCAGGAATATAGCGGCAGGAATAATGTTTTTACTGAAAGATGGAAAGTTTGTTATAGCAGACGCTACTCTTATCTTCAGGGTTGTGGTCACAGAATGGAATGCACAAATCAACGTTCCTTTATCACAACATATTTATTCGTTGATTTACACTTTTATCACTTTGTTAATTAGTTAACAACTTTCAAAATTCGATAGAATCTACACTGGTTAAAAGTTTGGGTGTAATTTACATGTTCACACGCTATCAGCAAAAATATACATCCTTTCACCTTGAGCTCACAGACGCTAATGAAAAAAGAGTCCGAGGCGTCTCTATGACGCAACACCGCCATTCTTATGTATTCATCCGCGCAACAGTTCTCATTGGTTGAACTCAAAGTGACGAGAAGACATTGGATCATGAATATTAAAAAGAAATAAGTCCCTGATACACTCAAATTAAAAGAATTAAAAATTTACACACTCTTACAAAAATATTTACATGAACAATTTTCTATTGATCAATATTCTGTCTCAATATGTTGTGATAAAGGAACGTTGATTTGTGCATTCCATTCTGTTACCTCGACCCTGAAGATAAGAGTAGCGTCAGATATCAATTAAACTTTCCATCTTTCAGTAAAAACATTATTCCTGCTGCTATATTCCCGCTGCTAGGTAAAGACTTATTAATAAAACCCGTAACAATATCATATAGTGGAATTGCAGCAATCTCAGTGGATTCAGCAAGTAGGTATGCCTATGGCACTCACAATGGGCCTGAGGGGTACTTCAGGCTTGTGAATCTTTGGCAATCTGTAGTCTAGGTGGAGCAGCCTTGTGTAGAATGGATTTTTTTCTGTACTTTGGTGGTTAGGCTGAAGTTTTCTATGAGACTCAAGGTTGTTTTGGTGATCTTGGCCATAAGGTCCTTATCTAGCTACTTGAAAAAGGGATCTTTGAGTATTTGCTTTTTTTTTTATTTTCTGGTCAAAATCCATGGTCTCCAAGACATCTGTGGCATTACCCTTATCAGCAGGAAGCACAATTTGAGCTAAGTCTTGTAGTGTTTTCAGCACTCTGAATTCAGCAAATGAAATATTGGCTCTTGGTTTCTTGGCTCTTGCTAATGTAAGGCTGACTTTGGTGAGTACTTCTTCAGCTATGTCTGCCAGAAGACAACTTAGCGCCTGCTCAGTGTCACTGATGAAGTGCTTGGTGGGTATGGATCTTGGTGATGGGGCAAAGTTGAGTCCTCTTGACAAAACTGAAATAGTTGGCTCATCTAATGACTGTTAGGTGAGATTAATCACCAGCCTGGAAGGGTCATATGAAGTGTGATGCTGTTGCCTGCAGTGAATTTTGTTGAACGTACTAATGTGTCGGTCAGTGGTTCTCTTCTGGTGTCGCCAGTAGTGTGCGGATATTGACAAGTCAATCCATTCACAGTCCAAACTCCAAAGTAAAGAAAACAGTTTGAGATTCAATGTTAGAAGTTCCCTAGAGATGTACATTGTCCACAAGGCAGTAAGTTTGGTGTATTCTTTCCCTTACCAGTATGAGACTGGCACAACGTAAGATATGTCGTACTCTGCTCGTATTAATGTGGTGATGTACTTCAGTGAACCGTGGAACAACTGAATACTCTCAGCAACGTTTCAGAAAAGCTGAAGTGCATAAAGCACCGGCTTTCTTCATCTGTAGTCGTTCAAATCCTCTTAGTTGATGGTAGGTTTCCTCCCTGTACAGGTTCCTAATGTGAGATTTGTAACTTTCATGGTGGGCACCTGTCAACACCATATTAAAAATTCCAGCCACTTCATCCAGAAAATTTCAATGCTAAGATTGGACCCGGAGGATATCTTGGTGAGCTTTGATGTAAAATCCCTGTTCACCAGAATGCCACTAGAGGACTCGCTACAGCTCATATCTGAACAATTTCCACAAGACACCACTCAATTACAATGGTTTCTTCGAACAGATGGATGGTGTAGCCATGGGTTCACCATTTACACCTGCTATTGCAAACTTCTTCATGGAGAGTTTCAAACATACTGCCCTGAAAGCCACCTCAGACAAACCAAAAGCATTCTTTAGATACATTGATGACATCTTTGTTATCATACTACATGGAGAAGAAAAACTTTCCACATTTTTGGACCACCTCAACAATCTACATGTGAACATCAGATTTACCATGGAAGTTAAGAGCGACAATTCGCTTCCCTCCCTGGATGTTGTTGTCCACACGAAGCCGGACGGCAGTCTAGGTCAGAAAGTATGTAGGAAACCCATGCCAACATATCACTACTTGGACGCTTCCAGTCACCACTCTCCCACTCAAAAGAAGATAGTCACCTCCACTTGTTTTCACCAGGCATTTGATATTGCAGATGAAAACCATGTTGAGCAAGAACTTGAATACCTGCGTGACACTTTGCTAAAGGACAGATACAGTGATCACAACATCAAGGAGGCATGCAAGAAGGTAAAACACAATTGAAGGAACCCCCCCACGCCTCACGCAAAGGATGGATAGCTGGTGGAATAAAGTTTACATACCTTTCTATGGTTCTGCCTCAAACAAGATTTCTTCCATACTTGCAAAATACATCAAGATCTTCACAGCTCCAAAGAAGCTGCAAGAATATCTAAGGCCAGTGAAAGAACCACTTTGGCTCAAGCTCCCATGAGTGTACAGGATTCCTTGTGAATGTGGAAAGGTGTATGTAGGCCAAACAGGACTCACAATAGAAGAACAGTGTAAAGAACAACCAATGCAATATCAGGCTCCTACAGCCAGAAAAGTCGGCAGTCGACAAACACTGTATAGAGTATGTCCATAAAATAAACTTAGAAGACACCAAAGTTCTGGATCACACTGATAAATACTGGAACAGACTCATTAAGGAAGCCGTTCAAATCAAACTACATCACAACATGTAGAACAGAGACTGCAGACTTCAACTCAGTCCTGCTTGTGCAACAGCCACCAAAAACATATACAACAGCAACTCTAGTAACCCAGTAACACGTGTGGACCATCAAGAAAACACTGGGGCTAATGGCAAACATACCAGAAAACAGCTGGCCCAATCACAAATCGTCACTTACTCATTGGCCAGGGCAGCGCAAGCCCTGCACCAAACAGTAGTATATATATATATTAATGGAGAGCCGGGTACAGTCAACGTTGCTACCTGACAGCGGAAGAGATAGGACTTATCTATGAGAGCCACAGTGAGAAGAACCAATTTTGCCGAGACCACCGGAGACCCGCGCAGCCAGCGGTCACACGAGCCAGGCCCGACTCGGCACTCCCAGAGGAGAAAGAACTTCACTCCAGCAACTTACCAGCAGCTTGATAGGACAGCACGGCTTCAACCAACGCAACCTTCTAGGTAGCGGTATAAAGGCAGCACCCAGTGCATCGACCCTCTGCTGTCTCTGCCTGTCGGCACCAACTGAGTCTTTCTTATCACTCTTCTTTGCATAGGAAACTATTAGTTTATAAGCTAGGCCTCCCTCTTCTTACCCCACTAGACTTAAGAGCCCTGATAGGCACCGTCAACCAAACCACTTAAAAACAAAAGAGCAAATAGTCTACAATCTTTAACATCATCTGCTGAGGGCCTTTTGGTGCCCAAACAATGCCAACGACAAGGGATGTGAGTCATTCACCCTGCCCCCCTAACTGAACCTCCTGATAATAAAGCCCCTAAACGTAATTTAAAAAAGAGAAGGGCAGAATTGCCTGAACCTGAAACCTCAAGAGCCACCAACTTGGGCTGAGAAGGAACAACACAAGAGGGTTGACCTGGCTGCCGACGTGAACCTGAGCCATGATAACCAGGCTTGAGAAGGCATCCAGGGTCCCCCTCCCGCCTCTGCACTGCCTGAGCCCGAGAACCAACCAACTGATCCTGCAGCAGACTTTTTAAGTCAAGAAAGGCAAAACCTTGCAAAAGTTTTCGTTGCAGACTACCGCACGATGAGCTTGGTAGCCCTCACAACAGATTTTGACAAGATTTACCACCCCAAACAGTACCACTCACAATTTAGAAATGGATACCACGATTTCCAGTTTAAAACCCTGAATGACTAGAACAACTTTGTCTGCCATTGCAGGAATAACAGGATACTGTTCCATCTGATACCACAGCCTGATGAGCAGACATACAAAGTAGTAATCAAAGGGCTCTACAGCAATATGACACCCCTAGATGTGCAACAGGAACTGGCATCACTAAAGTTAGATATAACCAAGAAGACACACCTGTACTCATCTCAGGGCCCCATATCGATATTTTTGATAGAAATGCCCAATGAAATTTCCTCCACAGCACTAAAGGCAATCACAGAGTTGACCCACTGCAAAATAAGGGTGGAGGACTACGTATTCCCTAATGGCCCTCTGTAGTGTGGCAGGTACCTAAGGTTTTGCCATTTGACGAAAAACTGTGAGGCACCACAAGTCTATGCCCGGTGTGCTGGACCGCATCACGTGCGAGTGTGCAGCAGCAAGACACGCATGTGTGCTCTCTGAAACTCTCCAAACATGGAGTCAGGTGGAGGGAATGTGCAGTGCTTAAGAAGATGATGAATCCCCAAATTCCGTGCCTGTACAAACCGTGCGATAGTGTGTAACAGAATGTCACCGCTGAGCACAGTACATATGCTCAGGTCACTGTACAGAATAGACATCACCCCAATGTAGGCCCCAGGGACCCCAGGTTAGCAAGCACTAACCCAAGCACACACTAGCATGCCCTGTTGCCGCAAAGACAGTGGTTTGCAGCAGCTCGGCAGCCCCAAACAACCACCACACAGACCCAGAGACTGACCCTCATTATGCCCATTATGAAGCAGCCTAGCACCTCACGTTCCACCCATGCAGAGGCTCCAGCCCCTAAAAAAGCAGTTGCTAAACGGGCATATTTGGAGCATTTCTGCAGTGGGAAGGATGGCAAACCTGGCCTAACTTCTGTAGCGACCTGATGTTCTAAATCCTACGTTTGGTCAATGGGGACATCATGCGGGGCTATGAATGCCTCCTAGTTGCCTTCACAGTTCTTTTTTATAATGTGGAGAATCTGGGAGATCCCACGGTGAATGTGGGAAGGTTCATAGCTACACAGCGACACAGATGCAGAGAGACGTAGGCACCTAAAAACACCCAAACCCAACAAAAAGCACACCCAAACTACAAAAATGGCAAACACAAATATACACCACCACACTAACACCCCATATAAATACAGAATACTGTACTGGAACACCTGAGATGTACCACCCAGGGCACAAGAGCTAAAACATTACTTGTATACAAACAACATTACTATCGCACTATTGAACAAAACCTTCCTAACACCCAAAGCGCAATTCACTATACCGGGATACAAAATTTACAGGACATTTTGAGGTTATTTTGAGTCACTTATTTACACTTACCTTCACTACTAAACTGCTTTTTTAAAGCGGAAACGTTTTCAGGACCATTCGATCCCATCATCAGCCATTGGGTGACTGACGTTATCCTCTTGTTCCTTTTCTCTGCTGTCTCTATTCTGCTGCCATCTGGTGTTAGGGGCACAGAGCTTTAACACTTCATTTAATGCTGGTATTTTGAATTTAATAACTTTGTTAACACCAGATGGCAGCAGAATAGAGACAGCAGAGAAAAGGAATAAGAGGATAACGTCAGTTACCCAATGGCTGATGATGGTATCGAATGGTCCTGAAAACGTTTCCGCTTTAAAAAAGCAGTTTAGTAGTGAAGGTAAGTGTAAATAAGTGACTCAAAATAAACTCAAATTGAAGAATACTTCACTGTCAATAGTGCTTCTATTTTTAATATTCTTTACAGGACATACCGACAATGGGGGCAGGCTGGTGGAGGCACAGCCATTGCAATCCAAAGGCACTCCCGAAAGCAGACCCCCTGCTTCACACCATGGAAGCAACTGCCATCCAATTCAGCATATCCAACCAACCAGTAACAGTAGCAAGCATTTACGTCCCTCATAACCAACTTGACAACAGAGATATCGACACCATAATCAACCTAAGTGACATCTTATTAGTGGCTGGGGACTACAATGCAATACATCAGTCATGGAGAAAGGCCACTAGCAACACAGCAGGGAATACCCTGTACAAACACATGAATAACAATAACAGCGACTATTTCATTGCATACCCAGACACGCCCACATAAATCCCAAACAGTCACAAGCATACACCACACACTCTAGATATTGCTATCATGAAAAACAGCACAATCAGAGACGAAATACAAAGCGCAGCCGCCCTAGCCTCAGACCACTCAGATGTCCAACTTAATATTTATGGAACACCAAAGTTTAAGCCCCAATAATTCATACGTAATTTCCACGACATGAAATGGGAAATGTATAGGCATCACCTAGATGCCGACCTCCCCCCACCGTCCCTCCTCAAACACATGAAGAAGCAGATCAGGCCGCACTTAACTTAGAAGAGGCGATACAGGGGGCCATAACAGCTGCTGCCCCACTGAAACTCCCACCCAAACATGAAATTATCTACCCACCAGACTTACTAGCCCTAATGAGGGAAAGGGACCACAAAAGGTGCAAGTGGCAACGCACAAGAAACCTGGTTCATGAAGTCAACACAGCTACACTAAACAGTCAGGTCAAAACGAGACTCACACAAATAGCTCAACACCAATGAGATCATACCCTAGTGCAACTCCGACTGGGCGCCGCCGCCGTATGGCAGCTAACTAAAAGACAAATCAAAGAGCCATTGAACATCCCACCCCTTAAAAAGACCGACAGTAAACACACGGAAGAAGACATAGATAAAGCCAACATTCTGGGCAAAACTCTCACTAAAGCCTGTGCACCAAATCTCTACGCCAGTTGACCCAGCTCATAATACTCAACTCAAAAACAACATGCGGAATGTGTTGATGCAACCAGTCCACAAAAGAACCAACAAACACGAGCTCCTCTGGATAATTAAACACCTTCAGGGCGCCGAAGCCCCAGGACCTGACAAAATACCAAATTTGGTACTTAAACACCTCACTGTGGCGGCTCTAGAGCACCTAAGCAACATTTGCAAGCCTACTTAAGACAATCAGCAAGGTAGCAGAGAAAGTAATACCAAAGCTAATCACGCACAGAATAAGAGACACCATATAATAATCCACGAACAATTCAGCTTTCAAGCACACCATTCTGGCACGCTACAGATAACACGAAATATAGAATACATTACTAAGGGATTCAACCAAAATAGCTCAAACAGGGATAATATTTTAGGTTATACAGCATGCTTTTGATACAATACATCACTCGGGACTCATATTTGTGGAACTGCCTAGGATGTTCACCAAGGGCGACAGGCTTTACCCCCCTTAGCTATATGGCACGCACCATGTAGATCTTGGGATGACCGTACACCAGAAGTCCACGATGCCTATTTCAAGTATCCGCACGTGTTTTTTAGAATTTTTGTCAGGCTACACTGACCGTCGATATATTTACACCGATGGGTCAAAGAGCACCAACGGTGTTGGATGTGCTTATGTTTATGGAATCGAACCATATACATTCGGTTTTCCAAATAGCACCTCCATTTTTACTGCAGAGCTTTATGCAATTTATCGAGCCGTTTTGTATGTTTGCCGTCGTAAATTAGGTGACTGCCTGATTTTGAGCGATTCCCTTAGTGCACTGCAGAGCCTGTGTCAGTTGTACAACCCCCACCCTATTGAACAACGTATTCAGGATGCCCTCCATGTTTTACACGCTTCTGGTGTTGACGTGGTGTGTGCATGGATTTCTGGTCACGTAGGTTTGCTGGGGAATGAGATGGCAGATTTAGCAGCAAATACGGCAACTACAGAACCCAGTATTACCATCTCACGTGTTACTTCAGAAAACTTTAGACTTGAGGTGCGGAGAGCGGTGCTGTCGTCCTGGCACGAAGAGTGGTCAGCTCTGTGTGGTAATAAGCTTGGAGAAGTGAAAGAACTTCCGATAAACTGGGTAACCTCCTGTCGTATATCTCACCATGAGGAGGTTAGGTTGGCTCAATTGAGAATAGGGCACTGCAATTTTTTGCATGGTTACTAATTTAAAAGGGAGCCTGCGCCTCTATGTCCACTGAGTGACAACCTTTTGTCTGTTCGCCACGTGCTGCTGGAGTGTTGCTCTCTAGCGCACCTTAGGAATTCTCTGCAGCTGCCTGTTAGACTTGCAGAGGTGTTAGCGGACAACAAAACAGCGGTGGATAGAGTTTTTAGGTTTTTAGCAGATTGTAATATCAATTTGAGGATTTAAAATTTTAGATATTTGTTTATGATTTTGACCTATTTATTACATTGTTTTATATCTGGCTATTGCCACGGTTTTTACGTTTATGTGTATTTTGTCTTTGATACTAGTAATTTATTTTTGATTCAAGTTTATATCTGGCTATTGCCATGAATTTTAGAAGGGTGCTAATGACCTAGATGTTGAGTGCCCTTAAAACCCACAAATCAATCAATCAAAGCTCAAGGAATTAAACTTCAATGACAGCATGATTAAACTACTAGTGCACTGTCTAACCAACCAGACTTTCTCCGTAATGATACAAGATGCTACCCCTGATATCAGACCACTAAGGAGAGGACTACTCCAAGGGAGTTTAATGCGGCTGACTTTGTTTAACCTATACATTAACGACATCCCACAAACTAACAATACTACACTCTCGATCTTCGCCGATGATACGGCCATAGCAGCGCAATCCTGGAAACCAGAATTGGTAACAAACAGTAATTCCTGAGTATCCTTGAAAAATAGCAGTTGCAACCTTCAGGTTGATTACAGGACATGATTGTCTGGCAAAACATTTAAACAGAATTGGGATATATTCTTCACCACTCTGTCCTCTATGTGATCTGCAAGAGGAAATGGATCGAGACCACCTTCAAATATGCCCGGCCACTCCTAATGCCCCATCCATCAGTGAAAAATATTGGAGAGCAAGAGGATTAATGACTTCATTGTCAGAAATCCAGCATTAGCTAACAACAAGAATTGGTAACAACCAGACTACAAGCTGCATTAAACGAACTCGAACTCTGATTTAACAAATGGTGAATAAAGGTAAACACAGGGAAAACGCAGGCGGTACTATTTTGCAAAAGACATAAACACACAAACCGCAATGCTCCACTAAAACTATACGGGGAAACGATCAACTGGACCAATAAGGCCAAATATCTGGGAGTCACTCTTGACACCAAGTTAACATTTGCTGAGCATGTAAAAATAATACGCCAAAAGGCCAACGTCCAACTGGGCAGGCTGGCAACTAGGTCTCACCCTGTACAAAACATTCATCTGCCCGGTATTCACGTACGCAGAACCAGCATGGGGACACTGCACCAAGTCTCATGTTCAAACACTGCAAAACAAAATTCTGTGAACCATAACCAAGATACCATGAACAGCCCCACTGGATGTGATACATAGCGAGTTAAAAATGCACACAGTGGAGGAATTTATTAAACAGCTAGCTTGCAATATGTATGAAGCTGCCAGAACTAACCAAAACCCATTAATTCACCTACTGGGACAGTACAAAAAAAAAAAAAAAATAAAATAAAAATCTATATAATAACCCTGGCACCTAATTACTTACACCAGGGCTAATATACCAGATCTTTAAAATTTATTTTTTCTACACATTCATACATACAACATACTTTACAGAAAAATTTTAAAATAAAATTACAAAATAATATAATATATAACAAATTATAAAGATAGATAAATTAAATAATATATCATAAAACAAAACACAAGAAAATAAGAACAAAAACACAAATTATAACATTTCACACATAATCACTCTAAAAAATAAATTCTCTAAAACAATAACAAATCATTTCAAACAATCAAAATACAATAAAATTTCTAAATAAATTAATATATATATTAAAAGAAAAAAAACAATAAAATTTTAAAATTAAAACAAATTAATCTCCTCAATACAACAAAATATAAATTTCATACTCAACATCACTCACAACTACAAACTATTACTAAACAATAAACAAATATATAAAATTAAATTATTAATTATAATTATTACATAAAATTATAAATTATATTATTACTATTAATATCATTATCATCATTATTATAACCTATCATTATTATTTAAAATTTAATTAATTTAATATTATACCTATAACTAATACTTTTTATAAATATATATTTTTTTAATTTAAATTTACATATTTATTAAAAATTTTAAATAAACAAAAATTTACTGGTATCCAGTAAAATATAACTGGTAACCAGTTATATATATAAAAAAGAAAAAGAAACAGCTATAAACTAAAACTCTAAACTGCCGCCGGTTACCGGCGGCATACTATATGTACTGGTTTCCAGCACAAAAACTACAAAATCTACAAAATGTGTGTAGTATAAAATTCAAAATCTACATAACCAAAATTTATAAAAACAACATACACAAAAATATTATACTTTTGATTAATAAGTTGGTTTATATACTTTAATAATATAATAATGTGGACTAAAATCACTAATATTTAATTATTTTTGATTAATTTTTACAAAATTATCTTTCACTATTATTTCCTAAACATCCAGAAGTTTTATAAAATAAATCACATTACACTTCACTAATTCAACTTTCACATCACTAAATCAGTTATTTACTTTTAATTAGATTATCTAGATAAGCAGGGTCATAAATCACTTAAAATCCTATCACTAACTTGATCATTAGCACTTGCGGTCACTCAATCCGTCGCCGATCTTCCTATCAATGCATGATGCAGCAATCCCGACTTGGTGAAGACTCGACTCGACTCGCCTCGACCGACTCGCCTCGCCTCTCTTCGCCTCGCCTCGACACGCCACTCCTTTCTGATCATCGTCTCCCTGGTCGTGGGTTGTCGCCTGCCTCACACCGATAGTACTTCCTCTAGTATACTGCCTCTCCATCCTGACTGTATACTATTGTGCTCGGTCCCTTTACCTCGATGTCTTGATAATTGAATTCCGTCCTGTTCCATTTCATCATGTATATGTAGGTTTTCACGGTTTCTTGTCATGTTCCTGGTCTGAATTCTGTGTGATCGTCTTTCTGCTGCATTTATCGTTATGTTTCCTGCTTGTCGAGGTTGTACTATAATTATCTTTCTAGCGTGTAAACTAATCTTGTTTGCTAGAGCCTCTAAATGTGGAAACAGATCTTTGTTACGTATTATGTCAAAGAGCTGATATCCTTGTAGATTTTCTCTTTCCTCAAGCGTAAAATTGGTGTTTTTTTGACATTCAAACATAACATGCTCCGGTGTGTCCTGCTTAAAGCATACGTCACACTCATCGGTGTTCAGTTTATTAATTTTTTTCCAATAAGTGCCGTAAGGTCCATGGCCAGATATATAGTGTACAAGTCCTTTCGTATTATTCAAATGTTTGAGTGCCAATCTTTCGGAGATATTCGTGAAGAAAGAAAAGGCACGCCTTCCTTGATTTATAATTTCCCATTCTTCTTGCCAAATATGCATCAGTCTAGTTTTAATTTCCCGCTTAGTAGTGCAATACTGCTCCAAAATATCAGCAACTGCATTAAAGTTTCCTTTTTTAAGCCAAAAATAAGCTCCTCGAAGTCTTAGAGTTAAATCTACTGGCCAAATTCCAGTTATTACAAAAAGAGCTAAAGTAGGGGTTGTTTTATAAGCTCCCGTGAATCTTAATAAAACTTTCCTTTGTGTCCTTCTTAGGAGATTTCTAATCATCACATTTTTCATTCTAGTAGCCCAAATTGCAGCACCGTAAGTTATTATTGAGCTGAATATACTTGTGTGATATATGCTAACAGTATGGAGCGGAATTTTATAATCAAATTGAATTATTCTAGAAAGTTTCATCATAGTTTTTTCGGCTTTGACCCTTACATGTTCTGTATGATGATTAAAATTTAACTTCTCATCTAAATATATTCCTAAATATTTCATATTCTTATTTCTTCTTATTTTTTCATTTTCAAATTTTAAACTTGGATCCCTTTTAAAATTTCCCTTTAAAATCATATATCCAGATTTTGCTGGGGATATCTTCATTTTGGAACTCTTGCACCAGGTTGAAAGTATATGCAACAAATTATTACTTTTTCCTTCTAGTTCTCGTCTTGAATTTGCATCTATTAGAAAAACTACGTCATCAGCGTAAGCTATTACTTTCAGACAGTTATTATTGCGCTGTACTTCCTCTAGGAGTGTTTCTAAAACAATGTCCCAAAATGTGGGCCCTAATATAGAACCCTGTGGGCATCCTTTAGTAATAGTCTTAGTTATTGTTTGATTTATTCCTAAAAGTTTCACTTTTCTATCTTTGCAATAGTTTAAAAGAATTCTATATAATGAAACTGGATAATTTAAGCTTCTTAATCTCTTAAAAAGAAAAGGCCACCAAAGGTTGTCAAAAGCGCCAGAAATATCAACAAAAATAGCGGCTACATATTTGTTTGGTGAATTTTTTGTGGCTCCAATTACTGTGTTAATGGCATCCTCGGTAGACCTTCCCTTCCGAAATCCATATTGGTTGTCATTCATGCCAATCATGGTTCTAAATTCAATTATTCTTTTATTCAATAAAGATTCAAAAACTGGGACAGTACACCACAGATACTACTAACCATAAGAGGCACTCTTTGACAGAACAATACCAGCTAACAAATACGCCGCAATAACAGCGACGGACATTGCCAGACACTTCTGTGCACTAGTTCCTCCCTAGAAGACCTGATAGACCTCAAGTCCCCGGATGGATGATCTCCCCTGCCGGGGCGGACAGCGGTGACAGGGTAACCCCACTTATGACCTACAACTATCCCATTGGATCTTGAATATTACAAAGTGGTACACACTGCAAACACTTATCATTAGCAAATAAACCCCCCCCCCCAAGAACAAAGAATAAAATAAATAAATAAATAAAAATCTGATGTGTTACACTCACGTGACTTTCCCTACTTTTGTACTAACCATTCTAACCAACTCTTATTCCTATATCTCCTTCCTGTTAGTTAAGATAAACATTTGTACTAATTATCTTATTGCTTATTTCTTTGTAGGTGCAAGAAGGATATTAGAATACGGTAGATTTTGTGCGATAGTCAAATCTTTTTAAGCTTTGAGGTTCCATTTTCTTTGCACGCTTAACATATAAAAAGATGAACAACGATGTTGCATTTCCCTAAAGTTCTAAGTTTTCTGAAACTCACACACATAACAAGGAATATCTCCGAAATGGTTCAACCTACAAAAAAATTTATTTGGACATACATTGTGTATTTTAGTAAGATCTACATTTTTGTACAGTAAGATTTTGTCTACCTCTAACAGTTTACCAGTTACGCTAAAGCCGTCCAGAGTAAATACGACTACAGGAGCCATAGCCAGAAAATTCAATATGTACATTTCATTTGTCATAAAAATATCTCAAACATATGACATTTTAATCAACATCATTAGAGCCATTTTCAAGAAAATCAGAATTTTCGAAAAAATTTTCCATATAAAGGGTAGCTTAGGGTGGGGCTATTTTCTTCAAAATCTTTGTGTCGCATCCTTGAAAGACATTAATCTTTAATACCTACTTTGGTTTTTAACTTACTTTTCGTTTTTGAGTAATGCTGTCCAAAGACAGACAGACAGACACACACACACACAGATCCTTTTCTAAAAATGCCCTTTTTTGGATTCAGGGGGTCTCAAAACATATATTTCGAGTGAAATCTGGATATCAAATTTTTGGGTGGAATACAATACTTCCCCTACTTACCAGTAGAGAAAGTAAAAAAAAAATACCCGTAGTCCATGTAATATATATACCCAGTAATTCCTGAGTATCCTTGAAAAACAGCAGTTGCAACCTTCAGGTTGATTACAGGACATGATTGTCTGGCAAAACATTTGAACAGAATTGGGATATATTCTTCACCACTCTGTCCTCTATGTGATCTGCAAGAGGAAATGGACCAAGACCCCCTTCAAATATGCCCGGCCACTTCTAATGCCCCATCCATTGTGAAAAATATTGGAGGTCAAGAGGATTAACCTCTTGAGGGATATGGACGTGAAATCACGTCCATTTAAAATGGCGGATGAGCGATGTGGGCGTCCTGTGCGTTTAAGCATTTAACCCTTATTTATCCCTTATGCAACTCAACTTATTATAATTTTCCCTTTATGAAACATTTTAGTAAGGTCTATATACTTTATTGGCTTACCTTAATATGTTCGTTCTGCAGTGATTTACCTCAAAACAGGGATAAACACACAAGGGTAGGTACATCTCCACATTCGCGAATTCCCTTCTTGCGGCACACGAAACACTTTCGAAATGGGCGGGACTTCCTTGCTGTTGGTGGTATCCTTTTAGGATAATGTTTTCCTTGAAGTCTGAGGGGTGCAGGGGTTTTGGATTTTCAACCCCCAACGTGGTATTGTTCAATTAGGCTGCGAGTTATTTATAGTCGGTAGTCAAGGTCGGTCATTGTCCTGTGTGGGTTTAGAGAGCTGTCCAAATCCCCAAACAATTGTATATGGTTATATCCAGTTGGTGCAAAAACACCTTTTTATACCACTTCTCCCTTCAGCTACAAGCAGGAAAGAATACGTATGTATTTCAACAAAGAAAGACACGGACTCTACTCAGTTACGAAACTCGCGTAAGCAAAAGTTGTAATGTTGATCTATTCTGGTGACTCAATAAGCCACGCATGCAGTAGCGATTTATTACACAGGATGCTGACGCGTTAGCCACACATACAATGGGTGTTTCTTTACTGAATCTTTCCGAGAACGAATATTAGATGCGTTCGAAAGAGCAAAGTTGACTTTTCACCACAGTGAAGCAAAATTGTGACATTTCAACGTTTTGTAAATACAACTCAACTTTGCTGATGACGTACATTTATACTGCAAATAACGAGTTTTATACCAGTTTTTGTTTCATTAAAATAACTTAATATTTACACAAAATACAGCTGTGTATATACGAAGCGCATTTAAGAATTTAAATGCTAGCAGTTCTCGGCTCGCGGACATTTAAATGGCCATCGCTCAAGAGGTTAATGACTTCACTGTCAGAAATCCAGCATTAGCTAACGACAACATATATATACCCTGTACATAAGATTTATCAGCACATCTTGTACGTATGTTTCAGGACAGGCAGCGCGATGTAAAGGTAGTAATGTAAAAGGTAGTTTAGGGTAGAGGAATGTTCTTCAAAATGTCTGTTTCACATCCTTGAAAGACCTTAAACTTAGTGAGTGAGTGATTAGGGTTTAAGGGCCCGTCGACAATTAGGTCATTAGAGCCCCCCTTAAACTTAAATATGGTTTTTAAACAACTTCTCATTTTTGAGTTATGCGGACCACACAATGACAGATACACATACACACAGCTCTTTTTCTAAAAGTCCTTTTTTGAATTCAGAGGGTCTCAAAGCATATATTTCCAGTGAAATCTTGACATTGAATTTTTGAATAGAATACAATACATCCTCTACTATACTATACATAGTAAAGAAAGTAAAAACTCAAAGCTTTCTTAGTTCCTTTTGAAAATGCCTGGGAAAAACTAAACTATTGACAGGGAACATTTCGGAGACAGCTAACAGGATGAACAAATTTGAAACAAATTGTGTAGTACTATAAGGTCTACATTATTTATGAATAATTATGTTTATTAACATTTCCAGGATATATGTATCATAGTTCATTAAAGTAAAGAAACTTTATTGTAGATTAAAGAAAATTCCAGATACACATTTTAACATGCAAGTATCTTAAAATGTACAGTATCAAGATTATTTCTAAAATTTCAGAAATGTTCAAATTAAAGGCCTGTTGAATTATTTTCAGATGTTAGGATTGACTGGGTATTTTTGGTATGACCTGTTAGCTACCTATTTGGTAATTATCACGCACTAGCTGATTTAATTCCAAGAAACACTCTATCTCTTAGTTTGGTATTACAGAGTTAAAATATTCCATCCAGTGTACAATAACTAACTGAAGCACTAAACTTACCTTCATGTCATCACAAACAGATGAAGTTTCTGTTTCCAGCCACCAGGCTTCTTCTTTAATTTCTATTTTGTTAACCGTTTCATAATCACTGTTGTATTTCTCAAGCTTCATTAAAGGATTCTCTGAAAGAAATTCTGTTTCTTTCTGTGAACTAACGACTGAAACCAGAGTCTGGCCCTCAGTTTCTGTTTTGATATCTACCTCGCCGCATGTAACAAACTCATTCTGTGAACCAAAGTCAGTGAAAGAAGTCTCTGTTGCAATTGCCATGTCATCATTCTCTCTCTCATTGCGTGGATCCTCTTCTTCTTTGATTATTAGTTTAACATCCATTTCACAATTGTTGCTGTGGAGAAACAAACACATCACGTATAGCATAAAATATCAAACTACTGCACACAAGTAAACATACTTCCCCTATAGTTCATTCTTCATAAGAATACTCTCACTGCTTCAATTTCCATAGTACAAGATACAAGCAGACCCTTTCGTATGATTCAAGTATCCTGGTAAACTTTAAGTGACCTACATTATAGTTAGACTATTAGGAGTTGCTGATAGACAATTGTAATGTTATGTATCTATTTCCAAAAGCCCACATTTGATATTTCTAAATAGATTGAATATGTTTATTTCCTGATATTTGGCGTTTAAAAATGAAAATGGCAAGTTTTGGAAAGTCATTTTGTTAGAAACGGAGTTCTGGAATCTTTATGAGATGTTGAGTTTTGCAACAATAATTAGATAATTTGTAAAAGAGAATATTAAGAACAGTGGTTGCACATTAACTGTATTTCTGTACCAATTTAAATTACAAACACAAAATGAAAATATAGCATAGAAATATGAGGGTGAACAGCAAACACATTTTGCTTTACTGAACAGTAACTCCCTTTACGTATGTGCTTAAACTTTCACGGCTGGTGTCCATCTGGAGTAAAATTTCTTCCAAATTTGTATGCTGTGGTCGACAGGCAGGATGTTTTATTTATATTTTACAAAGGCTCTTAAATACATCTTTCCCCTAGGAATGTGATGTTATTTTCTGTTACATGAACTGCGAAGGAAGAGTGGATCAGTTTCAATGAACTGGGCCCTCATGGCCTACTTGTCGACAGTCCTTAAACCTACAGTGACTCGCTTGATGAACCCACATTATATTATTTAAGGGTTATGAACATTTAAATATTATCTCGTGTATTTAAAATGTATTTGCTATACCTGTTTAAGTAACATGAAATTCAAATCCTCATAAAATAAGCAAAAAATGCAACAAATAGAAGTTTAGTAAATAGGTATTATGGTAGCCAGAAATTTCTGTCTGGAGTTAACTGACACATTTTACAATTCTTTCAGAGCTTTTATTGCACATGTCCATATTGATGTGTGGGACATTGTATATCATCAAAACAAATCAAGCCACTATCATGAACACATAGAGATGACTCAAAAGGATTTCCATGGAATTGTTTTTCATAAGGAAATCAGTACATATTTAATGCTAGCCTACCACCCATTCAGGAGATCCCAAGTTCAAATATTAGCTATAGTGAAAAGTCTTTTGGCATTTCCGCTGGTCCCAAGAAGACGAATGTTGGACAACTTTAAGTCTGGAATCCAGACTCATTTGCACATCATTTGAGCAATTTCATTCATTTATCATCTGATATGGTGTATAAGGATGGGAAAAAAGAATCATGCTGAGGGTTTTATATAATACTCTGTACCCCCTAATTGTTGTTACTGATTACGAGTTTTATCTGGCGTTCAAGCTTCGTTTAATGTGTGTATATGAGTGGGGTAACAGGGTTCTTCTGTATTATCAAAATTTTGCCCATGTTAAGTTAGGTTAGATGTATGTATATGAGTGGGGTAGCAGGGTCCTGAGTTATCGAAATTTTGCCCATGGGCAAATTAATGGAGAAATAGTGCTGTTGGCAGCGCTGCAACTTCGGCAACTTTCGTAAGAATTCGTTCACACTGCCGAGTGGGACTTGGACGAAATTTTCACGGGACACTTTCTAAAGAATATCCAAAGTCCTGTGTTATCGAAATATCTACAATTTGGGCAGTGTTTATGCAATAATTTCAACGTGAATGCATTAATCAATCATTCTAGCATATATTATACTGGTTTACACACATTTATTTGCTAAATATCCGCCGCATACGCGAAATAGAACCACTGCATCGCACGTACGAAATTTGCTCATAGATCAAAAACGAAGCTTGAGCGCAAAATAAAACTTACAAATTCGCAATCAGCAATAAAAACTGCATCCATTGCACTATGTTTCATTCGTTTTCTCGAGCGGCCAATTTTGTACAAATTCAATTCAATTACTAGCCCCCTACTTCTACCCATTCATTCGGAAAATATCCACAACCTGTGCTAAAATTCACTCCTCGTACTGTTTTTAAAATTCTGCTATTATGAAACCTATTAAACAAACAAAAGTGTGCATTAAATACCACATTTATAACTCGAGAACACTTCATGAGTGTGATACAGTTCTAAACATGGTTTAAAAACACTAATGTATCATACCAGTAAAAACAGAACACTCATATCTTCAGTATTCCTTGCACTAATACTTTCTTTTTCTTGTTCAAGATTAATGGCTTCAGCACGACTTGAGATTATTGAATAAAGATGATTCAAAACACAAATGTTGCTTCACAGGTACACAGGCCATGGCGGTCTACATTTATGCGCAATGTTAGGTACCAACAGCACAAATGCAGAAAAATGTTACAGCTACCGAAAGAGTTGGTAGTTTCAAAATGTAGGCAGCGGTAACTGAATAATAAGCAGGAAGCCGTAAACAAAGATATTATAACAAAATAATAATTAGGGCTCGGAAGTTTAATCAAAAACACGATACAACGGGTTAGTAGTTATGGGATTATATGTTATCTGCGTCTGGTAAACATAGGGGAAGGGGTTGATTGCCAAGCAGTCACACCACGGACATAGTGTCATATAATGTATTGCAAATTTATTCATAAGTGACACAAAACAAACTTATATTTTCCAGATATATGAATACAAACAAAGAATTACTAATATGTACAATATGCGTAGTAAATGAAAAGCTAATTCGTTGTGACACCACTACATTATGCCTGCGCATAAGCCTTACAGTGAACAACAATATACATTTTGAAGGTTACAAACGTAAACGATCTTCTGTTCTTCTCTAGACATGCTCTGTATCGGCAGAGCTCTCTACATCGCACGATGTAACGGGCAAATTTAAACCAAAAAGGAGGTGTTGCTGTTTCCTTTATGTGCATTAAGTACAACATGCTCTAGAACCTTGTAGTTCATCCCGAATTTTACACATCATGGAATATCCTATATTTTTCTGGAGAACACGTTTTAATTTCTGCTGCACTGTAGAAGTATTCCGTCTTCAAACCGACCTTTCACAATGGATAATTCCTCTACGAGTATGTTCGCTTCTACCATTTCCATATTCTGACCTAAAAGAGGATGCATCTTGACAGTTCTCCGAAATTATTAGCAATGAGCTGCATATTACTAAGTAGCTGCTCTGCTTGTTGTATTAAAGCGTTTTGTTCCTAGTCAAGGACATCTCCTATTGCAACAATTTGATGGTAGTAATTTGCATAATACAGTACAGCACCAACCCTATCTGGCCCAAATGACCCAGCTGTCGACGGGCCCTTAAACTCCACACTCCACCTACCCTATCTGGTCACGATAGGTTTTGGAGGTAATTAGATGTGTGGTTCTGTTTGTCTAAAGATTCTTCATCTAGCATGCGATTTCAGGGATATTTTCTTTAAGTGCGAAATGAAACTGTCTACATTTGGGAATAATTAAAAAATCTAAATCTAAAATAAGAGCAAGCTGGAAACTGGAAGCTTCACTTGTTTTGGTGGTATTGCGAGATATTCCACGGCTGACTTATTTGAAAATGTAGCTGTGAAATATCTTGCAATGTTGCTAGGATGGGCGAGGCTTTCGGTTTCTGGTTTGTTCTTATTTTAGATTTTTTTTAGTGGCTCTGTTGTTTTATTACACCAGTTTCGCTAAGAAAACAAAATGACGAGGGTGCAGCGATAGAACGAGGACTCAAATCGATTTCAATTCCTCATTAAAATGTAGTGATAGTTATCATAATAATGTTTTTGTGTGTAATTTTTTGGGCAAAAGTTTGTAATATTGTTATGCTGGTGATGTATGTTTAAGGGGCTCAAATGCTAGGCCATCAGTGCTCTCATAAAACAAGCCGTGAAAAACAGTAAAGTTATTGTTAGCTAATGCTGGATTTCTGACAGTGAAGTCATTAATCCTCTTGCTCTCCAATATTTTTCACTGATGGATGGGGCACTAGAAGTGGCCGGGCATATTTGAAGGTGGTCTCGATCCATTTCCTCTTGCAGATCACAGATCTTGCGCCCAGCAGAGACGAAATACTCTGCGAGTGAAACAAAACCATGCACAAGTGAGCACGTCCAAAGACATGACAACAGATGAACTGCTGGCAGAGTATGGCAATGGAGTATCTTTCCTATGATGACCGGAAAATTACTTTACGTTGTACATAAGGAGTGTTTATCACAAATATAGACCAGCATTTTGTAACTAGGAAGCATAAAACACCTTGGATTACATAAACAGAGCACGAGAGAGGGAAATGTGCCTGCAGCGTCCAAAGTTAATGCAGACAGACAGACAGTACTCTTTGTCATGGTCTGTGCAACATATGGTGGAAGCAGACATCCCCTTCTGGAAAGCAAAACATAGTTATTTCAAGCAGTTCTTAGAAAAATATACAGGAAACATATTGCCATCCGAGTCCACAATACGCAAGGAATACCTACAGATGTGCTACGCAGATGTACTTGAGGATATTAGAAACTCCGTGTCCGACAGCAGAATATGGGTTTCCATAGACGAAAGGACATTGTATGGGAGGGACTGTAGCGCATGCAGTTGGTACACCGAGTGTAAATCTTCCGGGACAAAGGTTTTTAATTAACATCGAAGTTACTAGAAAGAATCAACCATTTATCTCTAATGATTTTGAGCAGTCGATGTCACCTTTTTGGCCGGATATTATTAAAAGGGAAAATGTTCTTCTGCTAGTTAGTGGTGGGGCCTCATATATGCAAAAGACAGCAAAGAGAATACAGCAGCTATATCTAAAATTGGTGAACGTGACGCGCATTGCACATTGTCTGCACAGAGTCCCTGAACATCTATGATCCTTATTCCCAAATGTTGTTAGCTAATGCTGGATTTCTGACAATGAAGTCATTAATCCTCTTGCTCTCCAATATTTTTCACATTGATATTGAAGAGAGCAATAGCAGTAATAGTAACCGTTTCTTAGAGAGCACCATATTTTTATGTTTTGGCGGTCACATCGCTCTCTCACAACCCCCAGAATGTCTGGAGGACCACACCTGTCCTTGGTTTACGGGTCTCACCGACCTGACCGAGAGAATTATCAAAATAAATTCACCGACCATATCCTCTGATTACCAATCAGAGGACATATTACGTGCTAGATTGTTATCACCAACATATACCATTCCTTTCCATTATGAGCAAATGCACATCAGTGCTCCTAGCAGACAGGGAAAATATTGCTTTCCCCCAAAATTTGCATATTGAGATTCATATCTTAAGAGAAAGGCGAAATCTCACTTCACCAAAAATATACATACCATTAAAACAGTTTATGACAAACACATTTGTGTGGCATTATCCATTTCAGAGAAAGATATTCCTTGTTATTAATTTGAATTATCATACAGTCCTGTCAGGAATCTCTAAGTCAAGTCGGGCCCTAACGACCTCGTTGTCGACGGGCTCTTAAACACCACTCACTCATTCACTCACTCAAGTCGTCAGCTCAAGCACAGGCATTCTTCATCATTGGTTTCAATTGTCACATACTTTACTTTTTTCATGTGGTAAGTTGCTATTCTGTTTTTTCTCCTGGTCATACAAAGAGAGCAGCATTTCTAAATCAACTCATACGAACCAGAGGTAGGTATTCTTTACTGATGGTTTGAATTGTCAGATACTTGTTTTTTCATGTAGAAAGTCGCTCTTCTGTTTTTCTCATGGTTATGCAAAGCGAACGAAATATCTAAGTAAATTCATCGGAGCTAGCTCTTAAAAATTTGATTATGACTTAGACTTAATCTACTCCCACTGTACCCACAACGAAATTGTATACAATGAAATAATTTCTGCAACTGTCTATCTCGGTGAACATGAAGGTAGAAGAACAAGCTTCTGTAAGAATAGTATGAAGAAGAGTGGACAGAAAGAGTCATGTAAACGTAACACATCAACTCTTTTCCGCTACTGTGTAAATGGTTTGTGGGGGAAGCCCCCAGGTAAACAACTCCAGTCCAGCTCCTTTCTGCTACATTAACCACAGCAACATATAAGGGCAATTTATTTCATTTCCAGTTTAAGTGATCTAACAAGCATGATAAAAAGTCACGTCTCATTGTACGCTTGTGGTCACTAACCATTTCGCCGTGACCTTGGACCTTACTTACACAAGCAAAGCCAGAATCACTACAGATAAAATAGCAAATAGTAAAACCCCAATTTATTACTCCAAATACTGTTAAAGTAACGTTTCAATACTGGCGTTGGTAAGCGAAAATAAATAGTACATGTATTGCAATCAATTAGGGAAAACTTTCAGCTTCTGTTTAAAATGAATACAATGCTTTATTGTCAGCAAAAGTTGATCTCCCGTATTTCACTAGATTCCGCGCTGGGCGCCAGAGTTAGCTTTGTTGTGATTGCCATTATAGAATTCCTTTGGCAATACAATAATTTGCCGTTAAACTGTGAAACAGTAATGGACATAATCCCGTAAAAATTACACTAAGTAACAATCAACAAATGTAGATAATAAATACAAAAAATAAATATGGCTGAAATTTTTATTTTGCCTTAAAGTACGGAAGTGAGTCGAATGTTTTTGGGGAAAAAACTTAGTTTGGTCATATTATAATATGTAAGGATCACGGCCATCCCGCCATAAGCATATGCCAAAGATAAAAGACAATCGCAATGGATGTGATACTTGCTTTAGTTTTGCTTCTCTGAATCTGAATAGGGCTGTCGCTTTTAAGCTCACTTAAAAACCATCGATGACCTTAAGATCAGTAGGCCAGCTGAGCTATCCAACCGACACAGTTGATTTCCTCCTCCATATATGTACAACGTAAAACCTATAACTTTATTTGCCATGATAACTTCTGTAAAAGAAAGCTGTTTTTTGCTTTACTGTTTTTTTGTTTGTGTGAGACCACCCGCATTCCATTGTAGAAGTCTGATGTTAGATCTTCTATTAATATAATGTTTTGGTTCTCGAGAAGTAGTCCCCGCCCGGAGATCCGAATGGGGGACTATTTTAACTCCGGAACAACAGCACGATTTGATGACTCAGTTGGTGATCGATACCTCGTGCACAACTAACTTTACCAATTGTTGGCTAAACTTGTGTAAACCAGAGATGAAATTCCGTTCTAAGGAAAAGGCTAACTGCTAGATCAAGGTGTGAGAAGTTATTGAGGAAGTCGGAAAGAAATGTAGGCTCTCCCGTGTTCAGGAGAGATTGGTTACGATGGTCCATGAACATACTTGTACGTTGCCTCTCGCACAAGCTCGAGTAGAGCCCCAAAGTGGATGATGCGCATTGAAGTCTCCTACCAAGACAAAAGGGGAATTAGATCTAATTTAATGAGCGAGATGTCAGTAGATAAATATTTCAAATGGTAAATGGAATGGATGGCAATACAAATATCATGGCGATTCCACGAATATATCATCGCTGGTGAGCACCGTAGTGCCCTCTTTCGCAGGTATACCCTCCCCCGGGGTAAGGTCACATTGTATTGGAGTGTACTGTAGACTTGCAAACGGAGCTTAGTCTACTGCAATCATGCGACCATTCTTATTGAACAAAAGCTCAAAATTTCTGTTCGAAGTATTCTAATTCAACGCATGTTAACCATGGAAATTATGCGATAAATACTGAAACGTAGCTCTCCATTACGGCGCTGGTCGAATCAATGCATTCCTCTTCTTTAGAGTTGGGCTAACCCCAGGGGCGTTCCCTAAGTACGTGTTACCGTGCTGCAACACGCTAAACAATTTCAGAAATAACCAACTTAAAATATTGTACAACACCTTAGTTGTAAACGAGCGTTGATAATGCATAATGAGTTATTTATTGCCATAGTCCTTCCGAACTTAAAGTGGGTACGCACATACACATTGCGATTGCATCACTCCGCCAACTAGAATGTGCTGTTGTCTACGCACAGCTGTTTACATCAGACTGTTATCGCAACCGTCAAATCTTTCACTGTAGCAGCCTGAGCTTAGAATTGCTCTCGGCTCACATTAACTAGGTAAAGAAATTGGTTCAGAAAAGTTATGAAATGTAATTTTGTGAGTAAAAACTTGAGGTGCGGCACCGATAGATCTCAGGTAACGTCTCCACACCACCATAGCTCCCCGATCAAATAAAGCATTGTTTCTTTAGTAAAATGGAACCCAATGTCTGTCAACAAAGTATGGAACGTAGTTTACCTAAAAATTGCACTGTTCATGATCTATTTTAGGAGGCCCGTTGTTTAAAACTTTAAAATGTTCCTGGAACTCCTGTGCATTTGGATCAGCTAACATTTTTCATATCCCCCACTCCATGTGGTCATTACGACTCTTCCCTAAACATACACAGCACCTTCCTACAGGCCTTTCGAATCGGTTCTTCACCGCTTCACGGCCTTTTGCTTGTGCTAGTTCGTAGCTACCGCCGCCGGGTTTGCCGCGGCTGCGCCTTTCAATGCCGAGATTTTGGGTATAGCTTCTTTTAGGGTACAAGTTACAATGTGTACGGACCAGGCATGTTTCAAGTTGCCAAAACTTCTGTGCCATATGAAGCAATGCTTCACTCAGTGTAGCCGCGCAGCAATTTCATGAGGAAATACATGATATGTTGAGGTCCATTCAATGTTAGTGTTCAAAGAGTTTATAGCTTGTTGTATGTCAAGAGCATTTTATTATTGTTCACATTTGTTTATTAAATAACTATTACAGAAAAGTATTGTCCAAAGCTTTGGCGGTAACTCCTTTCACAGAATTAGTCCTGCCGATACCCCAGTGTTAGGTTCCACACTTCCTTCGTTTCCTTTCTTTAGATATATAAAAATAATTACACCACAGTAGCAGTGCAAAGAGATTAAACTTTCTTTGTCATTTTCAGTTTTTAACTTTTATATTCGTTGTTTTGTCACCTATTTTGTTACTTTTGAATTAGTATTGTGTTCTTGGCAACCTGTAACTGTGACACAGGAAGATGTTAAAATAAAATAAGAATTGTGCTGCCATCTAGTGAGTTTAGCTAGTATTTATGTTAGCACCGCCACCTAGGGTACTAAGAATTTGCTTTCATTTAGTGAGTTTAGGTGGTATTTATTTGTATGGCCACCTAGTGTACTTGCCTAGCACTAAGAATTGTGCTGCTATCTGGCAAGTTTCTATTTTATTCAGGGGAAAAAATCTTACGAAAGATACCTCAGGCGAGTTGGATTCATACCAAATAAAAAAAAAAAAAAAACCCTGTAGGAATCAAAGTGAGCTTCTTCTTGGAACTACACAATCGGCATTGCTTCAAGAAGGTAATCAGTCTCAAAAGTCAGTATGGGTCTTAAATGTCGCTCATTTCCCGGCGCCTGTGGAATAAAATCTCTCGGGCCAACTGATTAACCACCTTACAGTTCGCAGCAGATGTGAGCATGCGGGGGATTACCGGGGAAGGCATAAACTGTCCTAGCTGGAACTCTGCCGATAGACGCAAATGTGGCCATCGAACACAGTGAAAGAACTTGTGTTCCACTGTATCAAATTTGCCGCGGTAAATGCATTCGTCAAGGCACTTAGCCGAAAACGATGTAGGTAGGCCTGGAAGCATCCATGACCTGTGAGGAACTGTATGAGGTAAAATTTGACACAACCTCTCCGGCGCGGATACCAAGATGTGACGTCTGGGATTAAGCGTTTAGTCTAGTGGGCGGTTCCGTCATCCGTGTGGCATGCTTCCTACTACTGTTGGGCCTCACCTCGTCCGGTGGCATTCCAGTCTCTTAAGAGACGCTCTATGGCTAACAACGTCATAGGAAGCGTTTTGGCCAGGACCAGTAATGTCTCGGTGGAGGTGGTACGATATGCGCTGGTAATCCAAATCGCAACCATGCGCTGCACGTTGAGGAGCCTTGTGGTATAGAGCTTTCTGTCCAGTACCTTGCGCCAAATGGCCACACCATAGAGCAAGATAGATGTCGCACCTGAGAAGAGGTCTTCGACTGCTGTCCTTAGGGCCTCAAATGTTCCGCATGATTCTACTCAAATGAACCATGGCCACGCTGGTCTTCGTGACGGTGGATCGCAAGTGAGTACCCATGTACATGTTGCAGTCTAGATGTATGCCTAAATATTTCAGGGAATCCTGACTCTGGATCACCAAAGTGCAACGCCGAAGCTGAATTGCTTGAACCTTTCGACCACCCATCAGAAGTACAGCTTCAGTTTTATGTGGCACCAATTCTAATCTCTTGGTGGTCAGGGAACGATCTAGGGCAGCTAAAGTTTCATTAGCAGCTAGTTCCAAAGAGGCTGCATCAGTAGCAATAACAGTAAGTGGGAGGTCGTCAGCATAGACCGTAAGAGTGACCCTGGGGGCATAGGTAATTTTAGAATCTCGTCAAAGTACACGTTCCATAAGCTAGGACTTAAGACCGAGCCCTGCGGGACACCACATGTACATTTAACTATGACTGCCCACTAGCTGGCCAACAGGTTGTATAGGTATGGAGCTATTCGCCGGGAACTAAGCTCCGATAGAATGCCTCCACACGGTGCAGAGTTGAAGGCATTTCGGACGTCGAGAGTTACGAGAGCGCATTTGGGCCGTCGTCCGCGGGGCTGAGAATGGACCCACTCCGCGAGTTCCTTCACTGTACCCAGGACGGAAAGGGTGGACCGCCCTGACTGCCTGGGTGGCTCAGTCTGTTAGACGCTGGCCTACTGATCCCAAGGTCGCGGGTTCAAACCCGGCCCAGGCCGATGGTTTTTAAGTGTGCTTAAAAACGACAGCTCCATGTCAGTAGATTTACTGGCATGTAAAAGAACTCCTGCGGGACGAAATTCCGGCACACCGGCGACGCTAATGTGATCCTGGCAATTGGCAGCGTCGTTAAACAGCAAAATAAATGGACCGTCCTGCCCGAAAACCTTGATGTGCAAATCCACCGATGCGTTCAATTTCAGGGATGAGTCGTCCCAGTACCAGACATTGAACAAATAGATCAGTATATATTTGGTAGTTCTGTGTTCTCGATTAGATTTCTCCAGTAACAAAGGTCGCGCCAACTTCCACTCAGACGGGAAATTGCCAGTCTCCAAGAGGTGGTTAAACATTTCCAGGCATCGGTCAGTATAATTTCGGACGATCGCCTTCACCACCAGAGGGGTCAGACCGTCCGGTCCTGTTGTCCCGAATTTTGGCCACAGCTTCAGCCAATTCCGCAGTAGTGAACGGAGGTATCTCATCTGGAGTCACGGTGCTTAGCCTAACAGATAGAAACATGTGTCGGGAAGAGAGTCCGAGCCACCTCTAACTGACCGCCAACTGTTAACTGGGCCGGTGAAGATACTCGGAGCCTCTTGGCAGCAAGCTTATAACCCGGGCCCCAGAGGTCATAGTCAATTTCATTGATAACTGCCTGCCACGCTACGCGTTTGGCTTCCTTGAAAAGTGCCTGGCTTGGGCGGTACTGTTCCGAGCTTAGACGTTTAGTCCTCATCACCTCTTCTATTCGTTCAAACCACTGCTCGTCTCGCCCGTAGTTTGTCGGCGTTTGACAGCAATATCGGCAGACAACCAATATGCAGGCTTGAAAAATGGCCTGGCCGGCTTTCGAGGAAACGTAATGTCACTGGCTTGCTGTATAATCTGGGAAAACGTCTGAGCAGTAAGGGTCCCTGTCATTAGCAATCAGTAGGCGGCCCACTTCTTCAAACAATGCGTGATACGTGAGGAGCTGTCCGAAGGACTAGCTACAGCTACAGGTGGTAGCTCAGTCTCCGTTTCCAGAACTTCTCAATGGAGAACCCTCTGAGAGAGGGTGTGGGTACTGAAAGTGAGGTCGACATTACGTACAATTCCGTGGTACAAAGGTGGGAGCTGTTCCTTGATTATGCACAATTAAATCGTCTTCGCCAAGCCATTCAGCATGTGGTATTCGTGGTGGACGAAGCGGCGTCAGGGCGGGTTTTCTCCGGGTGCTCCGGTTTCCCCCGCCATCTCATTCCACCGGTGCTCCATCTTCATGTATCATCAGTGTCACCGCCTGCGGTGCCGTAGTAGTAAAAGCGGGCGTTAAACACTACAAGAACAAGCCATTCAGCCAATGCATGGCCTCTAGCGTCCTCAACTGGGGAGCCCCATAAATGTGATTTGGCATTAAAATCACTGCCCACAATGATTCCTTTAGAACGACGATGCATGTCTGCTCTTAGTTCGTTAAGAAAACCAGTGAACTGGGCAGTGTCGATGTTGGAATATACAGAGCGGAAGTGAAATGATCCGTGAGACTTTAACTGCGAATTTCTCATGTTGTAAATAACAAGAAGGTCTAATACCAAAATGTTGAAAAGTTTGTAGTTTTCTAGAGAAAAACATTTTTATCAAAAAAATTATCATCTGGCTGAATTATTATTGACTGAAGGTTCTTAATTTATGGCTATATTCATACAAAATTGAATAAATGACAACTTTTTCCTTATGCGTATTTCATTAGACTCAACGGTTTTTGTGTCAATTAAATTTAAAGGAACCCACAATTTGTTGCCTTTTGTATGAATTTAACAAGCAATTTTTGTTGTTCTTTAGAATATGGATGTATTAGGCGATTGTGGCTTTACTTCATTGGGCCATGACCAGACTAGGGGAATTATGTCACTGCAGTTTGTGCTGTACCTTATCTTCTTTGTTAGCCATGCTATTATATGCTGCTGTCCATCTTGGACCTGGGATAGTACTCCTGAAAACCATTATCACTGGCATTAGTGTCCATGATAAAATTTTATTGCAGTCTAGTTGTGGGAAACTGAAAACAGGTGCACTGCAGAATGCTGGCTTAAATGTCAGGAACACACTCTCAGTCCCTTCTGTCCACATGTTGGGCTGGTGTTCCTCCATTGAGTGGGGGACTTTGTAATTGGAGAAGCCTCTGACGAATTGTTGATAGTAACCGCACAAACTCGGAAAATTGTGCAACTCTTGTTTATTCTTTGGGCAAGAACTATTCCTCACAGCTTGAGCCTTTTTTGGATCCATGGCCACCCCTATTGGTGAGAGCATGAAGCCCAAATAATTAACCCTCTTGCAGAAGAACTGGCACTATTTTACATCGGAAAGGCTGCCTGTAATCTCCATACCTTCCTAAGGTTCTCCAGATGATCCTTGACGGTGCTGCCAATCACACTATCCAGGTATAGCAGGCAGGCGACAGAAATCATGAGCCCCTCATCACCAACTTCACCAGGTGCTGGAAAATGGCTGGCATGTAGCAGGGGAATAGAAACTACAACTGACAAAGCCCTTGGTCCATCAAGAACTTGATTCTCTCCTTGTCTCTGGGACTTAAAGTCACCTCATTGAATCCTGATTTCAAGTCCAAATATGAGAATCACAGAGCACCAGGAAGAGCGTCCAGTGTCTTCAGCCTGGGATAAGGGAAAGCAGTCTCTTCAGGTGAGTGTTTGGCTTCCAATAGTCCACACAGAACTTAAGTTTGCCATTCTTCTTCACCAGCACTACAGGGGAGCACCAAGGGTTCATCCCCTGGATTTTATGTCCTGCAGCATATCCTTTAACTACTTGCTTTGCCAATGGAAATCGTCTTGTGATTGCTGAACAGGTTGAGCATCCCCAGTGTCAATGTGCAACTATAATTGCTGTTCTCTTGTATGGAGACTGACTGGTAACATCCAAGTATATGTCGGACCCTCTCCAGTCAGATGACTGGCTGCCCAGTTGAACAGGTCTTTCAGCTAGGGCCTCACAGCTTGCAATGGTCCTGGCTTCATAGGCCCCTTACACAATGTCACACTTTCATCTTGCCTTCACTTCCCCAGTTTTGATCCGACATGCGCAACCTGAGCGCTGTCGCCTCACAGACACTTCCTTCTGAGAAGGTAAAAATGTCCTTCAATGCACATTCTTTCCAGTTAAACACCAGGTACCTTGACTGCTGTTCTTCCATTTGCACCTTTGTGACTATCTCCTCATAGGTACTACCATGCCCTCCATCAAGGTCACCATGATGCTCACTGGATGCTCATTTGTACTATGATGCATCACCTTGTTTCAGCCAAACTGCAAGATCCTCTTGTGACGTCAGTCATCACCTCGTGGCTGCTGAGGGCATTCAAACCCAGTGCCACTTCCTCAGCTACCCTCACGACAAACACTTACAGACTTCTTTGATGTAAACCCTTCATCACGTCAGGTCAGATCACGGTCACAGCTGCACCCATACCCACCCATATCCGGTACTACTTGCCTCATACCCATCCATCCACAATGAGTCTGTTGTACATTCTCCTTCACAAGGCATGGAATGTTACCCAAGGCTTTGGTGCACCTTGCAGCCTTCTTCACACTGGTACTTATTTTTCCACCTGCTCATCAGTTGACTCTGGAGCGTCGCTAATTCAATGTCCTGGCTGGCCACATTGTTAGCACACACCACTGGAATATCTCCGTCACTTTCCTTAGTTGTTTCTTTGTCCCCCTTATATTGGGTTATGTTATTATGTTTCCAAACCGGTTTTCAAGAGCCAGATAACTGAATATTGCTGATGATTTCAGAATTGCACTTAGTACCTCTGCAGCTATTCCCTGAAGGCTAATTATCAGCTGTGTGGCTCCATCCTCTACTGACCATTGGTTGAAGCGGAGATGGTGACAAATCGTCGACGTAAGTTTTGAAATGTTGCCGTCCCATTGAACTTGGGTGGCTTGACACATCTCCATATGTCCTGTCCTGGGGTCTCAACCTTTGAATTCTTGAGTAATTAGCCAAGGATTAATTCCAACCTGGCTTTCAGTTCTTTGGTGATGCCATCGATGCTAGAGCATTAAGCAATTCCCCAACGTCCTCCAAGGTTCTAAGCAATTCCAAAAGTCTTCCAGAGCACTATCATGTTTCCCGAGTATTTCCACGTCTTTCTTCACCCCAGCCAATAGTTTTCGACAAAGGCTCTATCTATCTTCTCCATTTCGGAATTCATTTTATTCATCATGAAGTTTGATGTGTTACTTCACCTCCCTCTTTGTGTATTCTGGTTTTCATGTTGAATTTCTTTTTAATTCAGCTTTCCTATTGGCCGCCTTCTCCAGCATTTCAACCTTATATCTTTTCACAGTGTGACAAATTACAGGTCTAGTGACCTTTTAGGTCACTTCATAACCTCTAAAACTGAATTACAATTCACAATTCATACACAAGCAACTCACAGCTGTTTTTTTGTATTATAACCTTGATACCAAGTGTATACAATTCCATGAAAACTAATTTGATCCGGCTGCTTACATAGTGTCAAAAACCACTGACATTTCTGGAAATCAAAATTTTTCTACTTCTCTTGTAAACGAGCTTCTAGAACTGTGTGAAATGGCATTTGCTATTAGCCGCCATTCTCACTGGCTACATAGTGGTGCATATCTGACAATATTACAAAACTTAGAATATTTCGCAGGCAAAATTTTTGCATTGGTTCCTTTAGATCCAAGACACAAATCTAATCTACTGATATAATATTATTTGTTACCTTCATGAATCAAATTAGGGGTTTTTGAATGTAACAAATTGTGTCTTCTTAAATGTGACACCGTAAGAAATCTCTTCTCACAAACTTCACACTTGTGTGCTTTTTTACCTTCATGAATCAAAATATGGATTTTCAAATATGACAATGTAGAAAAGCTCTTCTCACAAATGTTACACTCGTGTGGCTTTTTACCTTCATGGATCAAAGTATGACTTTTCAAAGTTGACAACCGAGTAAACTTTTTCTCACAAATTTGACATTTGTGTGTCCTTTTACCTTCATGAATCAAATTATGACTCTTCAAATGTGACTTGTGTGGTCTTTGACCTTCATGAACTAAATTATGGATTTTCAAATATGACAACTGAGTAAATCCCTTGTTACAAATTTGACACTCATGCGGCTTTTTACCTTCATGAATCAAATTATGGGTTTTCAAATGTGACAACCGAGTAAATCTCTTTTCACAAATTTCACACTTATGTGGCTTTATACCTTCATGAATCAAAGTATGACTCTTCAAATGTGACAACCGAATAAATCTCTTCTCACATATTTGACATTTGTGTGGCTTTTTACCTTCATGAATCAAATTATGACTTTTCAAAGTTGACAAATGAATAAATTTCTTCTCACAAATTTGACATTTGTGTGGTCTTTTGTCTTCATGAATCAAACTATGATTTTTCAAATGTGATGACTGAGTAAATCTCTTCTCACATATTTGACACTTGTATGGCCTTTTACCTTCATGAATCAAATTATGACGTTTCAAGGCTGACAAATGAGCAAATCTCTTTTCACAAATTATACACTTATTTGGCTTTTTACCTTCATGAATAAAATTATGAGTTTTCAAGTTTGACAACTGAGTAAAAGTTTTCCCACAAATTTTACACTTATGTGGCTTTTTACCTTCATGACACAAATTATGATTTTTCAGATGTGACAATGTAGTAAATTTCTTCTCACAAATTTCACACTTGTGTGGTCTTTTACCTTCATGAATCAAATAATGACTTTTCAAATGTGACAATTGAGTGAAATGTTTATCACAAATTTCACACTTGTGTGGTAGTTTACCTTCATGGAACCAAATATGCCTTCTGAGGGTTGACAACCGAGTAAAACTCTTCTCACAAACTTTACACTTGTGTCGTTTTTCATTGTCACGAATCATATCCTTTTTTGAGTACGAAGCCCTACTGCAAACGTTTCTGCTATTGCTGTATTTACTGGATGGTACTGAGGGAAGAATTTTTCCTACAGGTTGTATTTTTGTGAAATCACTTTGTTGACTTACACCTTTAATATGATTCTTTCCCTTGAAGAAGCTGGTATCTTTCCTTGAGTCTTCAGCAGAGGGCAATGGTAGATCACTACTGCTATCACCAGAAACTTCCTTTGTGCAAAATCTGAAATGTGCGAAGATTTAACGTCATTAATTACCCGAATGAAAGAATGAAAAAGAATTAAGCTTGATAATAGAATTCGTTGGCTCACATAATAGTTGGTTCAGCTTATCGAGATACCTCAAAAAACAACCTTGACATCCCCCCCCCCCATTATGTGCAGTCTGGTTATATTTGGTGATATCCCATCCGTTGGGCTGCATTAGTGCCGCAAACTGTTTGTAACATATAACCATGGCAAAGCTATGGCCGTATTTGGTGTTATTGCGTCTGTTATGTTGGCAGTTTATGAACGTGTTGCAGAGGCCAACCGATAGATTTTAAAACAAGATTCTGTTTAGACGCCGTATTAATTAATCAATCAGTGGACGTAATGCTCGTTTTTGCGTGATTTTGTTTCGAATTGTTTTAGAACAGTATATGCAATTATAGTTGGTGTTGTTATTTTTGTATTCGCTACACAGAAGTACATCTCGTATATATTACGATATTTAGCTCTCGGAAGGAATTTTATTCAAAAGTGTTATTACAGAACAAGATTTGCCAAAAGTGAGTACGTTCTTCATGTGTTGTGTGGTAACAATGTTCAAGCATTATTATCGTTTGAAAACATGTTGCTTTAACACTGTCATATTTGAGGTTAGAAGTGGCTTTATAATGTACGTTGGCAGGACTGCTCTTTGTGATACTTCCATCAGCTGTTTAGAGTAATGTCGGCCATTTTGAACTCCTGGGGACTGCCGATAAACTGTGCCGACTATAGCTACATACTCAGAAATAAGATATATATCCCCATGTAAAGGTATTGAATTTCTCATTAAACTGAATTAACTTTCTTACGGAAGTTGATTTTACCAACCAATGTTAAATTTAATTCAATCTTAAACTGACATAACAGTAAAGTTAAAGCAAGTTTTGTTTCATTAAACTATCTTAGTCTTAACAAAGTTAAACACAATGTTAACTTAACATTAGCATTTAACACATTAGAAGCTGAAAAATAGCTGAAGCAAACCATACTATTTTAGGGATTTGGATATACGTGGCATTTAGTGAGTGAGTGGGTAGGGTTTATGGGCCCGTCGACAGCTAGGTCATTAGAGCCCCAAGTCAAAAGGACAAAAACAGTAAAAACTCACCACCACTTAACACTCTTAATTAAATATTTAAAACAGATAATAGCTAAAATAGAATACATAAAGTCTAAAACTTATCTAAAACGTAAGCTAAAAACAGTTAAAACTGGTAAATTCATCTAAAAAGGTACGCTAAAAATATTTACAACGTGTAAATTGATCTTAAAAGGTAAGCAGATAAAAGGTGAAAATAAAACTATGAAATAAAATACAAATTAAATCAGCTTACCAAAGCCAATACTGCCGACGAACCGCAGCACTGTATTATCAGATACCAGGTCGTCGCCTAAGGTTGACTTCAAAGTAGAATCCAGGCCAAACAGCTGGTGCTCACGATTGTAACGCGGACAATCAACTAGGACATGCGCCGCAGAGAGCTGAACGCCACAGGTGGAACATTCAGGCGCCGGCTCACCACGCAGATGGTGTCCATGCGTGATGCGTGTGTGACCTATCCTCAGGCGGGCCAAGATGACTTCTGCCCGCCTGGTATCCCTTGAAGATGTCATCCAAGGTTGCACGGTGTCCTTGATCGTCCGCAATTGCGTGCCAGTGCCATCCAACGCTTCCCATGATTGCTGCCAGACTGATATAATATGACGACGGAGGTACCAAGATGACTTCTGCCCGCCTGGTATCCCTTGAAGATGTCATCCAAGGTTGCACGGTGTCCTTGATCGTCCGCAATTGCGTGCCAGTGCCATCCAACGCTTCCCATGATTGCTGCCAGACTGATATAATATGACGATGGAGGTACCGCTGTACATCCATGTAAGGCAGACTACGTGTTAAAATCTCCGGCAAAGGCAGGCATACGTAGCAACCTCATACGGCGCTTCATTGCCGGGAATGCCTACATGGCCTGGGGTCTACGTAAAAACAATCTGGTCTCCACGCGCGATCAACTGCAAAACGAGTGTCTGAATTTTCATAATTAGCGCTGACGTGCCGACAAACTGTTGCAATGTCTGCAGACCGCTCAGAGAGTCGCAGCAGACGATAAAACTTCCAGCAACGGAACTGGAGATAAAAAGGACGAAATAAAATATTGCAAACAGCTCGGCGGTAAAAACGGAACTGAAGTCTGGAAGACGGTATTTGTGAGTCTCACCGTTATGCACAATACTACACCCCGTAGCTCCATCCACCTGGGAGCCATCGGTAAATACCGGAGTGTAATTCCGGTAACGTCCCAGGATCTCGGTGAAAAGCTGACAATTCACCGATGGAGGGGTAGTTATCTTAGCATGCGTCGAAAGTTCCAGGTCGAACTGGGCACGCTGAAATTGCCATGGAGGACAGCGGCCAAGAGAATACCGTTCGACAGCAGGCATGCGGAGCGCGTGTGCATTAAGTGGCTCGCGAAACCGAATAACGGTTGGATAAGAGATCGTGCTATTCCGGAGATAACGGTGGGCGAGTTCCGGGCACAATACAGGGTTAAAAGACGGGTGACCGGGGTGGGCTGCCAAACGGGCCATGTAAGAATACAATAAAAACGAGTGCCGAATAGAAAGTGGAGGTTCGCCAGAGTCAGCACACAGACACTCTACACGACTAGTGCGGAAAGCTCCAGTAGCTAGACGGATACCAGCATTATGTACAGTATTTAAAAAACAAAGTTTAGAGGAGGACGCTGCGCCATAAATAAAACTGCCGTAATCTAGTTTGGACCTCACCAATGAGCGATACAGGCTCAACATGACAGTGCGATCGCCGCCCCAAGATACTCCAGATAAAACCCGGAGCACTCGAAGCGAACGATCGTAGGAGGCACGAAGTTGACGTATGTGATGCTCCCATGTGAGTTTGCTGTCAAGGTAAAGGCCCAAGAACTTGATGTGCGAAACAAACAGCAGGGGTGTGTCACGCAAACGTAGTTCGGGAGGAGGATGTACACCACGAAGTCGATGAAAGCGGACACATTGTGTTTTCGTAGGGGAGAACTTAAAGCCGGCGCGAAGGGCCCAGTCGCCGATAGATATGGTCAACTGCAGTTGACGTTCTATATGTTCGAGACTATAAGATCGAGAATAGATCGCAAAATCGTCAACATGCAGCGACATCGGTATTCCCCTACGAGCATTAGTAATGCCGTTAATGGCAACGGCAAAAAGCGTTACACTAAGAATCGACCCCTGATTACACCATTTTCCTGGATCCTCTCTTGTGAGAACGTATTACCAATGCGGACACGAAAGCGGCGCAGAGCTAAAAAAAATAAAAAGAAAGATTGCTGAAAGACCTCACAAGCCATACCTGTGAAGAGTATGAAGAATACCATGGCGCCATGTGGTATCGTAAGCCTTCTCCAGATGGAAGAAGACACCCACGACATGCTACTTCAAAAGAAAGGCATTTTGAATGTAGGCTTCCATGCGTGTCAGATTGTCGACACTGGAGCGATGGCGACGAAAACCACACTGAACATTGCTCAGCAGGTTATTCGTCTCTAGCCACCACACTAAGCGAGTATTAAGCATCCGTTCAAAGGTTTTGCAGACGACACTTGTCAGGCGTATAGGGCGGTAGCTAGAGGGAAGTGTCCGGTCTTTTCCGGGTCGAGGTATAAAGATGACAACACCTCCCGCCAGGAAGACGGAAAAACCTGCTGAAGCCAGATGCGGTTATAGATGCTCAACAGGAAGGATAGAGCCGCAGGTGGAAGATGAAGCAGCATTTGGCGGTGGATGTCGTCAGGACTGGGAGAGGAGTCGTGAGCGAGAGACAAAGAATGCGCCAGTTCCACTTCAGTAAAAGGTGCATTGTAGGGTTCACTACAATCACTGTTAAAATTTAGGCTTATCGGCGCCGCAGATTCCTCAATCTGTAAAAAGGCTCTATCGAAGCTTTGAGTCTGGCTAGTAGTGGCGAAAGAATCGGCAAGGACATCGGCGATATCCTGCTCTCTGGTGTATACGGAGCCCTGCAGGGCAAGACCGGGGATGATCGTCCGGCGACACTTGCCGTACATACGCCGGACGGCAGTCCACACCTTCTGGACCGAACTACGACGTGAGAGGGAAGATACGTAAGATTCCCAGGATATGCGTTTTGCATTGCGCACTACAAAGTGCGCCCTTGCACGAGAACGTTTAGAAGCAATAAAATTCTCCAATAACAGGATGTACACGGAAAACACGCAGAGCACGCTTGCTGGAATCTGCTGCCAGAAGGAAAGAGCAAGTGAAATACTCCACCATGCCGTCAATGGTGGTAAAAACATTGTCGGTCAAGTGAATGAGGGAACGGAATTTCCCCCAGTCTGCCTTGGAAATGATCCAGTGAGGATATCGTGTTGGCACAGAATGGAGGCCGGATATGTGAATGCTAATGGAGTAATGATCACTGCCAAATAAGTCGGACAGTACCGACCAATCAAGTATAGGTAGTAGTGACGGGCTGCTGAAAGAAACGTCAAGCGCGCAGAGTGTACCATAGGCAGATGATAAGAAAGTAGGCACGCCAGTGTTTAGTAGGACTAAGCCGGACATATCGCAAACGTCTGCTACGAGGTATCCACGCGCATCGTCAGTGTCGGATACCCAGAGAGAGTGCTTGGCATTCAGATCGCCCAGAAAGATGAGCGGTGGCGGAATCTGTGCCAGGAGGGCCCGAAGATCGTTCTTGTGTACGACTCTGACCGGTGGCAGATATGCATTGCAAACAGAAACAGACGCCTTGCAGCTGTAAACGCACAGCTACAGCTTGCAGCGGCGTGTTAAGGGGTATACTGGTGGCAGAGATGTTATGCGCCACCAGCGTAGCAACACCACCGCATGCTCACCTATCAGCGGCAGAGTCGTGGCGGAATGCTGAAAAGCCACGAAGGTGGAGAGAGTGATTAGGCTGTAAGTGGGTTTCCTGTAGGCAGACGATTGATGGAGAATGTTGAACTTCATCTTTTTCTTTTTCATTCTTATCTTGACCGACTTGGGACCTGGAACATTTAATTCGCCGTCCTCTGGTGACTCCGCCGACGTGCGGGAGTCTGAAGATCCCCAGCTGCTCGTTGAGTGTGAGCGGTACTTCTTTGATAAGGAACGACAACTCGCCCGGTGTTTATGGCGCGAACGATTGACGGCGACAGGCAAAGTAGTGTAGCCACTGCTCGAGGATGGTTGGTGAGCTTGTGTCAGCACGGCGGAAGATGTAGTTGCCGGTGCAGCAGCATCACGGGACGGTGGAGAGATGCTCGGTAAATCCGTTTGTGTAGCAGCATCAGCGACCTGAATATACTGCACGGCCACAGTGTGGGCAGGAGTGCGGCGGACTGCTGAAGCGAAACCTAGGGTGGTCGCAGGTTTCAGCTGCTCGAAGCGGCGACGCGCTTCCAAAAATGTGAGCCGTTCTTTCACACGCAACTCCTGTATTGCCTTCTCGTCCATAAACACGGAACACTGGCGCGAACTAGAGGGATGGCCTTGGCCACAGTTCACACAAACAGGATTCCTTGTACATGCCGTGTCCTTGTGGGCGGGTATACCACAACGCTCACAAATGACGGAATTATTGCAGGAGGTCTTAGTATGGCCGAACCGCATGGGGTTTGGCACATACTGGCGTACGGCGGCACGTTCATAACCACATAAGATAAACTCAGGCAATTGAGTGCCTTTGAATGTCAAAACTACCGTACGCAGAGCTTGCTCCTTGCCATCCTGCTTGCGAGTAAGACGGTAGGCTTGACCGACACGCTGGTCAGAGAGGCAGCTGACTTTTTTTTTTTTAACTAACGTCCTCCAACATTCTGTCATCTCGGACGAATGAATGAAATGAAATGAGTGACATGATGCTCAAATGAGCCCATGGAGCTTAAAGTTACCCGACATTCGTCTTCTCAGGGTAGGGAAAACCTCGGAAAAAACCTTACCCGGATAACTTACCCTAAGCGAGATTCGAACTCGCGACCTCTTGAACGTGAGGCAGACACGCTAACCATCATGCTACCGAGACGGGCGAGGCAGCTGACGATCTCCTCGTTCGTCAGATTGTCCAGATTGGAGGTGGTTACAACTCCCCTAAAAGTGTTAAGCGATTTGTGGGGGCTACTCGAATTGGGTAGGACCCCAATAAAGCTGCTTTCAAGAGTTTTTTGGGACTGATCTGCCGTGTTGGTCTCAATTAACAGCGTGCCGTCTCGTACTCTCGTCGCGTTCTTCACCGGGCCATATATCCTGTCTACTTCGCGTTTGATGTAAAAAGGGCTTATATCTTTCAGTGTCTTTCCTTCACAGGTCAATGTCATAACTAAAACAGAGTCGAACAAAGAGGTTTTGCGCGGACGCATGATTGATTTGGACCCCCTTCCGGAACCACCGGCGTCCGCCTAACATCCGGGGGTCAAAGGATAAGACACCAAAATCTCCACGGTCTGTGCCGCCATGGAGACCCCTCCATAACTGATCTCAAGGCGTGCTTCAGAGGGACCACCCTCCGATCACCACTGCTTGTCCGCATAGGTAAACCGTTCACCACGTGACACTCCGGCTTTATGTCCCCAACACAGGAATAACCGCCTGTGGCTCCCCGCTTTAGGCCACGCTGCCTCAACAGAGTTGAGAAATTAACACCAGCTGTGCCCTCAAGGAGCTACGTGGGTGTACATGACGTGTGGACGGGCTCCGCACCTAAGGCTACACATGGGGGCAGTAGGGAGAGTCCGCTCAACCTTCGCACCTGAGACATCCGAAGAGCACACAAGTCGGGGCCGCGCCGAAAACCGTGGGACAGGACCACGGAGATAGGAAAGATCCCTGCTGGTGAGACAGGAGCTATAAAACTAAGGCCTTACTAATTAATAATCATAATAAACCTAGAAGAGGAAGAGGTGATGCTCAAACCAGTTACACATGGCTCAGTTAATGAATGTGAAGGGGTGAAATGAGGATGAGTGGCTCCTTGCCCCGGGTATGCCAAACCCATACCTACCGTAGTAGGATCCCCTGGGGGAGTTTGATTTCGGAGTCCTCTTCTCCTAGATGAGTTGTCGACCAAGACTACCGAACCGCATCTACCCGTGTGGAATGTTCTTTGCTTCCCCTCAGCTCTTGCCTACGAGTGGTCAAAACGACACAGTCAGTAGACCGTCTGGATTGGGTACTGAGCCCCTCCGCCACGTCAAGGCAACACTCCTTTGGAGGGGATGTGGCATTTAACAATGTCATTTCTATTGAAAGAATGGACCTTCAAGATAATAAATTTGAAAACCTGTAAAAGGAGAAATTTTTAATACAATACAAACTTTCCAAAGTGGTCATGAGAGTGATTTTAAGGTAAATATCCATACTAGGTTAGAATACAAGATTATGTTACTGGCAATTTTCATTTAATGGGTAAATGTTGGAATTTCCAAAGCTACAATTTGAAGGTGTATTTCAGAAATTCCAAAGCAATTGCTGTAAGCAGCAAACTAGGATCTGCTAGATCTTTGATTAGTAAGAACAGATTATTGGACACTTTGATTTCAATGTAGTATTCACCATTCAGGTTTAAACCATTATAAATGCTCTCACTCTCAACAATTTCTTATTGTTGCTTTTAATGAACTTTTTTAATGAAACACAAAATAACTGCACACAAATTGTTTATGCAGGGCTAGATCTGTAGGAACTTTTCTATGTCATTGGTTGCTATCAGATGTAATTAGCAGGGTCTCTGCTGTCGACTGTTTTCCTTCTGGTGTAGAATGGATAACTTTCATGACAAGGTTTTCTTGAAATGGAAGATCAAAATTCATAAGGCATGTTTGAACTTTTTCACATAAATATCTTTACCAAGTGTCGAGATCTCTAGCCTGCTGTACATATTTTAAAAGATGGACGTTAAGTTGCACATTATGATCCGTTTTCCAAAAAACGGCTAAAAATGAACATTTTTCAAATTGTTTATTTACTAAATGGCTCCTTAAGCCTACAGACTATGTTTCATTTTGTTCTACCAATATAAAGAATGGGTGGACAAAATGTCTAAACTTCTAAACTGCAGCAGACCAAAGCCACCAAGCCCAGAGTTAATTTCTAGCTATTTTTCTGACTCCGGCTGTGAAAACTTCCAACTACTAATGTAAGTTTTGTCACAATTATTGTAGTCTATTCTGCACATTCATCAAACTAACTCTTGTCCACTTTGCTGGTTGGAATGAGGTTTTTTACTGTGTACTTGTTCTGATGTCCTCTCAGCTACTTGTAATATACATTTGAGTTCTTCTGAATATTTTGTTTTTTCTAATGCGAATTTTATTAAAAGGCTGTAAAATACTACATGCTGATGTGCTTTTGGATTTAAACTATTAGATTTTATGTAGTTGTCAGTGTGTGTCTTTTCTATGTATGTCAAATTTTAATTTCCCATTATTCTAAATGACATTAATGTATAAAAGAGTAATTGTATCTCCTTGTTCCAGTTCCATTGTACATTATACCTTAGGTTCTTGTAAATTTAGAAGTTTCACTGCTCATCTGCTATTTTTCCATTTATGACTGCAAACAGGTCATCCTCATACCTGTGCCATATTTTGAAAATGCATGGGAAGGATTTTTTAATGTAAATTTCTAAATAGTTCATAACAAAGGTTTTGGCAGAAATGAAGATATGGAGTTTTCATAGCTAAACCTGTTTCTTGAATATAAAATTTATCTTGGAATTTGAAAAATGACGGATGTATGCAAACTTTGGTGAGTTTTACATATCGGTTTATTTCTGTATGTGCCATATTTATATATTGTGAAATATCAGATGAGTTTGTCTAATGGTATGCTTAGGGCAACTTGTCTGAAGAAGATACATTGTAATCCTTAATTTTTTCATCAAGTTCCAAGGAATTGCTTAAGCTGCGACTTTCACATTTCGGTAGGCTACTGAAGTTTTCTTCAAAGAAATAAGGCCTAAATTTCACATTTCTCTTTTTGTCTGAATTTTTTTTATTTACTTTATTGCTTATGTGATCAAAACAATCGCTTTGCAAATTAGTTCAAAAAGTGTAACCTAGATGTTTTGTTGGCCATAAATAGAGTTTGTATAGTTCCAGGTGTAATTTTGCCAACTTACTGTAGTGTTTAAAAATTTCAATTTGTATTACTTTCTTCTCTGCTGTTAATTGTTCCCGGCTACTTTGACTGTATTTCATCATCCTCCTTAGGAATTTTGGGCACATTTATATCCCAAGCATAAATTTAGAAATTGAATGTGTGGATACTATTCATAGTTTGTGTGAAGAAATTTTGTGTTCATTTACTTAAAAAGCATATTAAAAGCAATTAACACACACGTTTAAAATAAAGAATGATTCCTACAAAATGTTGATTTCTGCATCTACAGACTTTTACAGAAACTCCTCTGTTCAATAACGCAACAATACAGAACTTCATGCACAATTTGCGGCAGACTCAATCAAATAAATACTGCTAATTTGTTATGAAACATTTACTTTGAAATAAGAATATGTATAGATGTCATATTATTTCTGTGTCTCTTCCCCACATTATATTCAAACATGACAGTCATGTGTCTTACCTTTGTGATATTACTGCAGTTAAGTGCTCATCATCCTGCAACAATCACACAATGTTAGTCTACAACTATCAGGAGATGTGTACATTTCATCGTGTCTGGTTGACAACAGCAGGGAATAATTGTGGCCCCTAGACAGTGATTAATGACAAATAGCAGCAAGTTTCTGTCTCAACTCTCTGGTATATGAGTAAAGCGATTCATTTCATCCTGCTGGTATATAGAAGTTCATTAAAATCATCTATCCTGCGAGATTGACCACATGGATCCAGAATACATTAAACAGAGACAGAATTACAACAAAAGTAATTTTAAAAAAAGCAAAAAATAATTTTAAAAATTAATCCAAAAACTAATCATAAAAATTAATAATAATAATAATAATAATAATAATAATAATAATAATAATAATAATAATAATAATAATAGTAATAGTAATAATAATAATAATAATAATCATAATAAACAATATAAGAAATATAAGAAATGCAATGTTTTAACATTTAAAACGTAAAGTATAAATTATTATTTAACATTGCCACACACTGCAAACCCCTCGTGACATTTTTGAGAATGGCCTTGCACTGGCCAACTTCCTAAGTTAGACTTTCCAAACCTCGAATAAGGATGGAACTCATTCCAACTGCACGTCAAGTGGCTCCTGGAGCAGACAAACAGAAACTGCAACCCAATCTTTTTTGACTGTCACAAGATTCCTGGTAATTCACGCACAGTTCATCTATGAGTAACACAACATCTGTAAATATCATATACTGGAATTGCAGCAATCTCAGTGGATTCAGCAAGTAGGTATGCCTATGGCATTCACAATAGGCCGGAGGGGTACTTCAGGCTTGTGAATCTTTGGCAGTCCATAGTCTAGGTGGAGCAGCCTTGTGTAGAATGGCTTTTTTCTGTACTTTGGTGGTTAGGCTGAAGTTTTTATGAGACTCATAGTTGTTTTGTAATCTTGGCCTTCAGGTCCTTATCTAGCTTCTTGAAAAAGAGATCTTTGAGTATTTTTTTTTTTAATTTTCTGGTCATAATGCATGGTTTCCAAGACAACTGTGGCATTGCCCTTATCAGCAGGAAGCATAATTAGAGCCAAGTCTTGTAGTGTTTTCAGCACTCTGAATTCAGCAAATGAAATATTGGCTCTTGGTTTCTTGGCTCTTGCTAATGTAAGGCTGACTTTGGTGAGTACTTCTTCAGCTATGTCTGCCAGAAGACAACTTAGCGCCTGCTCAGTGTCACTGATGAAGTGCTTGGTGGGTATGGATCTTGGTAATGGGGCAAAGTTGAGTCCTCTTGACAAAACTGAAATAGTTGGTTCATCTAATGGCTGTTCGGTGAGATTAATCACCAGCCTGGAAGTGTCATATGAAGTGTGGTGCTGTTGCATGTAGTGAATTTTGTTGAACGGACTAATGTGTCGGTCAGTGGTTCTCTTCTGGTGTCACCAGTATTGTGCGGATATTGACAAGTCAATCCATTCACAGTCCAAACTCCAAAGAAAACAGTTTGAGATTCAATGTTAGAAGTTCCCTGGAGATGTACATAGTCCAGAAGGCAGTAAGTGTGGTATATTCTTTCCCTCACCAGTACGAGACTGGCACAATGTAAGATATGTCGTACTCGGCCCGTACTAATGTGGTGATGTACTTCAGTGAACTGTGGAGCAACTGAATAGTCTCAGCATTTGGTAGACAAAAGACATTCAACACTATTGTATGATAAACGGGGCAAATCAGTAAGAAAAGTGCAATCAAAATTTAAACGTGCTATGCATGGTGTACCACAAGGATCAGTGTTGGGACCACTATTATTTATTTTATATTTAAATGACATACCAATCTCAAAAAATACAAATATAATAGCTTATGCAGATGATACAACTGCAGTATGTCAGGGTGCAAATGTTGATATATTAAAGGAGAACTTACTGCAATCCATTGACTCAGTTATTGTTGATATATTAAAGGAGGACTTACTGCAATCCATTGACTCAGTTATTAACTACTTTAAACATAATCACCTCACATGCAACATGACAAAAACAACCTTAATTCATTTCTCACAGAGTAATATAAACACCACAAATTTCTCCTTACCAGTAAATAATAACAGTATTCATGACGTAAGCGAACATAAATTTCTAGGAATTATACTTGATAGAAAATTAACATGGGCTGGACATATAAATCATATTTGTGACAAAATTAGTAAATCTGTGTATCTCCTACGTCATTTGAAAAATACCTTAGGTGAGAAGGGGCTCAAAATGATTTATTATGGAGTTATATACCCATATTTATTGTATGCGATAGAAATTTGGGGCTGTGCTACTGCAACCCATATGGAAAGGTTATTTAGATTGTAAAAACGGGCAGTCAGATTGATTTTCAATATAAACTCTCATGAATCATGTAGGGGAATATTTAAGGATAAGCAGATATTAACATTGTATTCTCTGTATGTCTATAAAGTTGTAACATATGCAGTTCAGAAACAAAACCTAAAAAATATCAATATCCATAGTCACTACACCCGACACAATGATGATTATTTTCAGCAGAGATTTAGTAAAAATATTTCAAAAAAGGGATCCAAATGTCATGGGTTTAATGCTTCATGCAAAACTACCTGCATATTTAAAATGTTCTAAAGGTAAACAATTTGAGAGTGCTCTGAAGAAGTATTTGATAACAAAGACATTGTACAGTATCAATGAACTATAATAATGTCCATATTGAAATTACAGACTCTCTGTGTAAATCACAAATGATAGGTAGCTATAGTAATATGTATAACCATTAGGTTGTCCACCTTTGTAATACAAATTATAAATATAAATTTGTGACTGTATTGCAGTCTATTGACAATAAAGAATTAATTTAATTTAGCAGCATTTCAGAAAAGCCGAAGTGCATAAAGCACTGGCTTTGTTCGTCTGCAGTCGTTCAAATCATCTTAGTTGATGGTAAGTTTCCTCCCTGTACAGGTTCCTAATGTGAGATTTGTAACTTTCATGGTGGGCACCTGTCAACACCATATTAAAATTTCCAGCCACTTCATCCAGAAAATTTCAATGCTGACATTGGACCCGGAGGATACCTTTGTGAGCTTTGATGTAAAATCCCTGTTCACCAGAATGCCACTAGAGGACTCGCTACAGCTCATATCTGAACAATTTCCACAAGACACCACTCAATTACAACGGCTTCTTCAAACAGACGGATGGTGTAGCCATGGGTTCACCATTGTCACCTGCTATTGCAAACTTCTTCATGGAGAGTTTTGAACATACTGCCCTGAATACCACCTCAGACAAACCAAAAGCATTTTTTAGATACATTGATGACACCTTTGTTATCATACTACATGGAGAGGAAAAACTTTCCACCATTTTGGACCACCTCAACAATCTACATGTGAACATCAGATTCACCATGGAAGTTAAGAGCGACGATTCGCTTCCCTCCCTGGATGTTGTTGTCCACACGAAGCCGGACGGCAGTCTAGGTCAGAAAGTATATCGGAAACCCATGCCAACATATCACTACTTGGACGCTTCCAGTCATCACTCTCCCACTCAAAAGAAGATAGTCACCTCCACTTGTTTTCACCAGGCATTTGATATTGCAGATGAAAACCACGTTGCCAAGAACTTGCATACCTGCGTGACACTTTGCTAAAGGACAGATACAGTGATCACGACATCAAGGAGGCATGCAAGAAGGTAGAACACAATTGAAAGAACCCCCCACGCCTCATGCAACGGATGGATAGCTGGTGGAATAAAGCTTACATACCTTTCTACGGTTCTGCCTCGAACAAGATTTCTTCCATACTTGCAAAATACATCAAGATCTTCACAGCTCCAAAGAAGCTGCAAGAATATCTAAGGCCAGTGAAAGAACCACTTTGGCTCAAGCTCCCATGAGTGTACAGGATTCCTTGTGAATGTGGAAAGGTGTATGTAGGCCAAACAGGACTCACAATAGAAGAACAGTGTAAAGAACAACCAATGCAATATCAGGCTCCTACAGCCAGAAGAGTCGGCAGTCGACAAACACTGTATAGAGTATGTCCATAAAATAAACTTTGAAGACACCAAAGTTCTGGAACACACTGATAATACTGGAACAGACTCATTAAGGAAGCCGTTCAAATCAAACTACATCAAAACATGTACAATAGAGACTCCAGATTTCAACTCAGCCCTGCTTGGGCAACAGCCACCAAAAACATATACAACAGCAACTCTAGTAACCCAGGACACGTGTGGACCCTCAAGAAAACACTGGGGCTAATGGCAAACATACCACAAAACAGCTGGCCCAATCACAAATCGTCACTCGCTCATTGGCCAGGGCAGCGCAAGCTCTGCCACCAAAGAATATTATACATATTGTGACTTTGGTGGGTGTAAAGTAAAGAAGACAGATGTAGTCGAGATAAAGAAACACTTTTATTTCCGTAAACAGTAACTTTTTACGCTCGTTGCAACAGCAAGAAAGTCTTTTCCGATTCACCAACAGCACGACTCCGAATTCGTAACACAAAAACGGTCCCTTCTCACACTTTACCGCTATTTATATCTCCCAGGCACTATTCTGGAAACTTCAGTTATTATTGCGGTGAAATACAAAGCAGAAAATTCCAGAAGTCTCTATCCCTTTCCCTCTTTCGGCAAGCGCCCCAACAATGCGGCCATTCTCTGTCTCTTCCCTTCGGCACCTTTGCGGTAGTGCCGACAATAATGCGATGGGCGACAATATATATATGGAGAGCAGAGTACAGTCAACACTGCTACCTGACAGCGGAAGAGATAGGACTTATCTAAGAGAGCCACGCTGAGAAGAACCAATTTTGCCGAGACCACCGGAGACCCGCGCAGCCAGCGGTCGCACGAGCCAGGCCCGACTCGGCACTCCCAAAGGAGGAAGCACTTCGCTCCAGCAACTTACCAGCAGCTCGGTAGGACAGCACGGCTTCAACCAACGCAACCTTTTAGGTAGCGGTATAAAGGCAGCACCCAGTGCTTCGACCCTCTGCTGTCTCTGCCTGTCGGCACCAACTGAGTCTTTCTTATCACTCTTCCTCGCATAGGAAACCATTAGTTTATAAGCTAGGCCCCCCTCTCCTTGCCCCACTAGACTTAGGAGCCCTGATAGGCACCGTCAACCAATCCACTTAAAACAAAGAGCAAATGGTCTACAGTCTTTAACATCGTCTGCTGAGGACCTTTGGTGCCCAAACAATGTCAAGGACAAGGAATGAGTCATTCACCCTGCCCCACTAACTGAACCTCCTGATAATAAAGCCCCTAAACGTAATTTAAAAAAGAGAAAGGCAGAATTGCCTGAACCTGAGCAACCTCAAGAGCCACCAACTTAGGCTGAGATGGAACAACACAAGAGGGTTGACCTGGCTGCCGACGTGAACCTGAGCCATGATAGCCAGGCTTGAGAAGGCGTCCAGGGTCCCCCTCCCGCCTCTGCGCTGCCTGAGCCCGAGGGCCAACCAACGGATCCTTCAGCAGACTTTTTAAGTCAAGAAAAGCAAAACCTTGCAAAAGTTTTCGTTGCAGACTACCGCACGATGAGCTTGGTGGCCCTCACAACAGATTTTGACAAGATTTACCACCCCAAACAGTACCACTCACAATTTAGAAATGGATACCACGGTTTCCAGTTCAAAACCCTGAATGACTACAACAACTTTGTCTGCCACTGCAGGAATAACAGGATACTGTTCCATCTGATGCCACAGCCGGTGAGCAGACGTACAAAGTAGTAATCAAAGGGCTCTACAGCAATATGACACCCCTAGATGTGCAACAGGAACTGGCATCACTAAAGTTAGATATAACCAAGATGACACAGCTGTACTCATCTCAGGGCCCCCATATCGATATTTTTTATAGAAATGCCCAATGAAATTTCCTCCACAGCACTAAAGGCAATCACAGAGTTGGCCCACTGCAAAATAAGGGTGGAGGACTACGTATTCCCTAATGGCCCTCTGTAGTGTGGCAGGTACCTAAGGTTTTGCCATTTGATGAAAAACTGTGAGGCACCACAAGTCTATGCCCGGTGTGCTGGGCCGCATTATGTGCGAGTGCGCAGCAGCAAGACACGCAAGTGTGCTCTCTGAAACTCTCCAAACATGGAGTCAGGTAGAGGGGATCTGCAGTGCTTAAGAAGCAGACGAATCCCCAAATCCTGTGCCCCTATAAACTGTGCCATAGCGTGTGACAGAATGTCACTGCTGAGCACAGTACATATGCTCAGGTCACTGTACAGAATAGACATCACCCCAATGTAGGCCCCAGGGACCCAGGTTCGCAAGCACTAGCCCAAGCACACACTAGCATGCCCCGTTGCTGCAAAGACAGTGGTTTGCAGCAGCTCGGCAGCCCCAAACAACCACCACACAGACCCAGAGACTGACCCTCATTATGCCCATTATGAAGCAGACTAGCATCTCACGTTTCACCCATGCAGAGGCTCCAGCCCCTAAAAAAGCAGTTGCTAAACGGGCATATTTGGAGCATTTCTGCAGTGGGAAGGATGGCAAACCTCGCCTAAACTTCTGTAGTGACCTGATGTTCTAAATCCTACATTTGGTCAATGGGGACACCATGCGGGGCTATGAATGCAGTTCTTTTTTATAATGTGGAGATTCTGGGAGATCCCACGGTGAATGTGGGAAGGTTCATAGCCACAATTTGTAGGCTGGCGACAGAGATGCGGAGAGATGTAGGCACCTAAAAACTCCCAAACCCAACAAAAAGCACACCCAAACTACAAAAATGGCAAACACAAATATACACCACCACACTAACACCCCATATAAATACAGAATACTGTACTGGAACACCAGAGATGTACCACCCAGGGCACAAGAGCTAAAACATTACTTGTATACAAACAACATTACCATCGCACTATTGAACAAAACCTTCCTAACACCCAAAGCGCGATTCACTATACCGGGATACAAAATTTACAGGACATTTTGAGGTTATTTTGAGTCACTTATTTACACTTACCTTCACAACTAAACTGCTTTTTTAAAGTGGAAACGTTTTCAGGGCCATTCGATCCCATCATCAGCCGTTGGGTAGCTGACGCTATCCTCTTGTTCCTTTTCTCTGCTGTCTCTATTCTGCTGCCATCTGGTGTTAGGGGCACAGAGCTTTAACACTTCATTCAATGCTGGTATTTTGAAATTAATAACTTTATTGACACCAGATGGCAGCAGAATAGAGACAGCAGAGAAAAGGAACAAGAGGATAACGTCAGTTACCCAACGGCTGATGATGGGATCGAATGGTCCTGAAAATGTTTCTGCTTTAAAAAAGCACTTTAGTAGTGAAGGTAAGTGTAAATAAGTGACTCAAAATAACCTCAAATTGAACAATACTTCTGTCAATAGTGCTTCTATTTTTAATATTCTTTACAGGACATACCGACAATGGGGGCAGGCTGGTGGAGGCACAGCCATTGCAATCCAAAGGCACTCCCATAAGCAGACCCCCTACTTCACACCATGGAAGCAACTGCCATCCAATTCAGCATATCCAACCAACCAGTAACAGTAGCAAGCATTTACGTCCCTCATAACCAACTTGACAACAGAGATGTCGACACCATAATCAACCTAAGTGACATCTTATTAGTGGCTGGGGACTACAATGCAATACATCAGTCATGGAGAAACGGCACTAGCAACACAGCAGGGAATACCCTGTACAAACACATGAATAACAATAACAGCGACTACTTCATTGCATACCCAGACACGCCCACATACATCCCAAACAGTCACAAGCATACACCACACACTCTAGATATTACTATCATGAAAAACACCACATTCAGATACGAAATACAAAGCGCAGATGCCCTAGCCTCAGACCACTCAGATGTCCAACTTAATATTTATGGAACACCAAAGTTTAAGCCCCAACAATTCATACGTAATTTCCACGACATGAAATGGGAAATGTATAGGCATCACCTAGATGCCGACCTCCACCCGCCGTCCCTCCTCAAACACATGAAGAAGCAGATCAGGCCGCACTTAATTTAGAAGAGGCGATACAGGGGGCCATAACAGCTGCTGTCCCACTGAAACTCCCACCCAAACATGAAATTATCTACCCACCGGACTTACTAGCCCTAATGAGGGAAAGGAACCACAAAAGGTGGAAGTGGCAACGCACAAGAAACCTGGTTCATAAAGTCAACACAGCTACACTGAACAGTCAGGTCAAAGGGAGACTCACACAAATAGCTCAACACCAATGAGATCATACCCTAGTGCAACTCCGACTGGGCAGCGCCGCCATATGGCAGCTAACTAAAAGACAAATCAAAGAGCCATTGAGCATCCCACCCCTTAAAAAGACGGCCAGTAAACAGGTGGAAGAAGACATAGAAAAAGCCGACATTCTGGGCAAAACTCTCACTAAAGCCTGCACACCAAATCAGACGCCACTTGACCCAGCTGATAATACTCAACTCAAAAACAACATGTGGAATGTATTGATGGAACCAGTCCACAACAAAAACAAAAGAAACAAAGGCGACCTCCTCTGGATAATTAAACACCTTGAGGATGCCGAAGCCCCAGGACCTGACAAAATACCAAAATTTGGTACTTAAAAATCTAAAAGTGGCGGCTCTAGAGCAGCTAAGCAACATTTGCAAGCCTACTTAAGACTATCAGCAGGGTAGCAGAGAAAGCAATACCAAAGATAATCACCGGACATATTAAGAGACACCATATAATAATCCACGAACAATTGGGCTTTCAAGCACACCATTCTGGCACGCTACAGATAACACGAAATATAGAATGCATTACTCAGGGATTCAACCAAAATAGCTCAACAGGGATAATATTTTAGCTTATACAGCAGGCTTTTGATACATCATCCGGGACTCATATTTAAGTTCAAGGAATGAAACTTCAATGACAGCATGATTAAACTACTAGTGCACTGTCTAACCAACCAGACTTACTCTGTAACGATACAAGATGTTACACCTGATATAAGAGCACTAAGGGGAGGACTACTCCAAGGGAGTTTAATGGGGCTGACTTTGTTTAACCTATACATTAACGACATCCCACAAACTAACAATACTACACTCTCGATCTTCGCTGATGATACGGCCATAGCAGCGCAATCCTGGAAACCAGAATAGGTAACAAACAGTAATTCCTGAGTATCCTCGAAAAATAGCAGTTGCAACCTTCAGGTTGATTACAGGACATGATTGTCTGGCAAAACATTCAAACAGAATTGGGATATATTCTTCACCACTCTGTCCTCTATGTGATCTGCAAGAGGAAATGGATCGAGACCACCTTCAAATATGCCCGGCCATTTCTAATGCCCCATCCATCAGTGAAAAATATTGGAGAGCGAGAGGATTAATGACTTCATTGTCAGAAATCCAGCATTAGCTAACAAGAATTGGTAACAACCAGACTACAAGCTGCATTAAACGAACTCGAACTCTGATTTAACAAATGGTGAATAAAGGTAAACACAGGGAAAATGCAGGCGGTACTATTTTGCAAAGGACCTAAACACACAAACCGCAATGCTCCACTAAAACTTGAAGGAGTCTCTTCCGGCTGGTATCTCCCGTCACCAGTATGAAGGGAATCTTCTTCTCGTCGTCACTTTGAAGGGTCGGTATGATGAATTCTTTTCTCGTATAAAAGATCCGGCTAACTCTTTCGATGAACTGCGATGACTCTTTCTCTCCTATCTCGGTCGTGGTACGGGTATGAAGTATGTTCACAATTTACAGCTGATAATTTTCCTTGAGACGCGACCCCCGTGAAAATTATATGTTACGTCGATGTATTAACTTTTAGTCTTTCTAATGAGATAGTCTTCTTTGCTCTGGAGGCCACAATTGAAATAATATTAGTGTATTTATTATCACAATTTTATTCGTTGATATATATAACATTTACAATGAAGACAAAAGATAATCGCACTAGGCCAACTGCAAACGATATAATGCAAACAATCAAACAATGGGAAACAAAACACTCCAACACAACACCTACCATAATTAATAATACGGCATCAAACTATACGGGGAAACGATCAACTGGACCAATAAGGCCAAATATCTGGGAGTCACTCTTGACACCAAGTTAACATTTGCTGAGCATGTAAAAATAATATGCCAAAAGGCCAACGTCCAACTGGGCAGGCTGGCAACTAGGTCTCACCCTGTACAAAACATTCATCTGCCCGGTATTCACGTATGCAGCACCAGCATGGGGACAATGCACCAAGTCTCATGTTCAAACACTGCAAAACAAAATTCTGTGAACCATAACCAAGATACCATGAACAGCCCCACTGGATGTGATACATAGCGAGTTAAAAATGCACACAGTGGAGGAATTTATTAAACAGCAAACTTGCAATATGTATGAGTCTGCCAGAACTAACCACAACCCATTAATTTGCCTACTGGGACAATACACCACAGATACTAATAACCGTAAGAGGCCTCTATCACTCTTTGACAGAACAATACCAGCTAACAAATACACCGCAATAACAGCGACGGACATTGCCAGACACTTCTGTGCACTAGTTCCTCCCTAGAAGACCCGATAGACCTCAAGTCCCCGGATGGATGATCTCCCCTGCCGGGGCGGACAGCGGTGACAGGGTAACCCCACTTATGACCTACAGCTATCCCATTGGATCTTGAATATTACAAAGTGGTACACACTGCAAACACTTATCAGGATATTCTTTAGTTTAGGTGACGCAAGCACTTGGTCAGAATTTCGGCTAAGTCCAACTCGGCAGTGTGTACATATGGTCACGAAAGTTGCCGAAGTTGCTGTGTTAATTCATCGCTGATAACAGCACAATTTCCCCAGGAGTTTGTTGCCAATAGGAAGTTTTAATGTTTTAGCGGGACCCGGCAGTATGCTGGTGACCTCCTTAGAAGCAAGTTGTGAGAGGCAATGAGTCCCTTCATTAGCACAGTAGATTTAGTGCCTCTGTACTATAATGAGGAGGAATGCATGCAATTTCTTTACAACGAGGGCCTGCTGAGAACTCGAATGCTATGCAGGGAATGTGATGCCATGCTACACCCCGGGATATTATAATATAAATATAATAAATATAATATATAATATTATATATAATATAAATGTAATAATAATAAATAATAATATAATAAAATAATATAAAGTAAAAAAAGAAAATAACTAAATAAAAAAAGAACGAGCCAGCATTTCGTGGACCCAGTAACAAGGCAATAATGATAATGTACACAACAATTTCCACAACAATAGTATGGAGTCGCACTAGCGATATATCTGTGTGAGCAAAATAATGTACACAGTATCTGGCCGGCAAGTGCAAAGTCACCTATTCAGCAAAATAATAATGTACACGGAGTAGAGCTAGCGGTATGTCTGTGGCGGCAACGACGCGAGTGCATTTGTGTTTAATGTGTTGGCAACGAAAATTAGTGTAGTGTAAAAAGCAATGTTGGCAGATGTGAAAATCGTCTGCTAGTGACAGCTAGCTCATGCAGCGAAACCTAGTGGGGATTCTGAAACTACTGCCGGCGCATTCACAGTAAGTAACTTCGGACTTAGAATCCGGCCGGCAAGTGGCAAGTAACCTAATCTACAGTTGAGCCCACTTATCATTAGCAAATAAATCCCCCCCAAAGAAAAAATAATAAAATAAATAAATAAAAATCTGATGTGTTACACTCACGTGACTTTCTCTACTTTTGTACTAACCATTCTAACAAACTCTTATTCCTATATCTCCTTCCTGTTAGTTAAGATAAACATTTGTACAAATTATCTTATTGCTTATTTCTTTGTAGGTGCAAGAAGGATATTAGAATACGGTAGGTTTTGTGCGATAGTCAAATCTTTTTAAGCTTTGAGATTCCATTTTCTTTGCACACTTAACATATAAAAAGATGAACAACGATGTTGCATTTCCCTAAAGTTCTAAGTTTTCTGAAACTCACACACATAACAAGGAATATCTCCGAAATGGTTCAACCTACAAGAAAATTTATTTGGACATAAATTGTGTATTTTAGTAAGATCTACATTGGGGTAGTAAGGGGTAGTGATGCACCTCCTATAGCCTCTCCTACCCAATTCCCATCCTCATCCTGCCCGTGGTGCACCCTGCTTTTAACAGATGAGGCTCTGGGGACCGAATCACAGCGGTATAACTGTTTCATCTAAAATGGAGGAAATGCCATTTATATATGTGCTGGCCTATCACAGCACAACAGCGTGCCTCAGAGGCACATGAGGGGAAGGTCGGTGGATCTAAATACCACCTATTTAGTCCTCCCGGCTAGGTCCGATGGACCCGTTGACCAACGATAGGTGTGGTCCCCCTTGCAAAATGGGGGTTTAAGTCGGGTGATGTAACTGCCACATTGTAAAACTGGTGCCCATTAAGAAAACAGTTACATGAAAGCCACATACATGAATATGAGTCCTAAAGATAAACATTCCGGAGTTAAAACTGTCCCCCAATCGGATCTCCGGGTGGGGACATCTTTAGGCAAATTTCATCACAACAATTCCAATACTTTAAGAATTCTACAATGGAATGCAGGAGGCATGTCCCAGCCTAAAAAACAAGAGCTAATGAAAATATTAAAAGACCAAGATATAGATGTCTTCACAGTACAAGAAGCCAATATATCAGAAGAGCAGGAAATATACTTTGAAATGGATCAGTACACTACACATATACTTCCAAAAGCTCGTCAAATAGCAAGTGGTATTCTTACAGGAATTAAAAGAAATATGAAAGCTACTATCCAAATCCAAAAAACAATGGAAGAACAAGATAAATCAGAAATAGTCAAAATTGAAGTATGGAAAAGTAACTACCACTATAAAATTTACAGTATTTACAATCCTCCAGACAATACACTAGATCTAAATTCTATTCCCATAGAATCCAAAAGTATTTTAATAGGTGATTTTAATGCACACTCCCCTAGGTGGGGCTACAGAGATATAAATTCAGCAGGAAGAGTCATAGAAGACCTATTAAACTCATCAACAATGGAATTAATATTTAATCCAAATGATCCACCCACTTACCTTCATTATAATGGTTCAGGTACAAATCCTGATCTTCTGATGGTGTCATCCGACATAATTGACAATACAAAAAGAGAAATAATAGAAGACCCAGGTTCAGGCCACAGAATCACCATAAACTCCATAAGAGGTCTAATAAATAAAAGTAACAAACCAAAAATTAAAACTTCTTGGAATTTTAAAAAAGCAGATTGGTCCAGTTTCCAAAATGAGATAGAAGGGAAGTGTAATATACTGTTAGGATCAGAGTTCAAGTCAACAGATGAAATGAATAAAATAATTTGTGAAATATTATTGACAGCAGCCAAAACACATATCCCCAAAGGAAAGTTAAAGAAATATAGCTACTTTTGGTCTCCATCTTTATCCAAGTTAAAACACGAAAGAAATATAGCAAGAGTCAAAGCCGAAAGAACCAAGTGTCCAGAAGATGTACAAAACTGGAGAAGAAAAGCAGCCATTTTTAAGAAAGAATTAATTACAGCAAAAAGAGCCAGTTTCACAAATTTTGTAGAACATATGGACTATAGGAAAGATGGAAATAAAATATACAAATTCCTTAATACAACAAAATTATCAAAAAATACAACTGAACCATTAAAACACAATAACAAAAGCTTAACTACAGATAGGGAAATAGCAGAATCCCTTAACAAGTTTTATGCTCAGTCACAAAGAATACCCCAAGCATATAAAAAACAAGATAAGACTATCCAAAAAACTATCAGAGAAACTAATAAGCCAAAAGGTATACGAAATGATATTTTTATTCAGGATTTTAACGAAACAGAACTGGATTTAGCAATAGAACAATTACAGAACAAAAAATCTCCAGGACCTGACAAGATCCACCCACAGTTTATTAAACACCTTGGCAGGAAAGGAAAAGAAATCCTACTTAAACTGTATAACACGTGTTGGAGAATGACTGTACCTTCCGACTGGAAAAAAGCCATTATCATCCCGATTTTAAAGAAAAACAAACCTTCAAACAATATTAATAGTTTCAGACCAATATCTTTGACCAGTGTTATTGCAAAAGTGATGGAAAGAATGGTGGCATCTAGACTTAACTGGTTCCTAGAATATTACAACTTAATTAATAGTTCACAGACCGGCTTCAGACAGAATCATAGTACAAGTGAAAATGTACTCCTACTAAGCCAAGACATCAAGGAAGCTTTCAATAGAAAGGAGGATACCTTAGCAGTATTCATTGATTTTAAATCAGCATATGACTCAGTCTGGAGAAACAAATTAGTTGAGAAGTTGCAATCAATAGGTGCGAAAAGTAACACGCTTAACCCTTTCACTGCTAAGAGCGAGTTAACTCGGTGGTAAAATGTTGCTGCTGTCTTGCTAAAGACGAGTATACTCGGTTGGGCATCATGCCATTTTCTATTGGCCGTAACTTTCGAGTCACTTACATTAAAGCGGGCCCACGTTCACTGACTTCTTCTGCCATCTCTTGGCTATACGCTGACACTAGTTGCTGTGCAGTCTCTGGTGTTGTATGACATCTGCAGGGTTTTATAGTAAACTGTGCACAAGTCACATGTTAGCTGCGGGAAATTACCGCACGCCACTGCCAGTTGGGCTAAGATGGCGTCATTCCGTGCTGGGCACATGTTCACCGACAAGGAACTTTTAGATATTTTTACAACTTTAGAATCAGATGAAGAGTTTGATTTCCCGTCTAGTGAATCCGGAAGTGAAGGTGAACGTGAAACCGAACAAGAACTAGTTCGTGATATTACAGGTCCATCACATTCTTGTAAAAGACCACGAGTGCAAACTCCTTTGTTTCGGTGGAAAGACGATGCGTATGTGCCGCGAATCCATCCATTTGATGACAGTGTTGCAGGAATCACAGCTGGGACTTTGAGTAGTGCTTCGGAGGCATCAGACTATTTCTGTCAGTTTTTTAGTGTAGATGTAATGCATAAAATAGTGGAGGAGACAAACAGTTTCTACTCGTTTATGACAAATGTGGTTCCACCCTCCCCATCCTCTCGTCTTCAAAAGTGGCATGACACTAATGTGGATGAAATGTATGTGTTCTTAGCACTGACAATGCTCATGCCAAGAGTAAAAAAACTTTCTAGGGCAGAGTATTGGTCTACTGATCCTCTGATTGAAACGCCTCAGTTCCGCAATTACATGTCACGGGACAGGTATTTGTTGTTACTTCGCACCCTTCATTTCTGCGACAATACACAATCGGCGGGTGACCGATTATATAAACTGAAAATGATTATAGATCACCTTCGGCATAAGTTCAGTGCTACAAGAGGAGGGAATCCAGGTATATGTGCTTCCAGTGTAATGTGGCATTGTGCGTTGTTCCCTGTTTTGAGAGGTACCACACCCTCCTTCACTATTAGAGTTAGGGGGTGAAAACAAAAACAATACTCTTGTGTATTTTGTAATAGTTTTCTACATGAAACTGTGATAGTTCATTTCAAATTTCTTTGTAAGAAAGACTATAAGGGAAGTCTACCTTATTCGTATCAGTGCATTATACATTCTAATCAGTGGCATGAAGCAAATAATTATAAAACAAAGGATAAAATATTCCTCACATATTCTGCTGAATGGAGTGGATATACGCCAGAAAAGGTAAGGTAATTGCATAAAATGTTACTACCTTGTTCTTAAATATAGAACTTATTTAGAAATATGACATTGAAATTGTTGGCAAAAAAATTCAGCACAGGAACTATGTGTATATCACCAATGTGATAGCAGTGAAAGGGTTAAATGGATTACTCAGTTTATTTCACAAAGATTTTGTGCCACAAAATATAATACATACATTTCCAAATATAAACAAACACACAGAGGACTTCCACAAGGTGCTGTTCTGAGCACAACACTCTTTAACATATATATAAATGACCTTCCATCAATAATAAAAACTTTAGAAACCAAAATTGCTTTATTTGCTGACGATGTAGTCATTTGGACTTCAGGCTCTCCAAAAAAAAACTGCATTAATTAAAGACAGAATAGAAACAGCCCTAAACAAAGTACATGAATGGAGCTCCAAAAACCTCATGACTATCAATGAGGAAAAAACAAATTATGAATTATTTACACTAAAATACAAACCAGTTAATATTAACATAAATTATAATGGTAAACCACTCAAAGCAGTTGATGATGCCAAATACTTAGGCATCACTTTTGACAGAAAGCTAAGTTGGAAAAAACATATAACAAACATCTCAGAAAAGGTTGAAAAGAAACTGCAAATCTTGAAAAGGTTAGCTGGTGCTAAATGGGGCTGCTCAAGGAGAGTCCTTAACACAACATACAAAATGTATGTTAAACCAAACCTCTTGTACTGTTCTGAAGCTTTAATAATGGCAGCAATGCTAACATCAATAAACTTTAACAAATACAAAATCAGGCTCTTCGCCTAATCACTGCAGCAGTTAAATCCACACCTATTGATGCCATGCTTGCCTTAACACGGACCCCATCAATAACAACAAAAATAGAAGAACAAGCATTGCTCCAACACGAGAAAATGTTACGACTGCCAAACTCTAAATGGACAGAAGAGAACCTCCCCCCTTCAATCCTTAAAACTCATAATAGTTTCCTAGAAAAGGTAACACAGATTAAATCCAAATTGAACATTCCTAACACCAGAGAAAATCTACTTATAAGAGAAAATCCATTGGAATTATTGCAACCTACCTTCAATTTGGAATTAATAGAGGAAATAAGTAAATCAGACACACCAAAAGAAATACAAAAACTTCTAGCTCTGGAAACAATCAATACTAGGTATCCCACAGAAGAATGGCTGCACATATATACTGATGGATCCTCCAAGGAAAACCTTACTGGAGCTGGAGTTACGTGTTCACATTTTTCCTTTTATCATTCAGTTGGCAGAGACACAACAAATTATGATGGAGAAATAGAGGCTATATACATTGCTCTCCGACAATTATTAAATCTTCCCTTAAATAAATTTAACAAGGCAGTAATTCTTTCGGATTCTAAAGCTGCAATTCAGGGAATATGTTCAAATACTACAAAGAAGTCAACAAAAATTAGAGAATGCTACAAAATGTTAACACAACTCCAAAAAGTTAATAAGACTGTTCATCTCCAATGGATTCCAGCACACTGTGGAGTCATGGGGAATGAAGCTGCAGACTCACTTGCAAAGAAAGGCACAACAATAAAACAAAAGTCTAAATTCAATTTCTCATATTCCTCAATAAAACATTGATCGTTACAAAATTTTCTCATTCATACCTACAAGAAATAGAAACAAATGCCAAAGATAAAAAATGGATTACACTACTTTCCAACCCAGATATAATCCCCCAGAGACCACGGAAAACAGCGGTTGCAGCCTTCCGGCTATTGACCAATCACGACTGCTTAGCAAGTCATCTCTACAGAATAGGTATCTCAGCCTCACCAATATGTGTCCTGTGTAACGATCCAGCAGAAATGAACGAAGACCACTTGAAGACCTGTGAAGCATTAAGATCAGAAGAAACTACAGTTCAAAAGTATTGGAAAGCACGAATGCTAATGGCTTCATTGCCAGATGCAAGGCACTAGAAAACAACAACAACAACAACATTTTTTTGTACAGTAAGATTTTGTCTATCTCTAACGGTTTACCAGTTATGCTAAAGTCGTCCAGTGTAAATACGACTACAGGGGCCATAGCCAGAAAATTCAAGATATACATTTCATTTGTTATAAAAATATCTCAAACATATGACATTTTAATCAAAATCATTAGAGCCATTTTCAAGAAAATCAGAATTTTCAAAAAATTTTCCATATAAAGGGTAGCTTAGGGTGGGGCTATTTTCTTCAAAATCTTTGTGTCGCATCCTTGAAAAACATTAATCTTAAATAGCAACTTTGGTTTTTAACCTACTTTTCGTTTTTGAGTTATGCTGTCCACAAACAGACAGACACACACACACGGAGCTTTTTCTAAAAATGCCTTTTTTTGGATTCAGGGGATCTCATAACATGTATTTTGGGTGAAATCTCGATACCGATTTTTTGGGTGGAATACAATACTTCCCCTACTTACCAGTGGACAAAGTAAAAAAAAAAAAAAAAAAAAAATAATACCCCTAGCACATGTTATATATATATATATATATATACCCTGTACATAAGGTTTATCAGCACCTCTTGTACATATGTTTCAGGACAGGCAGCACATGCTGTGTCGATGCACTGCAGCCACGAACCAGGTACGTACTCCTTAATCTTAGCACGACACCTCACCTCAATTCCTGCCTTCAGCATGATAACCTTCCACTACCACTTGGATTCCAGGCCCATGCTCTGTGTCAAGACCTGTATCTAACCCCACTCTGCCTGCATACTCTCTTGTGTGCAGGTGCCTTTTTAGAGTAACCCCCTAACATAAGATTTTCTTTGGCGGTACCTGACATAACAGCACCCAACTTCCCTTCCATCCTCGTAGAGTAGGCGTAGTGCACGATAGGGGAGGCGATGCATATCCCTTTCGGATGATCGCCACCTGGTGTGGCACAGGTGGGGCCAAAGTTGGGCGATAGTCAAATGTTTTAAAGCTTACAAATTCTGTTCTCTTTGCATGGTTGACATATAAAAAATTGAATAACGATGTTCCATTTGACAGAAGTGTAAGTTCACCAAAATCACATAAACAACAAGGCATATCTCCAAAATGGTTCATCTATAAAAAATGTTATTCAGACATAAATTGTGTATTTTAGCAATATCTACATTCTGTATCTACTCAGTGTGAATGAGCATAGGTGAATTTCACGACAGGTATATTTTTAACAATTCATCAGCAAATGGGCGCTAAATATTTCACATTCCCTTTCCAAATGGTTAAAATAAAGTGGTGGAGGATTAAAATAATGCTGACTTTAGCATTCAAATTCATACTTCCCTTGCTTTCCAATAGACTCTTGGGAGTGATTAAAATAAAACAAGATTGCAAACATATGCATAGCATTATATTTTAGGGACAGTCCTCCAGACATTCTGGGGGTTGTGAGAGAGCGATGTGACCGCCAAAACATAAAAATATGGTGCTCTCTAAAAAGCGGTTACCATTACTGCTATTGCTCTCTTCAATATCATAATATTGGAGAGCAAGAGGATTAATGACTTCATTGTCAGAAATCCAGCATTAGCTAACAACAACAACATTCTGTATAGCAGACTCAGGGGTCTCCGTCTAGGGCAGTGGTGTCAATCGTGGCCCCGAGTGGCAATGCCACGGAGAGAGAAAGTCGCCGTGCCCTGGGCATAGAGGGCCAGACAGTTAGAAACCAGTTCAATGCAGTTTTCCGTGTGATGCAGGCAGAGCAATGGCTGCATCCGAGAGCACAGACATGAGTCATTTGGATTCCCATGTTTCGAATGGGAAAACAATTCCTTTGCAAAGTTGTGGTAGTAGTACTCAGTACTTAATATGCAACCAGCATCTTGCATTAAAATACAACATACAAAGTCATTATGAAGTAGATAAAGTAAATAATACAGCAGTTCCGCTGGAGCTGATAGAAGTACAGTGTGAGTCGCTTCCATGATAAATTTGACAATTCATGCTCAGACGCACTGATCGAATTCTACCGGAAACTTCACAATAGGTGTTTCTCAAATTTTATTCCCAACGCAGCAAAAAGTATGGCAATGTCTGGCAGTACCTACCTTTGTGAACAGGGTTTCTCTATAATGCAGTGCCTGAAAACTCGCCACAGAAACAGACTCTCGGATAGCAATTTGGCATCCAGTCTTAGAACCTGTCTTTGTAAGCCAAATTTTGAAAAGGGTGCGAGTTGAAAAATATGCCAAGTAACTGAGCCTACAAATGTGTAGCATGTGGTATTTTACTTAGGTTTTCAGTAAGATTGTCTTAAATTCATCATGCAAACGCTTAACACTAAAATACGTATCTTTAAGGACAGTAGTTTTCAAACAACTTTCATGTAGTCCTTTCCTTTAATTTTGGAGGAAATCGCCAACCCCTGTTACTAATAATGTTTTGTGTTATTTCACATATTTGAAGATAATACAAGTAAATATTCTGTTATTATGTTTAATCAAAATAGCAAAGAATATTCATTTAAGGTATAACAGGATTTGAAAGCTGCTATTTACTTTTTATATAAATATAGATTATATATAATACAAGTTTGTATTAAAAGCACTATTATTAATACCGTGTAATTATTCTCCTATTTATTTATTCATTCATTCAAAATAGATTGACATCTTTACATCTGGGATTGAAAAGTAATAACAACATCTATCTTTAAGAGGCATGTAAGTGCGTAAGTGGTATACTTTCCAGTTTGAGAATGCTAACCCAAGGGCTAGGGTAGGTTTAATAGTACCTATAATTCAGCCTAATCATCAGAAGGTTGCAACTATTTTAATCAACTTTAATAACCACGTCAAGTAGTTTTCTATTTACGCGTGAGATGTACTGTTCCCCTTCGCAGATCCAACTTGTATCTCTGCTATTTATCCTTGTAGGCAATTCTGAAGGAAAAAAATTCGTAAGGTGTACGCACTCCAAGAAAGGTTATACTTGTGGACGCGACCAACTTTCAAGTAAACAGGTGTCAATTGATAAAGCTTCTAGTGTTGATATGTATTACGTCATGTTTTGCCCTCTGTATGTAGCTGTTGCACAGTTTAGCCCCGAAGGGTCTGTGACCTTGACACCACTGGTCTAGGAGATATGTGAATAGCAACCACAAGGTACCCAAGCTGAGCAGAACATTACTTCCACTTACTGGTGTTTTGCTCCTCACTGTAACTTTTCTATCTGACCTTACCTTGGTCATCTCTTGTTCTCTTCCGACCCCGATGCTATTAGGGTTCCTGAGGGCTAGGGAGTCTTTATTTTCCAACCTCTCCATTTCTCTATTAAACCTGAACCCCTAACATGCTGACCTGTCATGGTATGTAATACGTCCTCTGATTGGTGATCAGAGGATATGGTCAGTGAATTTATTTTGATAATTCTCCAGGTCAGGTCGGTGAGACCCATAAACCAACGACAGGTGTGGTCCTCCAGACATCCTGGGGGTTGTGAGAGAGCGATGTGACCTCCAAAACATAAAAATATGGTGCTCTCTAAAAAACGGTTACTGTTACTGCTATTGCTCTCTTCATATATCATAATATTGGAGAGCAAGAGAATTAATGACTTCATTGTCAGAAATCCAGCATTAGCTAACAACAACAACATTCTGTATAGTAAGATTTGGTCTATCTCTTACATTTCACCAGTTATTATGCAAAAGTCGTCCAGAGTAAATACGACTACAAGGGCTACAGCCAGAACATTCAAGATATACATTTCATTTGTCATAAAAATATCTCAAACATATGACATTTTAATCAAAATCGTTAGAGCTATTTTCAGAAAATCAAAATTTTTGAAAACTTTTCAATGTAAAAGGTAGTTTAGGGTGGAGGAATGTTCTTCAAAATGTCTGTCTCGAAAGACCTTAACTTAAATATGGTTTTTAAACAACTTCTCGTTTTTGAGTTCTGCCGACCACACACATACACACAGCTCTTTTTCTAAAAATGCTTTTTTTGGATTCAGAGGGTCTCAGAAATCCTGTATAGTTACCATAGTGCATGAAAGGAATTGTATATATGTTGTAAGGAATTGTATATATGTTGTAAGGAATTGTATATTATATTGACAGCGCTGCCCCCGGACCATGCTCTAAGCAGTGAAATAAAGTATCTCTCTATCTAAAACATATATTTCCGGTGAAATCTTGACATTGAATTTTTTAATAGAATACAATACTTCCTCTACTATACTATACATAGTAAAGAAAGTAAAAACTCAAAGCTTTTTTAGTTCCTCTTGAAAATGCCTGGGAAAAACTAAACTATTGACAGGGAACATTTCGGAGACAGCTAACAGGATGAACAAATTTGAAACAAATTGTGTAGTACTATAAGGTCTACATTATTTATGAATAATTATGTTTATTAACATTTCCAGGATATATGTATCATAGTTCATTAAAGTAAAGAAACTTTATTGTAGATTAAAGAAAATTCCAGATACACATTTTAACATGCAAGTATCTTAAAATGTACAGTATCAAGATTATTTCTAAAATTTCAGAAATGTTCAAATTAAAGGCCTGTTGAATTATTTTCAGATGTTAGGATTGGCTGGGTATTTTTGGTATGACATGTTAGCTACCTATTTTGTAATTATCACGAACTAGTTGATTTAATTCCAAGAAACACTCTATCTCTTAGTTTGGTATTACAGAGTTAAAATATTCCATCTAGTGTACAATAACTAACTGAAGCACTAAACTTACCTTCATGTCATCACAAACAGATGAAGTTTCTGTTTCCAGCCACCAGGCTTCTTCATTAATTTCTATTTTGTTAACCGTTTCATAATCACTGTTGTATTTCTCAAGCTTCATTAAAGGATTCTCTGAAAGAAATTCTGTTTCTTTCTGTGAACTAACGACTGAAACCAGAGTCTGGCCCTCAGTTTCTGTTTTGATATCTACCTCGTCGCATGTAACAAACTCACTCTGTGAACCAAAGTCAGTGAAAGAAGTCTCTGTTGCAATTGCCATGTCATCATTCTCTCTCTCATTGCGTGAATCCTCTTCTTCTTTGATTATTAGTTTATCATCCATTTCACAATTGTTGCTGTGGAGAAACAAACACATCACGTATAGCATAAAATATCAAACTACTGCACACAAGTAAACATACTTCCCCTATAGTTCATTCTTCATAAAAATACTTTCACTGCTTCAATTTCCATAGTACAAGATACAAGCAGACCCTTTCGTATGATTCAAGTATCCTGGTAAACTTTAAGTGACCTACATTATAGTTAGACTATTAGGAGTTGCTGATAGACAATTGTAATGTTATGTATCTATTTCCAAAAGCCCACATTTGATATTTCTAAATAGATTGAATATGTTTATTTCCTGATATTTGGCGTTTAAAAATGAAAATGGCAAGTTTTGGAAAGTCATTTTGTTAGAAACGGAGTTCTGGAATCTTTATGAGATGTTGAGTTTTGCAACAATAATTAGATAATTTGTAAAAGAGAATATTAAGAACAGTGGTTGCACATTTACTGTATTTCTGCACTAATTTAAATTACAAACATAAAATGAAGATATAGCATAGAAATATGAGGGTGAACAGCAAACACATTTTGCTTTACTGAACAGTAACTCCCTTTATGTATGTGCTTAAACTTTCACGGCTGGTGTCCATCTGGAGTAAACTTTCTTCCGAATTTGTATGCTGTAGTCGACAGGCAGGATGTTTTATTTATATTTTACAAATGCTCTTAAATACATCTTTCCCCTAGGAATGTGATGTTATTTTCTGTTACATGAACTGCGAAGGAAGAGTGGATCAGTTTCAATGAACTGGGCCCTCATGGCCTACTTGTCGACAGTCCTTAAACCTACAGTGACTCGCTCGATGAACTCACATTATATTATTTAAGGGTTATGAACATTTTAATATTACCTCGTATATTTAAAATGTATTAGCTATACCTGAAGTAACATGAAATTCAAATCTTCATAAAATAAGCAAAAATATGCAACAAATAGAAATTTAGTACATATGATCATAGTAGCCAGAAATTTCTATCTGGAGTTAACTGACACATTTTACAACTCTTTCAGAGTGTTTATTGCACATGTCCATATTGATGTGTGGGACATTGCATATCATCAAAACAAATCGAGCCACTATCATGAACACATAGAGATGACTCAAAAGGATTTCCATGGAATTGTTTTTCATAAGGAAATCAGTACATATTTAATGCTAGCCTACCTCCCATTCAGGAGATCCCAAGTTCAAATATCAGCTACAGTGAAAAGTCTTATTCTGGGATTTCCCCTGGTCCCAAGAAGACGAATGTTGGACAACTTTAAGTCAGGAATCCAGACTCATTTGCACATCATTTGAGCAATTTCATTCATTTATCATCCGATATGGGAAAAAAGAATCATGCTGAGGGTTTTATAAAATACTCTGTACCCCCTAATTGTTGTTGCTGATTACGATTTTTATGAGTTTTATTTGGCGTTCAAGCTTCGTTTAATGTGTGTATATGAGTGTGGTGACAGGGTCCTGTGTTATCAAAATTTTGCCCATGCTAGGTTGGGTTTAGAGAGTGTATATGAGTGGGGTAACAGGGTCCTGTGTTGTCGAAATTTTGCCCATGTTATGTTATGTTTAGAGAGTGTATATGAGTGGGGTAACAGGGTCCTATGTTATTGGAATTTTGCCCATGTTAGGTTAGGTTTAGTGAGTGTATATGAGTGTGGTAACAGGGTCCTGTGTTATCAAAATTTTGCCCATGTGAGGTTAGGTTTAGAGAGTGTATATGAGTGGGGTAACAGGGCCCTGTGTTGTCGAAATTTTGCGCGTGTTAGGTTAGGTTAGTGTGCGTATATGAGTGGGGTGACAGCGTCCTGTGTTATTGAAATTTTGCCCATGTTAGGTTAGGTGTGTGTATATCATTGGGGTAACAGAGTCCTGCTTTATCGAAATTTTGCCCATGTTACGTTAGGTTAGGTGTGTGTATATCAGTGGGGTAACAGAGTCCTACTTTATCGAAATTTTGCCCATGTTAGGTTAGGTTTAGTGTGTGTCTATGAGTGGGGTGAAAGGTCCTGGGCTCTTCTTTAGAAAGAGTGCCGTAGCATTTGCCGGCCAACACACTAACAACACACTAAACACTCACGCGCGCATCGGCTAATCTATACTGCCAGCGCGACTCCATATGATTCATGTGTACCTACATTATATTATCATTTTGTTGTGTACATTATCGTTATTGCCTTGTTACTGGGTCCACGAAATGGTGGCTCGTTTTATTACTTTGTCTACTGGTAAGTAGGGGAAGTATTGTATTCCACCCAAAAATTTGATGTCGAGATTTCACCCGAAATATATATTTTGAGGACTGGTGTATCCAAAAAAAGCATTTTTAGAAAAAGGTTTGTGTGTGTGTCTGTGGACAGCGTAACTGAAAAACGAAAAGTCAGTTAAAAACCAAAGTTGGTATTTAACTTTAATGTTTTTCAAGGATGCGACACGAAGATTTTGAAGAAAATTGCTCCAACCTAAACTACCCTTTACATGGAACATTTTGCGAAAATGTTTATTTTCTTGAAAATGGTTCTGATGATTTTGATTAAAATGCCATATGTGTTAGATATTTGTATTACAAACGAATTGTATATTTTGAATTTTCTGCTTATAGCCTATGTAGGGCCTGTATTACGATCTCCGGTTACTAGTCACGGTTTGTTACCTCACAGTTATCGCTAACTGTTAGTTAGGCTTGGTGCCTCGTCTTACGAACTCAATTTGACTGTAGGTTTGTTATCCTGAGCATTTTGATGTCATGCAAACAGTTGGTAACATTTTTCACTAGACTTTTGCCACGCTTGTAACGCTATCTCGTGGGTGAACTGTATAGTTAGAATCAATTAACGAAAATTTTTAATTGCGAATAGGCGCCAGTGATCAGTTTATATACTTTTTTCTAAATTAATCTCATTATATTTTCATTACTATTTATTCCTTATAAATTTTAACTTATTATTATTTAGTTATTCGTTAATTTATTGAAAATAATGTGTAGGTTAGATTTCTGCTTAGTGTTAGGTTAGTTGGCGTTAGGTATTAGTATTATAGTTATTAGGCTACATTTTTTATGGAAGGCAGCAAGAGGAAGCGTTCGGCCAATTACACCGAAGAAGAAAATATGGTGCTGTTGGACCTTATTCAACAGCTGTGGTGGAAAATAAAGCCACAGGAGCTGCCACGTGGAAGGAGAAGGTTAGTGTGTGTGTGTTACATTTATTACAATTTTCTTTCAAACCTTTAAAGCCTTACAAATTATAATATTCATTTGGTAATTTTGCCGTTTTAGGAGAGAGCTTGGGAGCTCATTACTACTCAATTTAACTCCCAAACTACCAACCAACGAACATCCCTACAGCTTCGGGAAAAATATGAAGCGTTAAAAAAGAGAGCTCGGCAGGCAAATGCGGAGAGAAAGAAGATACTGTATGGCACAGGAGGAGGAAAGCCTCCATCTCCAAAACCGTCACCAGCAGAAGATTTCCTTAATTCGTTGATGGGCAGCACAGGCACTGGACTGCAATCTATTTCAGACAGTGATCTGATTGGTGAGGATTACAGTAGTTTTTCATATTTGTAACTTAGAGTAAACATGAGTAATTGTGTTGTACTAGTGTATAATGGTATTACAGATGAACCAGCTGGCACTGTGGAGGTGATTGCTGTCCCAAATCCTGATTGGGATGTTCCCAGCACTTCAGCCACTGAACCTGCTGAAGCAGTTGTAGCACAAGGTAAGACAAATCTATAAAATTGCCACGTATACCAAACTACCAATATGATCCAGCAGCTTTACCCCTCAAGTATTTAAACACACTCATTCAAAAGTATAGGGGCAGCTCCAAACAAAATTTACAGTCATGCAGCTTTTTGTATTGAATTGTGCTTCTTGTAGCTTTGAATTTTACAGAACAGTGTCTGCATATTCATTGTTGTGAAATGAACACTTCCAAAAATGAAGTTGTTTACTGACATTTGTAAGAACTATGTTTACTAAACTCGTTTTTTGAATTTGTAGTCTGTCCATAGATAAAATGGTACATTTTATAAATTGCCTTTATTGTGTATGATACATTAACAATTGCCATTAGTTATCAAGTAATTTGACGTTATCCTGCGGATTTTATATCTAGACAAAATTATGATTCTTGAGTGTAGGATTTGATATGGTCTTTGGGTCAGGAGGCTACATGTGTACTTTTGGAAGGTTCCTGGACCTTTTTAGCTTAATATACATTTTTCTCAATAGTGAAATAAGTTTTGTGCTCAGGTATTCACTCCATTCCACAATAGAGCCAGAGACTTGTGAATGTCTGATTGTGGTTATTTAAATACATCTCAGTTACAAATAGCGTAACTGGTTATGTATAGCTTATGGTAACCCAGTACAGTATGCTGGAGGGAAAGACTTGATGTTAAGAATTACAGGGTACGTGATAGTAATCCTGAGTTAATAAGTAGTATTGGCTATCACTGCATTTTATCTTCATTCTTGTTTTGGCTATGCTTTCCCGTCATTTCGTAGGTGGAGACTTTACTCTCCTCTGCATGCAAAAAAAAAAAAAAAAACATTTGTCAGATACGCTTTGCAGCTTAGGTCCTGCAGCATATTTTCCTGTAGTTGGCGTTAATTACATGTATACTTTGTGCAACACAGGAATTATGTATATGTACATTAAATAGCGATTCCGTGACCATACTCGATTCGAAACCTTAAGGGTCAATCAAATCAAATTTCAGTTTTATAAATTAAATCCTTTTCTCAACTTTATTTGTAAATCTAACATACTTTTTTCTTTTTTAAAAAGAGTACTTCTGCATGACAAAATTGTGGTTTTATTGACTACATAGCTAGTTGCAGTTGGAAAGAGGAAACAAATAGTTTTATGTAGGAAGTTTCTGTGCACACATGTATATCTCACTACATGACACTGAAGGTGTCTCTGAATATTATAATAAACCTAGTTATTTTGAGAACACAACACTCTCACTAAAGGGCTAGTTGAGTGAAGGAACATTTCCTGCCCTGATTTGGCAGGAAATATTAAATTTCATACATTCCTGTGCATTGTTATATAAAATCTGTGCAGCTCACATGTTATGCACACGCTGTTTTCTAAACTTGTTTGGATACATAGGAGCTAAGACATACAATTTAGTTTTTACTTTGGGTCCTATGTAATGAGGAATGCAAAGGGTAGAGGAATATAACAAGTATATTAATAAATGTTTTAATTGACAGATCCTGACTGGGGAGATTTCTCGGCGAAGATGCTGAGAACGCCCAGAAGTGCTGCTTTGCGAACAAGTAGCAGTGCAGGTAAGAGCTCTTTAAGAAATTTATGACTGATGCTAACATAAGAAGTTAACTATGAATGTGGTACAATTTTTAATTATTATATTCCAGGAATGTAGAAAAATGTAAGTTCGTCCTTAAAAAATACCTGTGCAGCAAGACTTATTACTCTGTTTGGTAATTTATAGACGAATAGTGTAAGTTGATTTTGAAAACAAGAGATATATAAGCTGGAATTAGTATACTCGCTAAATTTGAGACACTTTAGAAACGATGATTAGAGTAACAGTACATTGTGATGTTCTTAGCGGTAGATGTTACATTTGGCAAACCACCCACACATCCAAGTATTGACAACATACATGATTTTGTATTTGCTAAATTAGATATTTGTATGGTAGGAATGTACAAAGAATAATTGCCTTGCTGTATTCATAAGAAAAGTCTACAGTTCGTGTAATATATCAATTTAGGTAGCGTCACATCCATGCCAAAGGCTTGCAAGAATTTCAGCCACATTTTAGTATACTGAAAGAAGTTAGAAGGAAAATTGAGTTTTAAATTATGAACTTTTAAAGCATTAGAAACACAAACATCACTTTAATACATTTCAAGGGCAAGTTACACAGTAGTGGTGTTGGTAGTGGTGGCAAATCAAAATTGATAGGCTCTAATAATGTTGTGATCACATGTTCTGAAGGCTATTGCAGATTTGTCTTGTCTGTTTAGATTTGAAGCATCTCATGTGTAATAAGCATACCCGTTTCTTCAAGTTTACTGCACATGGACACAGGCCGCGAATTATCGGTCAGTGACAGAATAAACAAAACTTTCTTTTATCGTATGCAATCAAGTAACATACAGTCGTGTACAAAGTAAAGATGTACCTGCAGATGAGCAGTTAATTGGAAATTATATACAGTCTTACAGGGTAGCCATTAAATTGTACACGGGACAATGCAATTAAAAATTGAATTCTATGTAACACATTGAATTGCAATCCATAAATTTATAGGTACATAAACATTATTTTCGTAACGTGGTGCACTGTATGACCATGTACATTTTCAATGTCTCAAAACCAAAACTTGTATAACATACCTTACATTTAATGTCTTCTACATCTGAATACAAGTCCTCCAGGATTGTATACATGCGTTTACATATAACTGCAGTCCTGCACTTTAGGCATACTTGTTATTTCAATTACAAATAAATACATACTTGGATCCCCTGTTCACAACTACTGCACTTTACTGTGCTATGCATCCTGGAGTTACACAGCTAGTGCCTGACCTTGGCCTAATGTCCATGTGCTTATAACCTGCAGTGCTCTTGTGGTTCTGGTAATAATGTTCGTGTTTCTACTGCTGACCCATCTTTAAAAGTAATCTTGTACACATTAATTACACTATTTGCTTTTAGAAAGAACAGTCGTCCTACTGTTGTGTAATCATACATTTTGTAATGTTCACAGAAAGAAAGCGGGTGAATACAACACCCTCTATCTGCAGCAAAAGTCTTCTCTCTTGGGGAAAGGAGAGGAAAAATGTTGCAGTCCTTCAACAAGAGTTGCTCCAGAAGGAGTATGATGAACGGCAGAGAAGGGCTGAGGAAGAGCAGGAAATGTTGAGGAAGAGACACGAGGAAGAAATAAAATGCATGAAAGAAAAGCACGAGGCAAAGATGGAAGTAATTTAAAAAAAAAAGTATATTGTTAGATCTACAGATCAAATTAGCTGAAAAGCAACTCGAAAACAAATAAAAAGGCATGCTCTCATCAAATTTGTGTTTTAATTTTTTATTACCATTCATAACCATTTTTCCATTACAGTGATAATTATAAACAGATAATGAACATCTCAAGTCACCCACTACATTTATTACTAGGGCCTTGATTCTTATTTAATTACATATTGTGATTCCCTTACTCGCAAAGTGTAACACATGCATATCCAGGAAACAACTAAACTTAATAGTTGTTTTCTTTTTTATCACTACAATGATTAGCTAATTATACGTTTTATGTTCCGTTTTTTTCTCTTTTTGAGTATATTTTTGCTTTGGAATATTCGGTAATTATTGGATCTGAATTTGCATCTTAGGTTTAGAAATAGAATTTGGCAACCCTTCATGTTTGCCAACAGCCCAAATGCATCACACACATTCACTATGTAAACACAATAGCAACAGCACTGACATAACTTCGACGGTCTACAGCTACAGAAGAGAGCGTACTGTACTGTTTATACCCACACTGCTGTCACATACACTGCGAACGCCGATAATCTTTTTTTATTTTTACTTAACTACATAAGGTAATTATGTGGTGATAATCTTTATTTAACTTGATCCGTTATTTTATTGTTAGTGATGGGGAAAAAGGCACTTACCGCAGGCAAGCCTGCGAGTGTAAGACTCCTACTGTGGATTCGAACCAGGGCAGCACTACTCACTAAAAAACCCCACCAGAAGTCTTGAGGTCCAACCTCACTGCTGCAATAAAGCATCTGCGCATTCTGTGGTGATAGATGAAAGCTATCTGCCAGTGGGAGTAACAGCGAGTGATTACTGAAGTGGCACAGGACAAACATGACCTAAGCCCTGAATGCCCCCTGGTAGCTAGTGATGGTGATAGTGGTGAGTGGTGAATGATGTAGATGGTCATGATGGGTGACTGGAATAATCATGTTTGTGAATCATGGTGTCAATTTGGGAAGTTTATGCACTTCATGTGTCGACATAGCTCGTCGCAGCCACGGCCGTCATGGATGTAAAAGCCCCTGGAACGTTGTTGGAGTGCTACTAGTGTGGATGGAGAGTCTTCATCTGGTGTGGCTGTTGATATTTCTGGAGAAGCCGGTCAGTCTTCTGGTGAGGCGGAGCAGCTGTGTATACTGGTGATAGCATCGCTGAGTGTAGTGAATGCCTCCCTCAGGGTGGCTAGGCGGGAGCTCATGTTGGGGATCTCTGAATGGAGATCCTGGACTGCATCCAGGCAGGCACGTTCCCATGTAACTGGACGACTAAACCCAGTAATTACACTCTCTGTACCTGCAATCTGTTTCGAAAATACTGCACAAATGTTCTGCGCACACTATCTCGTACACGATTTCCAACATGCACTTCTTGAAGTGCTGCTAGTACTTCTTCCTCTTGCACGTATACCTCCAACTGGCGATGGATGTCAGCCTCAACTGGAGGAAGATCGTCATTGTTTGCTCGTGCTATATTGTGTAGCACAGCGCACGCCACAATTATGTTCTGGACCTGGTTGACATTTGCCTGGATTCCTAAAAACAAAACAGGAAATCTTGCTTTAAGCACACCATAGCACCTTTCCACAACATTCCTGGTTCGAATTTGTGACTCATTGTACAACTGCTCCTCTGGTAGCTGCGGAGCTTGCAGAGGAGGAAGAAGATATGGACCTGCTGCATATGCAGAATCACATAACACCACACTGTTTCCCAGTTCATTATTTTCCAGCCGATTCCTCAGTCTAGAATGCCTGAAAATGGTGGAGTCATGTGCAGATCCAGGCCACCATGCCACAATGTCTCGGATCACAAGGTCCGCATCTACCAATGTCTGTGCGTTAAATGAAAAGTATCCTTTTCTGTTGCGGAAGTGTTCCGCTTCTTCCCCACCTGGAGACTTTATCCGCACATGGGTGCAATCAAGGGCACCTATCACCCTTGGGAATGCTGCAATATCGAAAAACTTCTGCTGGACATTCCGCACATCTTCCGCGGTTTGAGGTAGTGCAACATACCTCGGCCTTAAGGAGGCAATGGCGGCAGTAACATTGCTAATGATTCTGCCTACTGTTGCTTTATGCACACCACTAATGTCCCCAATAGAGGTGTATGTTCCAGCAGTTGCATAAAAGCGCAGAGTCATCAGTAGTTGTTCCATTGCTGGAAGACACCAGTTTCTGAAAAAATAAGAAATCTGTTATAGTTTTTAATTACAAATTCAGAAGGTAAGTAGTATTTCAGAAGACATATAACTATATCAATTGAATGAATTCAGACTAAATTGTTAAAAATAAATGAACTATCTTTAATACAGAAATTTGCCGTTATCCACGCAGAACAGTTCAGTAATACATATAGGCGGTGAGACTGTACAACAGAAAGGGTAATAACATATTATGTAGAAGATTTATAGCTTTTTTATTAAATTACAATTAGTTTGAATCCTTATTACCTATTGCATTAATTATTTTGTTTTGGCAAAAGGAGCTGAAAGATCCTGACAGCAAATTAGTGAAGCATCTAGCTTCATGGAATAGAAGTGATCTACCTAGGTTAGGTTGAGTTACTATGGATTTATTCTGCAACAAAAGTTTTTGCAGGCTTTCTTTCTTTCCTTCTGTCGTAAAGTGACATCTGATTGGAGCAAATTCCGAGTTTGCCTACGGTGGAGTGAAGTAGTTAGGAAAGGTTTTCAGCTTAATTACCCAAATATTCTTACAAGATGAGTGCTATAATAATATTCTTTATGTGCTCATTACACTTAAATATGATAAGGAATATAAACTGCATGAAACAAATACAAATTTATGGTGAAAACCTAATGTTTACAACACATTCAATTGCAATGTTTCCAATTAGTATGATTACTAACCAAAAAAGTTTGTCAAGCACAAACCTTATGGAATGTTTTGCAAATTTATGAAGACCAGAATATTAAGTAGCAAAGCTTTAAAAATAGGGACACACTTTTTGTTATTCTGATGATATTGATATGAAACTTTTAAAACCTGAGAAGTGTTGTTAGTAGTTGAATAGAGTGGATAAATCATCTCTCCCCACATGAATTGTCATAAAATAGGGCACAAAAATTTACAACTAATAACGATGAAAAAAAGCAAAGTTATGAACATCTAGTCTATGTTGTCTTAAAAAAAAACAGCTTATATAAAAATTTTCGGCACTTCACGTTTCAATCCGAAAGTCACATTTAAGTGACAGTATTGTATCCTTGATATAAAAACCCAATAAAGGACAAAAACTGCCAAAACCTACAACATGGATAGGTTTGACATTTCTTTTTGTGTGTGATTCATTTCAATGCAGCAAATATATTGATGCAAAGGCTATAGGCAATACGGTATGGCACATAAGTAATCATTTAGGTTAACCACATCACAGATGTGTGAACACTGCCTATAATAATGGTTTGTAGGTAAGTACAAATTGCATAACCTAAAAATATCCTTTTCACTATTCATTCAGGGCCTTCAAATGCTTTAAAGAAGCGCAAAATCGTTATGTACACAATGAATAAATGCAGCGTTTACTAGCTGAAGACAATTATCTAGGCTCCACGTCTTCTTGAATGTTTATATGTATATGCACATATACATATTGTGTGTTTCCGTGTATTTTCTATTCGCGAAATGTGCAATTTGTTATGCTCCGTTTATTAAATTTACGTTCGTTAAAACGTGGTGCCGATGTAAAAACAATCGTACAAAACATCGTATTGTATCAAACCACTACAATTATGGGCCAAAAGAATTATAGGTTATAACCCAATGACCATTGAGATATACCCATAATTTATGTTGATTTATTTTATTTCATTTTATGACTGTCAGAAATATAAAACTATGCTTGTATAATGTTACATACATGCTAAAAACTTACCTTTCTGTCGTAAATTCAATTTGATGTCGTATCTCCGCTAAAACGCCGGATGTCGTGGCTTTTGACAATCTGTACCGTTGTCGGAACTCTTCTTCGTTCCACTCCTCGAAATTGTCTCTCCGCATTCTGAATCGCTTTGCTCTTCTTCTACTTAATAAATATTGGGCCAGCATTTCATCTTCAGAATCACTTTCGACAGGTAATTGTGGCTGAAGGTACGCCATTTTTCTGAGTGAAAGCGAGTAAACTCCAAGTTAACGCACTAACCGATACTTCAGGTTACGGTTAGTGTAACTCCAGAAATAACTCTCGGTTAGCCCTTAACCGAAGGTCGTAATACACACATTTGGGTGTAACTTCCAGTTAAGCATTAACCGAAACCTTAACCGGAGATCGTAATACAAGCCCGTAGTCCTTTTTACTCTGGATAACTTTTGAATAACTCGTAAACCGTAAGAGATAGACAAAATTTACTGTACAAAAAATGTTGTTGTTGTTTTCTAGTGGCTTGCATCTGGCAATGAAGCCATTAGCATTCGTGCTTTCCAATATTTTTGAACTATAGTTTCTTCTGATTAGCATATATTATACTGGTTTACACACATTTATTTGCTAAATATCCGTCGCATAAGCGAAATAGAACCACTGCATCGCACGTACGAAATTTGCTCATAAATCAAAAACGAAGCTTGAGCGCAAAATAAAACTTACAAATTGGTAATCAGCAATAAAAACTGCAACCCATTCATTTGGAAAATATCCACAACCTGTGCTACAATTCACTCCTCGTACTGTTTTTAAAATTCTGCTATTATGAAACCTATTAAATAAACAAAAGTATGCATTAAATACCACATTTATATAACTCGAGAACACTTCACGAGTGTGATCCTGCACGAAAGGTACACTTTTCAACATGGTTTAAAAACACTAATGTAGCATACCAGTAAAAACAGAACACTCATATCTTCAGTATTCCTTGCACTAATACTTTCTTTTTCTTGTTCAAGATTAATGGCTTCAGCACGACTTGAGATTATTGAATAAAGATGATTTAAAACACAAATGTTGCTTCACAGGTACACAGGCCATGGCGGTCTACATTTATGCGCAATGTTAGGTACCAACAGCACAAATGCAGAAAAATGTTACAGCTACCGAAAGAGTTGGTAGTTTCAAAATGTAGGCAGCGGTAACTGAATAATAAGCAGGAAGCTGTAAACAAAGATATTATAACAAAATAATAATTAGGGCTCGGAAGTTTAACCAAAAACACGATACAACGGGTTAGTAGTTATGGGATTATATGTTATCTGCGACTCGTAAACATAGGGGAAGGGGTTGATTGCCAAGCATTCACACCACGGACTTAATCGATTAACAGCTTCTGTTCTTTTCGGATGAGGCGTGATTTCATCTAAATGGTCATGTGAACACTCATAACAGTTGGTACTGGACATTTCAAAATCCACATCGCTTTCAAGTAATCCCTCAGAAAGTTGGAGTTCGGTGTGCTGTTAGCGCTAGACGTATAATTGGTCCAATGTACCGAAATGATATTTTGACCCCATTTTCTCGTGAACTGACAGAAGAAGAGAAATCATACGGGTGGTTTCAACAAGATTCTGCAACTGCAAGTACAGACCATGAATAAAATGAGGGAAGTGTTTGAAGATAAAATGATTAGTGCTGGTATATGGCCCTCTCGCTCCCCTCTGTGATTTTTACTTGTGGGGTAACCTGAAATACAAAGTTTACGAGAAAAATCCTCACACATTGGAAGAACTAAAACAAAATATTAGAAATAAAATCAGAGACATTATAGTAGCCCAACTTGGTCATGTGAATCAGAATGTGTTTTCCCGATATAATGCCTGTATAGCGGAGGAAGGACGACATTTCCAGCATTTTGTATAATGTAAGATTTTTATACATTTATTTATTTATTTATTCATCCACTGATCATTTTACATGACATGGGATATATCATATATAGCACACTATAATTAATACATAATTATTATACAAAATACAATAGTACATGTTTTACGTGTAGCTTGTTAATCTGCATGCACAGTAATTTACACTGTACCGTGCTGCAGCCAGTGACGCACGTCCTACTTGTCAACTTGCTTGTGCGCGTGCAGTGTTATTCTCTCAAGCACACGTGTTAAATGAAACTCACGGAAATGAATGCAGTGGACTGTCTGTTAAAGAATTCATTCGCTACTCGAACCTTTGAAGAAAAAATTCAGGTTAAAACACTTGGAAGGCCTACTCCTGATGTTGTCATGTTCAGACAGAAGGGCTACTGGGTACTTCAGACGTTTTCATTGTGACATTTTTGCGAAATATTCATGGATGTGCGGTTGTGAAATCCGAAATGCCCTTTTCCGTATTCCTTGCCTGTTGCTCGGAAGTAATGATTCTGGTGAATAAGTGACGCAAAGGGCATCGGCCCTTTAAATGATTGTGCAACTAAGCATATATCAAGTAGGAAACGATTGAGTAATGTTCTGGATCTCACTACTCTTGGTGCAGTAAACATTGGTGTACAGTACAGTTCTGCATGTAGCGTGTCTCTTAAACTAAAAAAGGAGGAAATCGAAAGAAACAGGTATAATATACTGTCACCGCGCCCGCCGCATCTAATTGCCGACAACAGCAGTGTCACGCATCGCATTATTGTCGGCACTACCGCAAAGGAGCCGAAGGAAAGAGACAGAGCATGGCCGCATTGTTGGGGCGCTTGCCGAAAGAGAGAAAAGGATAGACTTCGAGAATCTTCCGCTTTGTATTTGACCGCAATAACTGAACTTTCCAGAATAGTGCCTGGGAGATATGAATAGCGGTAAAGTGCGACAGAAGAGTCAGTCAGACGTATGTGAAGCGTTGAACAGTCGTGCCGACGGAAAGAAGAGACGCATGCGCAGCCTTGAGGAGTCGTGCCGACGGAGAAGGGACAGTTTTCTGACGAATTTGGAGTCGTGCTGTGAGTGCATCGGAAAAGACTTTCTTGCTGTTGCAACGAGTGTAAAAAGTTACTGTTTACGGAAATAAAAGTGTTTCTTTATCCCGACCACATGTCTTCTTTACTTTACACCCACCAAAAAGTCACAATACGGAAAATAATACACTACATTAAGGTGTGTGGTGGGTTTGAATTGGCATTAAGGGGACACGAAGAGACAAAAGCACAAGACTTACTGGACAACCTCCTGCAAAACTAACAAGACACAGACAGTAGGCAACACAGGACAATTCACCAACTTACTGACCTCTCACTGCTCCCTTGTGGGTAAGGTGACAACGGCGCGGATCTGAACACATACCTGAGCAAGAAATCCTTGCAAAACATGGATAACGCTGACGACCGGGGAGCTTCCACCGAGCGAATTATGTTCTACCATGACGTCACTGTCATTCAGGGTCAATCGATAAAACTGTAGGCATATACCACATAGGATAGGGCATGTCCCACAATAAGAACAGAAATAGACTCATGAAGCATTGAAAAAAGATCAAACATATTAAATTTGTATTTACTTACACATTACGTATTTATTGTAGACTTAACCGGGGTCCAAGGCGGGACTCGACAATAATAGCATGTGGAACATTTAACAAAACAGACCAGATATATGTATATTTATGTACAAGTATATATGTGTAAGTGTGTATGCTATATGTATGCATCCTTTGCGTAACATCACCCTCGAACACTCTAGTGCTGTAGTCTGGGCATTGTGTCATGACTGCAGCCTAGGACCTTCCCCTTGTTTAATCCCACCCACCGGGCGGCAGCAAACAAACTCAACGCAGCCTGACGCGGGTGCTACGCGAGACCGCACAAAGCCAACCCTAAAATATCCTCTCAGAAATCAACGAAGTTCCTATCCGATGGAGCCGTTTAGTCAAGTAGTGTCACACTGGCGAAGCCGAAATACCACACTGCGCCCTCCAACATAGCGGCAATCTATAAATGGACTTTTCCTCCACTCCAGAAAAAAGTCTTGGTGACTCTGACACTTGAGGTCACTCCTTCACTTCTCATTTAGGTCTAATACTAGGAGACATCACACACTCTGAACTGTGTTGGATCTACATGAGAAGTGAAGGAGTATCAGTCACCAAGTTAACCTGTCATGTATGGTATATATCAAACACTAGGAGACATCACACACTCTGAGCTGTGTTGGACCTACATGAGAAGCGAAGCAGTATCAGTCACCAAGTTAACCTGTCATGTATGGTATATATCAAACACTAGGAGACATCACACACTCTGAACTGTGTTGGATCTACATGAGAAGTGAAGGAGTATCAGTCACCAAGTTAACCTGTCATGTATGGTATATATCAAACACTAGGAGACATCACACACTCTGAACTGTGTTGGATCTACATGAGAAGTGAAGGAGTACCAGTCACCAAGTTACCCTGTCATGTATGGTATATATCAAACACTAGGAGACATCACACACTCTGAACTGTGTTGGATCTACATGAGAAGTGAAGGAGTACCAGTCACCAAGTTAACCTGTCATGTATGGTATATATCAAACACTAGGAGACATCATACACTCTGAACTGTGTTGGATGTACATGAGAAGTGAAGGAGTACCAGTCACCAAGTTAACCTGTCATATATGGTATATATCAAACACTAGGAGACATCATACACTCTGAACTGTGTTGGATGTACATATGAAGTGAAGGAGTATCAGAGTCACCAAGTTAACCTGTCATATATGGTATATATCAAACACTAGGAGACATCACACACTCTGAACTGTGTTGGATCTACATGAGAAGTGAAGGAGTATCAGTCACCAAGTTAACCTGTCATGTATGGTATATATCAAACACTAGGAGACATCATACACTCTGTACTGTGTTGGATCTACATGAGAAGTGAAGGAGTATCAGTCATCAAGTTAACCTGTCATGTATGGTATATATCAAACACTAGGAGACATCACACACTCTGTACTGTGTTGGATCTACATGAGAAGTGAAGGAGTATCAGAGTCACCAAGTTAACCTGACATGTATGGTATATATCAAACACTAGGAGACATCACACACTCAAACTGTGTTGGATGCACATGAGAAGTGAAGGAGTATCAGAGTCACCAAGTTATCCTGTCATGTATGGTATATATCAAACACTAGGAGACATAAGACTCTCTGAACTGTGTTGGATCTACATGAGAAGTGAAGGAGTATCAGTCACCAAGTTAACCTGTCATGTGTGGTATATATCAAACACTAGGAGACATAACACCCTCTGAACTGTGTTGGATCTACATGAGAAGTGAAGCAGTATCAGTCATCAAGTTAACCTGTCATGTATGGTATATATCAAACACTAGGAGACATCACACACTCTGAACTGTGTTGGATCCACATGAGAAGTGAAGGAGTATCAGAGTCACCAAGTTAACCTGACATGTATGGTATATATCAAACACTAGGAGACATAACACTCTCTGAACTGTGTTGGATCTACATGAGAAGTGAAGCAGTATCAGTCATCAAGTTAACCTGTCATGTATGGTATATATCAAACACTAGGACACATCACACACTCTGAACTGTGTTGGATCTACATGAGAAGTGAAGGAGTATCAGTCACCAAGTTAACCTGTCATGTGTGGTATATATCAAACATTAGGAGACATAACACTCTCTGAACTGTGTTGGTTCTACATGAGAAGTGAAGCAGTATCAGTCATCAAGTTAACCTGTCATGTATGGTATATATATGAAACACTAGGAGACATCACACACTCTGAACTGTGTTGGATCTACATGAGAAGTGAAGGAGTATCAGAGTCACCATGTTAACCTGACATGTATGGTATATATCAAACACTAGGAGACATCACACACTCTGAACTGTGTTGGATGTACATGAGAAGTGAAGGAGTATCAGAGTCACCAAGTTATCCTGTCATGTATGGTATATGTCAAACACTAGGAGACATAACACTCTCTGAACTGTGTTGGATCTACATGAGAAGTGAAGGAGTATCAGTCACCAAGTTAACCTGTCATGTGTGGTATATATCAAACACTAGGAGACATAACACTCTCTGAACTGTGTTGGATCTACATGAGAAGTGAAGGAGTATCAGAGTCACCAAGTTATCCTGTCATGTATGGTATATATCAAACACTAGGAGACATCACACACTCTGAACTGTGTTGGATCTACATGAGAAGTGAAGGAGTATCAGTCATCAAGTTAACCTGTCATGTATGGTATATATCAAACACTAGGAGACATCACACACTCTGAACTGTGTTGGATCTACATGAGAAGTGAAGGAGTATCAGTCACCAAGTTAACCTGTCATATATGGTATATATCAAACACTAGGAGACATCATACACTCTGAACTGTGTTGGATGTACATGAGAAGTGAAGGAGTACCAGTCACCAAGTTAACCTGTCATATATGGTATATATCAAACACTAGCAGACATCATACACTCTGAACTGTGTTGGATGTACATATGAAGTGAAGGAGTATCAGAGTCACCAAGTTAACCTGTCATATATGGTATATATCAAACACTAGGAGACATCACACACTCTGAACTGTGTTGGATCTACATGAGAAGTGAAGGAGTATCAGTCACCAAGTTAACCTGTCATGTATGGTATATATCAAACACTAGGAGACATCATACACTCTGTACTGTGTTGGATCTACATGAGAAGTGAAGGAGTATCAGTCATCAAGTTAACCTGTCATGTATGGTATATATCAAACACTAGGACACATCACACACTCTGTACTGTGTCGGATCTACATGAGAAGTGAAGGAGTATAAGAGTCACCAAGTTAACCTGACATGTATGGTATATATCAAACACTAGGAGACATCACACACTCTGAACTGTGTTGGATGTACATGAGAAGTGAAGGAGTATCAGAGTCACCAAGTTATCCTGTCATGTATGGTATATATCAAACACTAGGAGACATAACACTCTCTGAACTGTGTTGGACCTACATGAGAAGTGAAGGAGTATCAGTCACCAAGTTAACCTGTCATGTGTGGTATATATCAAACACTAGGAGACATAACACCCTCTGAACTGTGTTGGATCTACATGAGAAGTGAAGCAGTATCAGTCATCAAGTTAACCTGTCATGTATGGTATATATCAAACACTAGGAGACATCACACACTCTGAACTGTGTTGGATCTACATGAGAAGTGAAGGAGTATCAGAGTCACCAAGTTAACCTGACATGTATGGTATATATCAAACACTAGGAGACATAACACTCTCTGAACTGTGTTGGATCTACATGAGAAGTGAAGCAGTATCAGTCATCAAGTTAACCTGTCATGTATGGTATATATCAAACACTAGGAGACATAAGACTCTCTGAACTGTGTTGGATCTACATGAGAAGTGAAGGAGTATCAGTCACCAAGTTAACCTGTCATGTGTGGTATATATCAAACATTAGGAGACATAACACTCTCTGAACTGTGTTGGATCTACATGAGAAGTGAAGCAGTATCAGTCATCAAGTTAACCTGTCATGTATGGTATATATCAAACACTAGGAGACATCACACACTCTGAACTGTGTTGGATCTACATGAGAAGTGAAGGAGTATCAGAGTCACCAAGTTAACCTGACATGTATGGTATATATCAAACACTAGGAGACATCACACACTCTGAACTGTGTTGGATGTACATGAGAAATGAAGGAGTATCACAGTCACCAAGTTATCCTGTCATGTATGGTATATATCAAACACTAGGAGACATAACACTCTCTGAACTGTGTTGGATCTACATGAGAAGTGAAGGAGTATCAGTCACCAAGTTAACCTGTCATGTGTGGTATATATCAAACACTAGGAGACATAACACTCTCTGAACTGTGTTGGATCTACATGAGAAGTGAAGGAGTATCAGAGTCACCAAGTTATCCTGTCATGTATGGTATATATCAAACACTAGGAGACATCACACACTCTGAACTGTGTTGGATCTACATGAGAAGTGAAGGAGTATCAGTCATCAAGTTAACCTGTCATGTATGGTATATATCAAACACTAGGAGACATCACACACTCTGAACTGTGTTGCATCTACATGAGAAGTGAAGGAGTATCAGTCACCAAGTTAACCTGTCATGTATGGTATATATCAAACACTAGGAGACATCACACACTCTGAACTGTGTTGGATCTACATGAGAAGTGAAGCAGTATCAGTCATCAAGTTAACCTGACATGTATGGTATATATCAAACAATAGGAGACATTACACACTCTGAACTTTGTTGGATCTACATGAGAAGTGAAGCAGTATCAGTCATCAAGTTAACCTGTCATGTATGGTATATATCAAACACTAGGAGACATCACACACTCTGAACTGTGTTGGATCTACATGAGAAGTGAAGGAGACTCAGTCATCAAGTTAACCTGTCATGTATGGTATATATCAAACACTAGGAGACATCACACACTCTGAACTGTGTTGGATCTACATGAGAAGTACAGGGGTATCTGTCACCAAGTTAACCTGTCATGTATGGTATATATCAAACACTAGGAGACATCACACACTCTGAACTGTGTTGGATCTACATGAGAAGTGAAGGAGTATCAGAGTCACCAAGTTAACCTGTCATGTATGGTATATATCAAACACTAGGACACATCACACACTCTGAACTGTGTTGGATCTACATGAGAAGTGAAGGAGTATCAGTCATCAAGTTAACCTGACATGTATGGTATATATCAAACACTAGGAGACATCACACACTCTGTACTGTGTTGGATCTACATGAGAAATGAAGGAGAATCAGTCATCAAGTTAACCTGTCATGGATGGTATATATCAAACACTAGGACACATCACACACTCTGAACTGTGTTGGATCTACATGAGAAGTGAAGGAGTATCAGTCACCAGGTTAACCTGTCATGTATGGTATATATCAAACACTAGGAGACATCACACACTCTGAACTGTGTTGGATCTACATGAGAAGTGAAGGAGTATCAGAGTCACCAAGTTAACTTGTCATGTATGGTATATATCAAACACTAGGACACATCACACACTCTGAACTGTGTTGGATCTACATGAGAAATGAAGGAGTATCAGTCATCAAGTTAACCTGACATGTATGGTATATATGAAACACTAGGAGATATCATACACTCTGAACTGTGTTAGATCTACATGGGAAGTGAAGGAGTATCAGAGTCACCAAGTTAACCTGTCATGTATGGTATATATCAAACACTAGCAGACATCATACACTCTGAACTGTGTTGGATCTACATGAGAAGTGAAGGAGTATCAGAGTCATCAAGTTAACCTGTCATGTATGGTATATATCAAACACTAGCAGACATCACACACTCTGAACTGTGTTGGATCTACATGAGAAGTGAAGGAGTATCAGTCATCAAGTTGACCTGTCATGTATGGTATATATCAAACACTAGGAGACATCACACACTCTGAACTGTGTTGGATCTACATGAGAAGTGAAGGAGTATCAGTCACCAAGTTAACCTGTCATGTATGGTATATATCAAACACTAGGAGACATCACACACTCTGAACTGTGTTGGATCTACATGAGAAGTGAAGGAGTATCAGTCACCAAGTTAACCTGTCATGTATGGTATATATCAAACACTAGGAGACATCACACACTCTGAACTGTGTTGGATCTACATGAGAAGTGAAGGAGTATCAGTCACCAAGTTAACCTGTCATGTATGGTATATATCAAACACTAGGAGACATCACACACTCTGAACTGTGTTGGATCTACATGAGAAGTGAAGGAGTATCAGAGTCATCAAGTTAACCTGTCATGTATGGTATATATCAAACACTAGGAGACATCACACACTCGTAACTGTGTTGGATCTACATGAGAAGTGAAGGAGTATCAGAGTCATCAAGTTAACCTGTCATGTATGGTATATATCAAACACTAGGAGACATCACACACTCTGAACTGTGTTGGATCTACATGAGAAGTACAGGGGTATCAGTCACCAAGTTAACCTGTCATGTATGGTATATATCAAACACTAGGAGACATCACACACTCTGAACTGTGTTGGATCTACATGAGAAGTGAAGGAGTATCAGAGTCATCAAGTTAACCTGTCATGTATGGTATATATCAAACTCTAGGAGACATCACACACTGTCAACTGTGTTGGATCTACATGAGAAGTGAAGGAGTATCAGTCACCAAGTTCACCTGTCATGTATGGTATATATCAAACACTAGGAGACATCACACACTCTGTACTGTGTTGGATCTACATGAGAAGTGAAGGAGTACCAGTCATCAAGTTAACCTGTCATGTATGGTATATATCAAACACTAGGAGACATCATACACTCTGAACTGTGTTGGATCTACATGAGAAGTGAAGGAGAATCAGTCATCAAGTTAACCTGTCATGTATGGTATATATCAAACACTAGGAGACATCACACACTCTGAACTGTGTTGGATCTACATGACAAGTACAGGGGTATCAGTCACCAAGTTAACCTGTCATATATGGTATATATCAAACACTAGCAGACATCACACACTCTGAACTGTGTTGGATCTACATGACAAGTGAAGGAGTATCAGAGTCATCAAGTTAACCTGTCATGTATGGTATATATCAAAAAACTAGAAGACGTCACACACTCTGAACTGTGTTGGATCTACATGAGAAGTGAAGGAGTATCAGAGTCATCAAGTTAACCTGTCATGTATGGTATATATCAAACACTAGGAGACATCACACACTCCGAACTGTGTTCGATTTACATGAGAAGTGAAGGAGTATCAGTCACCAAGTTAACCTGTCATGTATGGTATATATCAAACACTAGGAGACATCACACACTCTGAACTGTGTTGGATCTACATGAGAAGTGAAGGAGTATCAGAGTCACCAAGTTAACCTGTCATGTATGGTATATATCAAACACTAGGAGACATCACACACTCTGAACTGTGTTGGATCTACATGAGAAGTGAAGCAGTATCAGTCACCAAGTTAACCTGTCATGTATGGTATATATCAAACACTAGGAGACATCACACACTCTGAACTGTGTTGGATCTACATGAGAAGTGAAGGAGTATCAGTCATCAAGTTGACCTGTCATGTATGGTATATATCAAACACTAGGAGACATCACACACTCTGAACTGTGTTGGATCTACATGAGAAGTGAAGGAGTATCAGAGTCACCAAGTTAACCTGTCATGTATGGTATATATCAAACACTAGGAGACATCACACACTCTGAACTGTGTTGGATCTACATGAGAAATGAAGGAGAATCAGTCATCAAGTTAACCTGTCATGTATGGTATGTATCAAACACTAGGAGACATCACACCTCTGAACTGTGTTGGATCTACATGAGAAGTGAAGGAGTATCAGAGTCACCAAGTTAGCCTGTCATGTATGGTACATATCATCACTAGGAGACATCACACACTCTGAACTGTGTTGGATCTACATGAGAAGTGAAGCAGTATCAGTCGTCAAGTTAACCTGTCATGTATGGTATATATCAAACACTAGGACGCATCACACACTCTGAACTTTGTTGGATCTACATGAGAAGTGAAGGAGTATCAGTCGTCACGTTAACCTGTCATGTATGGTATATATCAAACACTAGGAGACATCACACACTCGTAACTGTGTTGGATCTACATGAGAAGTGAAGGAGTATCAGAGTCATCAAGTTAACCTGTCATGTATGGTATATATCAAACACTAGGAGACATCACACACTCTCAACTGTGTTGGATCTACATGAGAAGTGAAGGAGTATCAGTCACCAAGTTCACCTGTCATGTATGGTATATATCAAACACTAGGAGACATCACACGCCCTGTACTGTGTTGGATCTACATGAGAAGTGAAGGAGTACCAGTCATCAAGTTAACCTGTCATGTATGGTATATATCAAACACTAGGAGACATCATACACTCTGAACTGTGTTGGATCTACATGAGAAGTGAAGGAGAATCAGTCATCAAGTTAACCTGTCATGTATGGTATATATCAAACACTAGGAGACATCACACACTCTGAACTGTGTTGGATCTACATGAGAAGTAAAGGGGTATCAGTCACCAAATTAACCTGTCATGTATGGTATATATCAAACACTAGGAGACATCACACACTCTGAACTGTGTTGGATCTACATGAGAAGTGAAGGAGTATCAGAGTGACCAAGTTAACCATTCATGTATGGTATATATCAAACACTAGGACAGATCACACACTCTGAACTGTGTTGGATCTACATGAGAAGTGAAGGAGTATCAGTCATCAAGTTAACCTGACATGTATGGTATATATCAAACACTAGGAGACATCACACACTCTGTACTGTGTTGGATCTACATGAGAAATGAAGGAGAATCAGTCATCAAGTTAACCTGTCATGTATGGTATATATCAAACACTAGGAGACATCACACACTCTGAACTGTGTTGGATCTACATGAGAAGTGAAGGAGTATCAGAGTCATCAAGTTAACCTGTCATGTATGGTATATATCAAACACTAGCGGACATCATACACTCTGAACTGTGTTGGATCTACATGAGAAGTGAAGGAGTATCAGTCATCAAGTTAACCTGACATGTATGGTATATATCAAACACTAGGAGACATCATACACTCTGAACTGTGTTGGATCTACATGAGAAGTGAAGGAGTATCAGAGTCACCAAGTTAACCTGTCATGTATGGTATATATCAAACACTAGCAGACATCACACACTCTGAACTGTGTTGGATCTACATGAGAAGGGAAGGAGTATCAGTCACCAAGTTAACCTGTCATGTATGGTATATATCAAAACACTAGAAGACATCACACACTCTGAACTGTGTTGGATCTACATAAGAAGTGAAGGAGTATCAGAGTCATCAAGTTAACCTGTCATGTATGGTATATATCAAACACTAGGAGACATCACACACTCTGAACTGTGTTGGATCTCCATGAGAAGTGAAGGAGTATCAGAGTCACCAAGTTAACCTGTCATATATGGTATATATCAAACACTAGGAGACATCACACACTCTGAACTGTGTTCGATTTACATGAGAAGTGAAGGAGTACCAGTCACCAAGTTAACTTGTCACGTATGGTATATATCAAACACTAGGAGACATCACACACTCTGAACTGTGTTGGATCTACATGAGAAGTGAAGGAGTATCAGTCATCAAGTTGACCTGTCATGTATGGTATATATCAAACACTAGGAGACATCACACACTCTGAACTGTGTTGGATCTACATGAGAAGTGAAGGAGTATCAGAGTCACCAAGTTAACCTGTCATGTATGGTATATATCAAACACTAGGACACATCACACACTCTGAACTGTGTTGGATCTACATGAGAAATGAAGGAGTATCAGTCACCAAGTTAACCTGTCATGTATGGTATATATCAAACACTAGGACACATCACACACTCTGAACTGTGTTGGATCTACATGAGAAATGAAGGAGTATCAGTCACCAAGTTAACCTGTCATGTATGGTATATATCAAACACTAGGACACATCACACACTCTGAACTGTGTTGGATCTACATGAGAAGTGAAGGAGTATCAGAGTCACCAAGTTAACCTGTCATGTATGGTATATATCAAACACTAGGAGACATCACACACTCTCAACTGTGTTGGATCTACATGAGAAGTGAAGGAGTATCAGTCATCAAGTTAACCTGTCATGTATGGTATATATCAAACACTAGGAGACATCACACACTCTGAACTGTGTTGGATCTACATGAGAAGTGAAGGAGTATCAGTCACCAAGTTAACCTGTCATGTATGGTATATATCAAACACTAGGAGACATCACACACTCTGAACTGTGTTGGATCTACATGAGAAGTGAAGGAGTATCAGAGTCACCAAGTTAACCTGTCATGTATGGTATATATCAAACACTAGGAGACATCACACACTCTGAACTGTGTTGGATCTACATGAGAAGTGAAGCAGTATCAGTCATCAAGTTGACCTGTCATGTATGGTATATATCAAACACTAGGAGACATCACACACTCTGAACTGTGTTGGATCTACATGAGAAGTGAAGGAGTATCAGAGTCACCAAGTTAACCTGTCATGTATGGTATATATCAAACACTAGGACACATCACACACTCTGAACTGTGTTGGATCTACATGAGAAATGAAGGAGTATCAGTCACCAAGTTAACCTGACATGTATGGTATATATGAAACACTAGGAGATATCATACACTCTGAACTGTGTTAGATCTACATGAGAAGCGAAGGAGTATCAGAGTCACCAAGTTAACCTGTCATGTATGGTATATATCAAACACTAGCAGACATCACACACTCTGAACTGTGTTGGATCTACATGAGAAGTGAAGGAGTATCAGAGTCATCAAGTTAACCTGTCATGTATGGTATATATCAAACACTACCAGACATCACACACTCTGAACTGTGTTGGATCTACATGAGAAGTGAAGGAGTATCAGTCACCAAGTTAACCTGTCATGTATGGTATATATCAAACACTAGCGGACATCATACACTCTGAACTGTGTTGGATCTACATGAGAAGTGAAGGAGTATCAGTCATCAAGTTAACCTGACATGTATGGTATATATCAAACACTAGGAGACATCATACACTCTGAACTGTGTTGGATCTACATGAGAAGTGAAGGAGTATCAGAGTCACCAAGTTAACCTGTCATGTATGGTATATATCAAACACTAGGACACATCACACACTCTGAACTGTGTTGGATCTACATGAGAAGTGAAGGAGTATCAGTCATCAAGTTAACCTGACATGTATGGTATATATCAAACACTAGGAGACATCACACACTCTGAACTGTGTTGGATCTACATGAGAAGTGAAGGAGTATCAGAGTCACCAAGTTAACCTGTCATGTATGGTATATATCAAACACTAGGACACATCACACACTCTGAACTGTGTTGGATCTACATGAGAAGTGAAGGAGTATCAGAGTCACCAAGTTAACCTGTCATGTATGGTATATATCAAACACTAGGAGACATCACACACTCTGAACTGTGTTGGATCTACATGAGAAGTGAAGGAGTATCAGTCATCAAGTTGACCTGTCATGTATGGTATATATCAAACACTAGGAGACATCACACACTCTGAACTGTGTTGGATCTACATGAGAAGTGAAGGAGTATCAGAGTCACCAAGTTAACCTGTCATGTATGGTATATATCAAACACTAGGAGACATCACACACTCTGAACTGTGTTGGATCTACATGAGAAATGAAGGAGAATCAGTCATCAAGTTAACCTGTCATGTATGGTATATATCAAACACTAGGAGACATAACACTCTCTGAACTGTGTTGGATCTACATGAGAAGTGAAGGAGTATCAGAGTCACCAAGTTAACCTGTCATGTATGATATATATCAAACACTAGGAGACATCACACACTCTGAACTGTGTTGGATCTACATGAGAAGTGAAGGAATATCAGAGTCACCAAGTTAACCTGACATGTATGGTATATATCAAACACTAGGAGACATTACACTCTCTGAACTGTGTTGGATCTACATGAGAAATGAAGGAGTATCAGTCACCAAGTTAACCTGTCATGTATGGTATATATCAAACACTAGGAGACATCACACACTCTGAACTGTGTTGGATCTACATGAGAAGTGAAGGAGTATCAGTCACCAAGTTAACCTGTCATGTATGGTATATATCAAACACTAGGAGACATCACACTCTCTGAACTGTGTTGGATCTACATGAGAAATGAAGGAGTATCAGTCACCAGGTTAACCTGTCATGTATGGTATATATCAAACACTAGGAGACATCACACACTCTGAAATGTGTTGGATCTATATGAGAAGTGAAGGAGTATCAGTCACCAAGTTAACCTGTCATGTATGGTATATATCAAACACTAGGAGACATCACACACTCTGAACTGTGTTGGATCTACATGGGAAGTGAAGGAGTATCAGTCACCAAGTTAACCTGTCATGTATGGTATATATCAAACACTAGGAGACATCACACACTCTGAACTGTGTTGAATCTACATGAGAAGTGAAGGAGTATCAGAGTCACCAAGTTAACCTGTGATGTATGGTATATATCAAACACTAGGACACATCACACACTCTGAACTGTGTTGGATCTACATGAGAAATGAAGGAGTATCAGTCATCAAGTTAACCTGACATGTATGGTATATATTAAACACTAGGAGATATCATACACTCTGAACTGTGTTAGATCTACATGAGAAGTGAAGGAGTATCAGAGTCACCAAGTTAACCTGTCATGAATGGTATATATCAAACACTAGCAGACATCACACACTCTGAACTGTGTTGGATCTACATGAGAAGTGAAGGAGTATCAGTCATCACGTTAACCTGTCATGTATGGTATATATCAAACACTAGGAGACATCACACACTCTGAACTGTGTTGGATCTACATGAGAAGTGAAGGAGTATCAGAGTCACCAAGTTAACCTGTCATGTATGGTATATATCAAACACTAGGAGACATCACACACTCTGAACTGTGTTGGATCTACATGAGAAATGAAGGAGTATCAGTCATCAAGTTAACCTGACATGTATGGTATATATTAAACACTAGGAGATATCATACACTCTGAACTGTGTTAGATCTACATGAGAAGTGAAGGAGTATCAGAGTCTCCAAGTTAACCTGTCATGAATGGTATATATCAAACACTAGCAGACATCACACACTCTGAACTGTGTTGGATCTACATGAGAAGTGAAGGAGTATCAGTCATCACGTTAACCTGTCATGTATGGTATATATCAAACACTAGGAGACATCACACACTCGTAACTGTGTTGGATCTACATGAGAAGTGAAGGAGTATCAGAGTCATCAAGTTAACCTGTCATGTATGGTATATATCAAACACTAGGAGACATCACACACTCTCAACTGTGTTGGATCTACATGAGAAGTGAAGGAGTATCAGTCACCAAGTTAACCTGTCATGTATGGTATATATCAAACACTAGGTGACATCACACACTCTGAACTGTGTTGGATCTACATGAGAAGTGAAGGAGTACCAGTCACCAAGTTAACCTGTCATGTATGGTATATATCAAACACTAGGACACATCACACACTCTGATCTGTGTTGGATCTACATGAGAAGTGAAGGAGTATCAGTCATCAAGTTGACCTGTCATGTATGGTATATATCAAACACTAGGAGATATCACACACTCTGAACTGTGTTGGATCTACATGAGAAGTGAAGGAGTATCAGAGTCACCAAGTTAACCTGTCATGTATGGTATATATCAAACACTAGGAGACATAACACTCTCTGAACTGTGTTGGATCTCCATGAGAAGTGAAGGAGTATCAGAGTCACCAAGTTAACCTGTCATGTATGATATATATCAAACACTAGGAGACATCACACACTCTGAACTGTGTTGGATCTACATGAGAAGTGAAGGAATATCAGAGTCACCAAGTTAACCTGACATGTATGGTATATATCAAACACTAGGAGACATCACACTCTCTGAACTGTGTTGGATCTACATGAGAAATGAAGGAGTATCATTCACCAAGTTAACCTGTCATGTATGGTATATATCAAACACTAGGAGACATCACCCACTCTGAACTGTGTTGGATCTACATGAGAAGTGAAGGAGTATCAGTCACCAAGTTAACCTGTCATGTATGGTATATATCAAACACTAGGAGACATCACACTCTCTGAACTGTGTTGTATCTACATGAGAAATGAAGGAGTATCAGTCACCAAGTTAACCTGTCATGTATGGTATATATCAAACACTAGGAGACATCACACACTCTGAACTGTGTTGGATCTACATGAGAAGTGAAGGAGTATCAGTCACCAAGTTAACCTGTCATGTATGGTATATATCAAACTTAGCAAAAGGAAAAGGGGCTTTATCAGCAACCAGAAACTGCAAATACAAAGTACCTAATATAAATGTGAAATGGTTAGAAAATGTATACAATATGGTAGTTGAAGCAAAGATGTTATATGGGACAGAAGTATGGGGATTAGGAGGAGGTTGGGAAGTCATAGATGAGGTGCATAGAACTTTCTGCAAAGAATTGCTTGGATTACCAAATGCAACTGTTAGGCAGGTAGCACAAATAGAACTGGGAAGGGTAACAAGTAAGGGGAAGATTATGGAGAGGGCACTGAAATACTGGTTTAGAATATTGAATTTGGAAGAAAGGAACCTGTTGAAACAGTGCCTACTATATCAAGAAAAAAGCTTAAAGAATAAGGGTTGGGCAGACTGTCTCAGAAATAACTTGGAAAGTAGTGGTTTAGGGGAAGTATGGAGGAATAGAGAAAATAACATACACAATTTTTGGAAACTGGCAAGAAAAAGATTTGACGATATAGAAATACAAAACATATTTAGTGAGACAGCTGAAAAGAGATCCTTAATTTTTTATGTACAAATGAAAAACTCTTGGGGTAGGGAAAAGTATATAGACGTGACAGATAAAGAGGAGCGAGAAGGCATTGCATGGATGAAAGCAGGAGTATGGAGATTAAAGGGTCTAAGGAAGGGCATTCCTCAAAACCAATGTCCTATATGTGGTGGAAATGAAGACATAGAACATATAATATTTAAATGTATTGGGACTGAAGGTTGGAGAAAAGAATATATTAATAAGAAATGGTCGAATATGAATAGAAATAGATCTATAGTTGAAATGCTTCATAAAGACAGTAAGAGGGTAGGAAGATTTTTACATAAGGTGAAAAATAAATGGATCTGGACAGTAAATAGAGTTGAACAATAAGATATAAGTGATAGAATAAGTTAGAATTAAGGAATTATTGTAGAATAAGAATATGACTGGCAATGAGCCAGGGCTGAACACCGGTCATATTCACATGTATATAGCTTTGTAAATAAATAAATAAAAAAAATATATATCAAACACTAGGAGACATCACACACTCTGAACTGTGTTGGATCTACATGAGAAGTGAAGGAGTATCAGTCACCAAGTTAACCTGTCATGTATGGTATATATCAAACACTAGGAGACATCACACACTCTGAACTGTGTTGGATCTACATGAGAAATGAAGGAGAATCAGTCATCAAGTTAACCTGTCATGTATGGTATATATCAAACACTAGGAGACATAACACTCTCTGAACTGTGTTGGATCTACATGAGAAGTGAAGGAGTATCAGAGTCACCAAGTTAACCTGTCATGTATGATATATATCAAACACTAGGAGACATCACACACTCTGAACTGTGTTGGATCTACATGAGAAGTGAAGGAGTATCAGTCACCAAGTTAACCTGTCATGTATGGTATATATCAAACACTAGGAGACATCACACACTCTGAACTGTGTTGGATCTACATGAGAAGTGAAGGAGTATCAGTCACCAAGTTAACCTGTCATGTATGGTATATATCAAACTCTAGGAGACATCACACTCTCTGAACTGTGTTGGATCTACATGAGAAATGAAGGAGTATCAGTCACCAAGTTAACCTGTCATATATGGTATATATCAAACACTAGGAGACATCACACACTCTGAACTGTGTTGGATCTACATGAGAAGTGAAGGAGTATCAGTCACCAAGTTAACCTGTCATGTATGGTATATATCAAACACTAGGAGACATCACACACTCTGAACTGTGTTGGATCTACATGAGAAGTGAAGGAGAATCAGTCACCAAGTTAACCTGTCATGTATGGTATATATCAAACACTAGGAGACATCACACACTCTGAACTGTGTTGGATCTACATGAGAAGTGAAGGAGTATCAGTCACCAAGTTAACCTGTCATGTATGGTATATATCAAACACTAGGAGACATCACACACTCTGAACTGTGTTGGATCTACATGAGAAGTGAAGGAGAATCAGTCATCCAGTTAACCTGTCATGTATGGTATATATCAAACACTAGGAGACATCACACACTCTGAACTGTGTTGGATCTACATGAGAAGTGAAGGAGTATCAGTCACCAAGTTAACCTGTCATGTATGGTATATATCAAACACTAGGAGACATCACACACTCTGAACTGTGTTGGATCTACATGAGAAGTGAAGGAGTATCAGTCACCAGGTTAACCTGTCATGTATGGTATATATCAAACACTAGGAGACATCACACACTCTGAACTGTGTTGGATCTACATGAGAAGTGAAGGAGAATCAGTCATCAAGTTAACCTGTCATGTATGGTATATATCAAACACTAGGAGACATCACACACTCTGAACTGTGTTGGATCTACATGAGAAGTGAAGGAGTATCAGTCACCAAGTTAACCTGTCATGTATGGTATATATCAAACACTAGGAGACATCACACACTCTGAACTGTGTTGGATCTACATGAGAAGTGTAGGAGTATCAGTCATCAAGTTAACCTGTCATGTATGGTATATATCAAACACTAGGAGACATCACACACTCTGAACTGTGTTGGATCTACATGAGAAGTGAAGCAGTATCAGTCACCAAGTTAACCTGTCATGTATGGTATATATCAAACACTAGGAGACATCACACACTCTGAACTGTGTTGGATCTACATGAGAAATGAAGGAGTATCAGTCACCAAGTTAACCTGTCATGTATGGTATATATCAAACACTAGGAGACATCACACACTCTGAACTGTGTTGGATCTACATGAGAAGTGAAGGAGTATCAGTCACCAAGTTAACCTGTCATGTATGGTATATATCAAACACTAGGAGACATCACACACTCTGAACTGTGTTGGATCTACATGAGAAGTGAAGGAGAATCAGTCATCAAGTTAACCTGTCATGTATGGTATATATCAAACACTAGGAGACATCACACACTCTGTACTGTGTTGGATCTACATGAGAAATGAAGGAGAATCAGTCATCAAGTTAACCTGTCATGTATGGTATATATCAAACACTAGGGGACATCACACACTCTGAACTGTGTTGGATCTACATGAGAAATGAAGGAGAATCAGTCATCAAGTTAACCTGTCATGTGATGCAGTATTATTAGTTATGGTAGGTGTTGTGTTGGAATGTTTTGTTTCCCATTGTTTGATTGTTTGCATTATATCGTTTGCAGTTGGCCTAGTGCGATTATCTTTTGTCTTCATTGTAAATGTTATAGATATTTACGAATAAAGTTGTGATAATAAATACACTAATATTATTTCAATTATGGCCTCCAGAGCAAAGAAGACTATCTCATTAGAAAGACTAAAAGTTAATGCATCGACGTAACATATAATTTTCACGGGGGTCGCGTCTCAAGGAAAATCATCAGCTGTATATTGTGAACATACTTCATACCCGTACCACGACCGAGATAGGAAAGAAAGAGTCATCGCAGTTCATCGAAAGAGTTAGCCGGATCTTTTATACGAGAAAAGAATTCATCATACCGACCCTTCAAAGTGACGACGAGCAGAAGATTCCCTTCATACTGGTGACGGGAGATACCAGCCGGAAGAGACTCCTTCATACTGGCGCCCAGACGTGCGACGGCTCGAATACAGGCGTATAGAGTAAAAATATGTACCTGGACAAAGAGTGAAAAGAAGACATTTTGACGGAGTATCCTTTTTCTTGTGCTCCAGAAATCAAGTAAGACTAGTACTAATTTATGATACTACGCAATAAGAAAATTGTACAGAAGATGGAAAAAGTTGAGAAAGATAATGATAGTGTAGAGAGGGAAGTGAGTGATAAGTTATCAGTAGAAGGTAGAAAGAATGTAGTATGTAAGGAATTTGAAATAGGATTGAAAGAAATATTGGAAGCGATGAACAAAAATACAGCAGATATAAAAGGAGATTTTGTTAGAAATGTAACAGAACTAAAAGCAGATGTAGCAAAACTAAGAGAGGATAGTGTTAGAAATGTAACCGAACTAAAAGCAGATGTAGCAAAACTAAGAGAGGATAGTGTTAGAAATGTAACAGAACTAAAAGCAGATGTAGCAAAACTAAGAGAGGATAGTGTTAGAAATGTAACAGAACTAAAAGCAGATGTAGCAGATTTGAAGGAGGATAATGCCAGAAATATAAATAAATTGTCACAAGAAATTGAATTATGTAAGAAGGAATGTACAGAAAGAATTGAATCAAGTAACAATGATATAGCTAAATTAGGTGAGTTAGTAAGCGTGATAAAATTAGGACAGGAATCAAACACAGTAGAAATAGCTAGGCTAGGAGAATTGATAAATGAAGTTAAGTTAGGACAGGAGAAGACAGTGGTAGAAATGAAAGCTGAATTAAGTAAAGAATTTAATGAAAAACTAGCAGAACAGAATGCAAAAATTGCAAAGGTAGGAGATGAATTGAGAACAGAGATAGTCGTGGTAGAACAGAGTTGTAAAATGTATCAAGATGGAATTAGGTCAAAACAAAATGACATTGATGTAAAAATTGATAGTTTAGAAAATGTTGTAAAGGGTATAAGCGCTGAGATGCAGTCACAGCGAGAAGAATTGAATAAAGTAAAGGAGGAAGCCAATGTAAATGTAAATAGAATAAATGAAACGGTTACAAAGGAAAAAGAATTTACAGGAAGGCTTTCCCAAGTTGTGATTGCTCTACAGGCTGATAGAGTTAATGACAATCATGATCAATTTGTGAGTGAATGCAAAAATATGACCAATACTGATGCACTTGACAATAACAGTAATATGGCGGACTTTCAGGAGAATGATTTAGCTATGCCAATGCACTCCCCTAGTCAAAACCATAATTGTCACGCTAGTCACTTGTTCCATGACCTAACCCCTCCGTCATTTGACGAAGAAGCCGGTGACAATCCAAAAATTTTCATAAAAGAACTGGAGGATTATTTTAGGATCAAACGAATTCCGAACGAGATACGAATGATGGTGGTTAAACGCTGTCTTAAGAAAAATGCATTGGAATGGTTAAGACTAACTTTGGCGTCTCACGAAACATATAGTATGTTTCGAAACCTTTTTATAAATAGATTTTGGGGACCGGGACGTCAAAACCAGATTAAAGTCGAACTGGCTACCGGACATTATGACAGTAAACGTGGTATTTCAATGATGGAGTATTTTTTGAAATTGGCGAACAAATCGAAACTACTCCAACCTCAGTTGAGTGAACAGGAGGTTATTGAAGCACTTATTCGCCATTATCCACCGCACATAAGAAATAATCTGATCGTGGCGAAACCGGTTGATTTTTCGGACGTAATTGAATTATTGGCAGAGTTCGAGGCACAGAATAATTACCAAGAGACTAACTCCAGTCAGCGATATGAAAATGGACAGCGCGCTGTAGGTGGCCAAGGTAGGAATCAAGGAACGCAATTAGAACGTCTTAGAAATAATTTTCCAACAACGAATGAGAACCAGGGAAATGGCGTGAGAGATGAAACACACCAAAATAATGGTGAAAACTACAGAACAAATAGACGTCCTGATGTAAGATCGAATTACAGAGGTCCTATACCGCGAGACAGACAAAATCCGCGATACGAGAGACGTAATCATGATTATGGTGGTGATACCAGAGGGCGTGGAAGAACCAGTCAAATTAATCACATCCGGTTTTACAGAAATTACAATCGTAGGTGGAATAGAAGCTACGATCCGAGAAATCATAGTACAAATTATCAGGAAAATGTAACCCAAGTGCCTAGGTTCGAGGAGGAAAGCGTCGAACGCAGGAATGATCGCGACTTTCCTAGAACACAGAATCAAGAAACGAATACTGGCACGATATCAACAAGTAACAATCAAACGAATGAGAATCAGGGAAATTAATTCCGAAATCATTTTATGCCTTGGAAAATGATTTGATGGTGCAGGCACAGGGCAAAATTCACGTAAATTTAATCACCGACAACAAAATTAACCCAGTAAAGTCCAATAAAGAGTTAGTCAATCCACCTCAAATTGAGTTAAATATATGGGACCGTAGCTTCACTGTGTTAATAGATACTGGGGCAAGCTCATCGGTAATTTCAGAGGAATTATTATCCTCAAACAAGATAGAGTACTTGCACGTAAACAATGTGTATTGTAGTACAGCGATCGGTAAAAAGAGAGATCGGGTGAAATATCAAATGTTAGTTAAAGCACATGTAAATGGTTGGAAATTTGATTTTGTCGCATTAGTTATTCAGCGTTTGGCAAGAGAAATTATTATTGGAAACGACTTACTTTATCACTGGCAAGCAATCATCGATTTCGAAGAGCATGAACTACGCGTTAAAGATGGTGAAAACACGCGAATAGTGAGACTGTTAGAAGGTGAAAATATTGAAGCGAACGAGGATTTCGACGATGTTAATAATGGAAGATTTTTTGTAGAGAATGTTATATTGTACGACGACGAAAAAGTAAGTGCAAATGAAGAAGACGACTGCGATGATATACAAAAATACGTCGAAATTGATTTGTTTAATAATAATGTTCGCGGAGTTCGAGGAGAGAATCACCATCTGCGAGATGATTGCGGAGTATACAGATTGGATGTCGTCAGAGATGATAAAAAGAAAGAAGAAGAATCTTTTATGGCTACGCTGAACGAAAAAGTGAATAATGCGCACAATATAAATGAAGAACAAAAGAATCAACTGAGAGCGTGCTTAATCAAGAACCGAGAAGTATTCAGTTCGAAACCCGGTCTGTGCAACAAGTACACCCACATCTTTAAAGTGGAAAACGCTACCCCTTACTCCCATAAAAGCCGGCCCATTCTAAACTCAATAAAGGACAAAGCAAAAGAGGTAATAAATAAAATGTTAGAAGATGATATTATAGAAATATCTGATACACCCTACCTCCATCCACTATGTTGGGTTCATAAATCCGATGGTTCATTAAGGATGACAATTGATGCCAGAAAGATTAACTCTTTAACGCAACCGGACCATTTCAGACCGCGAGGCGTAGATGAAGTTTTAGCTAGCCTTAAACGCGGGAAGTATTTTTCAAAATTGGACTTGGTGTCGTCTTACTGGCAAATTCCATTGGATGAAACTGTGCGAAAGTACACTGGGTTCTGTTTTAATGGAAAAATTTATCAATTCAAAACCTGCGGTTTCGGTTTGTCTACCAGTGGTAGTGCCCTGCTTCGTGCTATTCATAACATATTCAATGATACTATAGAAGGCTTCGCAATTCAATACATAGACGACTTTTTGATCTATGATAATGATTATAATGAGCATATAAAACACTTGCAGTATATTTTTTCGAAATTTTATGAGAGCGGTATGACCATAAACTTTAATAAGTCACAATTTCTGACTAAAGAGATAGAGTTCCTTGGTTACGTGGTGACTGAAGCGGGAATAACTCCGAATATGGACCGCATTAGAGCAATTCAGGCAATCCCTCCACCAAAGAATACCAAACAACTGAGAAGATTATTAGGAATCTTCCAATACGAGAGCAAATTTATAATAAATTATGCTAAAGAACTCAGTCCGTTGAGGGGATTACTGAAAAAGAATAATAAATGGAAATGGACCGAAGAACATCAGCAGGCATTTATGAAGGTTAAAGACTTGTTTAACAACACAATTCTATTGGAAAGGCCAATACCTGACGCTCCTTATCACTTATACACGGACGCGAGCATACAGGCTTACGCAGGTGTCTTAACACAGGTCGATGGAGACGGCAATAGCCATGTCATCGCTACAGCTTCCCGATCGCTGAACCAAGTCGAGGCAAATGCTTGTATTACTGAGCAAGAAATCGGAGCAATATACTTTGCACTACAGAAGTTCCGTCAGTACGTGTACAATGCTAAAATCATTGTGTACACAGATCATATTAGCTTGTCATTCATAAAGAAATGCAAGCTGACTAGCTCAAAGATTTCCAGATATATACACGAAATTACATCGCATGATATTGACATCCATCATATACCTGGGAAGGAGAATGTTTTTAGTGATTTGCTCTCCAGACAGTCGTTGGAAAAACAGATTCCCGAAACATTGTCGCACCCACAGAATGAGGTTAAACTCATGGTGTTGAATTTGGGATATAGCCGAAAACTTTCCAGCAAGTTTGAGAACGTAACCGAGTGGCAACAACGAGAACCGTTGTTAAGGGATCTTTGGGAAACGGCTCCAGGTATATACGACAACAGAGGAACGGTCGCTAAACATGATGGTGTTTTATATAAACTCCATGGGCGATTTGAGAAAAGATGGAAGGTCATAGTGCCTCAGGAGTTGGAGTATATATTTAACCCGCCTGAGGATAGGCCACACTCGAGCCACACATGCACACCTTTTGCGCGGTGATCCGGAGCCTGTCTGTGCGACGTGCAATGTCCCACTCTCCGTTGCATGTCCTTACTGATTGTCCGCGGTATGCTCGTGAGCGCCAGTCCTTTGGCCTGGGTCTTACACTGTGCACTGTGTTAGGCAACGACCCAGCAGATACAGTACTGCGGTTTGTTGCGCGTATCGATTTTGGTAAGCAAGTGTAAGGTTTCTTTTATCTTGGCGGAAAAATACTTTTAGGATGTTTTACTCGTGTTTTTACCCTTTTTCAACAGTATAAGTAGTTTAGGGTTTTCGTAATATGGTTTTATTGGTTTTTAATTTTCCTTTTTTACCTGTTTTAGCTCTCTTTTTAGTGGTTTTAACGTTCATTTTTAGGTATTTTAACTTTCACTTTTTAGCTTTAAAGGGGGTGAGGTTTTATTTTCTTTGATTGCTTTTACATTGGACTTCGGGCCCTAATGACCTAGTTGTCGACGGGCCCGTAAACCCCACTACTCACTCACTCACTATTTCTTTACACTGTATTTACCCCAAAATAAAACCCCCTTACATGTAAGTTTTGCAGGCCAATTTTAGAAAAACGGTTTCTGTGTACAACAGACACTTTAATTTGAGACAGGCTGTAATTCCTTTAAAAGCAGTTCAGAATTTCTTTGTTACTCTACATACAGATGGTTGGCAAAGAAATGAGCGGCTAGTGAGACATTGAACTTAACTCTTTAGTAGCTTCAACTCTTCTACCTGTATTGACCTCAAGCCCCAACAAGGGTTATTAAATCACTTGAAGTTCACCAGGATACTTGAGTCAGATGAAAATGTTTACTGCTTGTATCTTGTAATACGGTAGTTCAAGCAGTGAGAGTATTCTTATGAGGAATCAAGTATAGAGGAAGTATGTTTGTGTGCAGCAATTTGATATTTTACAGTATACCTGATGTGTTTCTTTCTCCACAGCAACAATTTTGAAATGGATGGCAAACTAATAATCGAAGAGCATCCATGGAATGAGAGTGACAGTGTTGTAATCAAGAGAGAGGATGACGGAATGGCAATGAAAGCAGAAACTTCTTTCACAGACTTTGGCACACAGAGTGAGCCTGTTACATGCAGTGAGGTAAATATCAAGACAGAAATTCCAGAACAGACTCTGGTGTCCCAAAATGAGACAAAATTTCTTCCAGAGAATCCTATAATGAAGGTTGAGATGCACAACAATGATCAGAAAATCGTTGAAATAGAAATTAAGGAAGAAGCCTGGTGTTTGGAAACAGAACCTTCATCTGTTTGTGACAACATTAAGGTAAACTTTGTGCTTCAGTTATTGTATACTAGATAAAATATTTGAATTACCTACTACCAAACTAAGAGATACCCGCTTCTGTAGCATGGTGTTAGTGTGTTTGCCTCACATCCAATAGGTTGCAAGTTCAAATCTTGCTTAGAGTGAGTTATCTGGATAAGATTTCTTCTGAGATCTTCCATATTCTGAGAAGACGGATGTTCAATAACTTAAAGCTCTAAGGATCTTGGGCTCATTTGAGCGTGATTTCACCCATTTGATTTATTCACCGTCCAATATGACACTATATTGGAGGATGTTAATAAAAACTAAGAAATAGTTTGCGACTGTGTGGAGCATTTCTTGCAGTTCAGTAGGTGTATTTAACCTCTTGAGCGCTGGCCATTTAAAGCTTCCGCGAGCCAAGAACTGCTAACCAATATCCAGCGAAGGGCATTTAAATTGTTAAATACGCTAAAAGCGTTTCGTAAATACACAGCTGTATTTTGCGTAAATATTAAGTTATTTTAATGAAACAAAACCTGGTATAAAACTCGTTATATGCAGTATACATGTACATCATCAGCAAAGTAGAGCTGCATTAACAAATTGTTGAAATAGAAGTATTTTGTTTCACTTTGGTGAAAAGTTAACTTTCCTCTCTCAAATGCATCTAATATAAGTTCTCTGAAAGAAACAGTAGTCGACCCATTGTGTCAGCAAAACCAAGCATAGTGTGAAATAAAGCACTAGTGTATGCATGGTCTGTGAGTCATCAGAATAAAGTATGTTTGCAAGTTTCCCTTACGCATGTTTCGTAACTTGGATAGCAGGCTCCGTTTCTTTCTTTCTTGAAATACATATACTTCCTTACTTGTAGCTGAAGTGATAAGTGATATAAAAAGGTATTTTTGCACCAACTGGATATAACCATATACAATTGTTTGGTAATTTGGAGAGCTCTAAACCCACACAAGACAGTGATCTACCTGGACTTCCGACTATCAATAGTTCATAGCCTAATTAAACAATACGATGTTGAGAGGCCTCTTTGTGCTGGGGGTAGAAAATCCAGAACCCCTGCACCCCTCAGATTTCAAGGAAAACATTATCCTAAAAGGATACCTGTCCATCGAAAGTGTTTCCTGTGCCACAAGAAGGGAATTTGCAAATGTGGAGATCTGCCCTTGTGTGTTTATCCCCATTTAGAGGCATATCACTGCAGAAGGAACATATAAAGGTAAGCCAGTAAAGTATATTGTTGTTAGCTAATGCTGGATTTCTGACAATGAAGTCATTAATCCTCTTGCTCTCCAATATTTTACACTGATGGATGGGGCACTAGAACTGGCCGAGCATATTTGAAGGTGGTCTCGATCCATTTCCTCTTGTAGATCACATAGAGGACAGAGTGGTGAAGAATATATCCCAAATTATATATATAGACTTTACTTATATGTTTCATAAAGGGAAAATTAAAATAACTTGAGTTAGATAAGGGATAAATAAGGTTTAAATACACAAACGCACAGGACCTGTATACACGCCCATAGCACTTATCCACCATTTTAAATGGACGTGATTTTATGCCCATAGCGCTCAAGAGGTTAAACAATTCCTGTTACTTATAAAAATTCGAGAAGTATACTCTCATACCGTAACATCTGAATACCAATTAAACTTGGTCTTTAATTTGAGAATTTCTGAAATATTGCAAATAATCTTGATACCATACGGTTTAAGATGCATGTAACAATGTGTGTCTTGAGTTTTCTTAAATATACAACTAAGTCCCATTATTTCACTGAATTATGTATAAATATATCCAGGAAATGTTAAAAAAAAGGACTTGTTACATAAGTAGTGTAGACCTTATTTGAATTTGTTCATCCTTTAGCTGTCTACAAACTCTCTGTTGCAGCCTTAGTTTTTGCCCCAAGAGTCTTCTAATGAACATAAAAATGGTTGAATTTTTTGTTAGGCATTGTTCAGTTTTCACCAAAATTGGTAGTCATTAATAAATATTTGAATCTAGTTTCTGCATGTGTTAAAATCATTTGTTAATTTGAAGCCTTTCTTGGTGAAAACATATTATAACATAGAAGAATAATTGTTTATACGATGTGACTTGTTTCCAATATTGCAAGTGAAATTCGTGGTGGACGAAGCGGCACTGGAACGGGTTCTCTGGTTTCCCCCGCCATCTCATTCCTGTATCGTCAGTTTCACCGCCTGCGGTGCCATAGCAGTAAAAGCGGGTGTTAAACACTACAAAACTTGTTTCCAATATGACTTGATGCTTACTTCACTTTTCTTAGTGCATAGCACTGAAATGAATCACTTGGCTCACCTCTCTTTGCCCTCACATTAACACTGACCAGAAAGAAAACAAACTTCCTGGTTTAATTTAAAAGGTGAGTTAATAATGCTGAACAACATTTACAAAATATCTTTCCGGGACGTGTTTCGAAGGTTAACTTTCCTCCATTATCAACCAGACAATAACTGGGTTTCCATGGTGTTTCATGGTGCGGATAGTGATGTTTCTTCTGGTAACGGTTAAATGAACTTACTGAAAATGTCACTCTGAGGAATGTTGAAATTAAATACTAGGTTTCTATTTTTGAAAATAAAGATTTGTTTCCATGTGGACAGTTCTTGTTTTCCGGTTATGTGTTTGAGAAGTTTCGGTTCTAGCTTTATGTCATGATTTTCTGTCCAAAAGTGAAATGCAACTGCTGATTTTTGTAATTGTTTACTCTTAATGTTTCTAATGTGTTCCTTGGATCTGATTTCTAAATTTCTTTTGGTTTTTCCTATGTATATTTCATTACAATCACTGCATTCAATTTGGTATATGCCAGATTTTTTGTTAGGTGGAATAGCATCTTTGATGTTTGAAAGTAGTAGGTTTTTTATGGAGTAATGGTTTACTGCTGCTAGCTGAATGTTGTATTCCTTGAACACTTTTTTAAATTTATCAAAGGCCCATGGATGATATGTGAATTTTTTTAATATCATTTTTGTTTTTGCTGCTGTGACAGTTGTAGTTTCTTTTAATAATTTTTTCTTTTCTGCTCGTTTTACCTTTTTATCTACTAATTCTTTGAGAAAGCCGTTTTTTTGTGCTATTTCAATTATTTTGTAATATTCTGTTTTAGATTCTTCTGCTGAAAGAGGGATGTTCACAAATCTATGTGTTAAACTATTGAAAATTGCTTTTTTGTGGCTTCTTGGATTGTAACTTGAAGGAGTCTCTTCCGGCTGGTATCTCCCGTCACCAGTATGAAGGGAATCTTCTGCTCGTCATCACTTTGAAGGGTCGGTATGATGAATTCTTTTCTCGTATAAAAGATCCGGCTAACTCTTTCGATGAACTGCGATGACTCTTTCTCTCCTATCTCGGTCGTGGTACGGGTATGAAGTATGTTCACAATTTACAGCTGATAATTTTCCTTGAGACGCGACCCCCGTGAAAATTATATGTTACGTCGATGTATTAACTTTTAGTCTTTCTAATGAGATAGTCTTCTTTGCTCTGGAGGCCACAATTGAAATAATATTAGTGTATTTATTGTCACAATTTTATTCGTTAATATATATAACATTTACAATGAAGACAAAAGATAATCGCACTAGGCCAACTACAAACGATATGATGCAAACAATCAAACAATGGGAAACAAAACACTCCAACACCACGCCTACCATAACTAATAATACTGCATCAAACTATTAGCTTTTATATAGTTGTCTGTCTGCGTTGGTTTTCTGTGAATACCGAAATTTATTCTATCCTTGTTTTTGATTAATTTTAGATCTAAAAATGGTAATTTATTATCTTTTTCTACTTCCACTGTAAAATTTATACTTTTGTCCTGTATGTTCAGAAGTTTTAATGCGTCACTGATGTGTCTTTTTGGAACTACTGCAAATATGTCATCTACGTATCGCTGCCAAAGTTTGAACATCCACGGGAAACCTTTTGTGATCCTTATTTCCAATGAACTCATGTAAATATCTGCTAAGAATGGCGAGAGAGGGTTGCCCATTGCTAAACCTGAAGTTTGACGGAAATACTTCGTTTGGAACTGGAAGAAATTTTGTTCTGTGCATAATTTGGTGAGTTCTATGTATTCTGCAATTTCTGATAATGACATTCCAAGTGATTTGAGCCAATTTTTGATCAGTGATGGGAGTTTTTCTATTGGTATACTGGGAAATAGTGACTTTACGTCAAAGGAGACAAGAGTGTCCTCTCCTGTTAATTTGAAGTCTTTGATGTGTTCTATTAGTTCATAACTGTTTCTTATGCTTAAACTTTCGAATTTAGGAAATGAATTAAATTTGTTAGATAGCCATTTTGCTAATTTATAAGTTGGTGAATCTATGCTGCTAATTATGGGTCTCATGGTGATGTCTGGCTTGTGTTTTTTGGGTAAACCATAGAGTCTAGGCACGGTTGGATTATTTGGTTTAATTGCATATTTGTTTGGTATTATGCTTGAATTTTGTATAGCTTTTTCAAAGGTTTGAACACAAGTGGTTAGCGAGTTTTTGTTGATTTTTTCGTGGTTACTATCATTTAACATTGTTTCCATTTTTTCTATGTAATTTGATTTATTCATTATTACTATTTTGTTCCCTTTGTCTGCCTTTGTGTATACTACGTTTTTATGTTTTAAAGAATGGATAAGATTTCGTTTGCTTTTGTGACTTGATCTGTATTTTAATTCTTCTAAAATCTTTTTGCACTGGGTTTTTACCGAATTTTGTGTAGATAATGGTAAACACTGTGTTGAAATATTTATGTCTGCTATATAGTCTTCAATTTCCATAGAAAAATGGACACAGGTTTTTAAACCTTGATTTAAAAGATTAATTTCTTCTTTGGAGAATTCATGATCAGAAAGATTAACCACATTCTCAAATTTTAGTAGTTCCGCCATTTTGTGCTGTGTTTGAACGTACGTTTGTATGTGAATCCTCTCTGCTTTCATTTTACATTTTAATTTCTGTGTAATTTTTTTTTTCGTGTAAATTTTGGTGAAACATTTATTAATTTTTCCAATTTATGTTTAAGTTTCAGAGTTTTTGCTCTCATTTTTCCGCTGAGGATTGCCAAATAATTATTTTGAAGGTTTTCCCAAATTGTTTCCCAATGCTTGCATTAAAATTGAATGTAACTTGTAGAGTTTTAATTCTATGTCTTCTAACTGCTTGTAATGTTTATTGACTTCTAATTGTAAAACTTTTTTCTCTGCTGCTTTTTGTTGAACATTTCCGTTGCTCAATTTAACTATTTTCCTGACGAATTTGGCGGTTACTTTATTTCGTAAACATAGTTTAATAAATTTTATGTTGGTATTTGTCACTAATCATTGTCAAGCCACAGTATTACATTATTATTCCCTTGTTGTGAGTGCTGTAAACCAGACATGATATGTCATATTCTTGTTTTTACATATCTTGTGATAGTTTTAAACTATTGCTGTGTGGTTGTTACAGGATGAGGGCTTTACTGCAGAATTATCACCAAGGTAAGACATATGACTCATATTGGGAATATAATGCCGGGAAGAGACAGCAAAAATATGTCACTTTTATAAAAATTCTTTTCCAAAGTATTTTGTGAGTAGAAGCTTCTCCCCTTAAGAAAATGAAAGAGATCTGTAACTTTTAAAAAAATTATATAACATCCTTGATTGATAAGAGATTTACAAAAAGTATTAAAGAGCATGGAGTAGTTTTGATTCCTCAAAATGAATATGATTAATTATGCTAAATCATTTTACATTTCAGATTTTGCACAAAAGAAGTTTCTGGTCATAGCAATAATAACCTACCATTTCCCTCTGCAGAAATCTCAAGCAAAGACACAAACTTTTATAACAGAAGGGATAATCTTGAAGGTGTAAGTCAAGAAAGTGATGTAAAAATGCAACGGGTGAGAAAGATTCTTCCCTTACTAATATCCAGTAAATATAGTGATAGGCGAGAAATCTGCAACAGTGCCTTGTACATGAAACAAAAGAATTTTATTCATGATGAAAAGGTACAAAATGATACTTCTCAGAAGACTGTCAGTGATTTGTTCAATTTGATTCATGAAGGTCAAAAGACTCACAAATGTGAACTTTGTGAGAAGACTTTTCCATCATTGTCACATTTGAAAATGCATATTTTGACTCATGAAGGTAAAAGACCACACAAGTGTGAAATTTGTGGGAAGAGCTTCACTCGGTTGTCACATTTGAAAATACATAATTGGATTCATGAAGGTAAGAAACCACACAAGTGTGAGGTTTGTGAAAAGAGTTTCACTCGCTTGTCAAATTTGAAAGTCCATAAATTGATTCATGGAGGTGTAAAACCACACAAGTGTGAGGTTTGTGAGAAGAGATTTACTACATTGTCACATTTGAAAATCCATAATTTGAGTCATGAAGGTATAAAGCCACACAAGTGTAACGTTTGTGAAAAGAGTTTCACTCGCTTGTCAAATTTGAAAATCCATAATTTGATTCATGAAGGTAAAAAGCAGTGTGCAGTTTGTGAAAAGAGATTTTCTTCATGGTCAAATTTGAAAATCCATAATTTGATTCACAAAGGTAAAAAGCCTCACAAATGTGAACTTTGTGAGAAGACTTTTCCTTCATTGTCACATTTGAAAATGCATATTTTGACTCATGAAGGTAAAAGAGCACACAAGTGTGAAATTTGTGAGAAGAGCTTTACTACGTTGTCACACTTGAAACGACATAATTTCATTCATGAAGGTAAAAAACCATACAAGTGTGAAGTTTGTGAAAAGAAATTTGCTCAGTTGTCAAATTTGAAAACCCATAATTTCATTCATGATGGTAGAAAACCACACAAGTGTGAAGTGTGTGAGAAGAGATTTCCTTCATTGGCAAGTTTGAAAATCCATATTTTGGTACATGAAGGTAAAAAACCATACAAGTGTAAAGTTTGTGAAAAGCAATTTGTTTATTTATCAAGTTTTAAAAGTCATAATTTGATCCATGAAGAGAAAAGGATACACAAATGTCAAATTTGTGATAAGAAATTTACTCGATTATCTTATTTGAAAAGTCACAATTTGATTCATGAAGACAAAAGGCCTCACAAATGTCAAATTTGTGAAAAGAAATTTACCCATTCGTCAACTTTGAAAAGTCACAATCTGATTCATGAAGGTAAAAGGCCATACAAATGTCAAATATGTGAGAAGAGCTTTACTCGGATGTCACATTTGAAGAGTCATAATTTGATTCATGAAGGCAAAAAGCCTCACAAGTGTCAAATTTGTGAGAAAAGATTTACTCGGTTGTCACATTTGAAAAGTCATAAATTGATCCATGAAGGTAAAAAGCTATATGAGTGTAAAATTTGTGCAAAGCGATTTTCTACATTGCAATATTTGAAAGTCCATAATTTGATCCATGAAAATAAAAAACTAGACGAGTGAAATTTCAGACAAGAGTTTCAGTCGTTATCAAGTTTGAATTGTCACAGCTAGATTCATGAAATTGAGAACTAGTGTAAAAATAGGATGAAGACGTTTACTTCGATGTGAAGTTTGAGAATGCATAAATTCATTCACTACTATCGTAAAGCCATAATGAGCATGTCATTTTCGATTGTTTTAATCGTATAATAAAGTCTCAGTATGTGTAAAGTGAATGAGGGAAGAAATTCAGGCACTTTAAGGTGGAACTAGTCTGACTATGTGCAGAGGTCCACCTAAAATACACCAAACTGTCAACTTTGTAGTGTGCCCATTGTGTTACAGAAGGAAAGAACTAAGCAGGAAATAACACGAAAAACACATCATATGAACATTAAAAGTGAACTGTTTCAGGAAACAAACTGGCAATTTTATTAACGAATAAACTCAGCATTGTTAATAAATAAGTCTCTGTACAACTGTAATAAATTGGCAAAATATTGTATAACGCTGCTCTTGTGAATTGACTTCCACTGTTTAGTGCACTTTCCTGATCCTTCCCAGCAGCCCACTCTTCATGCCCATTCTGGTTCAGGATCATTCAATTTCTTTGGCAATATTCAAAACTGCACGCGCAAGAATAGTGAATCTTGCTGTTGCAAATTTCATCCTTATACCTAATGATATGGGGAATCATAGTTTCCATACACCAAACGTCCTATCCATTACATTCCCTGCCACTTGTAAGCATCTATGTAGGAGTTCCAGGATTTTGTAGTGTCCTCATTAGACAAGGCCTAACAACATATTCTGAATCTCTCATTAGCAGGAAATCGCTAACAGTTCCTGATTTAAACTCTGCCCGCAACAGTGAACTGGTACATTTGTTGCATCATGGGCAGATGCTGGCTGTCTTACCACAGCATTCTTAATTTTTAATCCAACATCTGCCACCACTAGCACATCTACAGAAAAGAAAACGTTTTTGTTCCTGTACTGCTCTGCATTATCTCCTAAGAGTGAGTTATTTATAGGTCATATCAATATAGGTTCAGAAATAAATAGGAGCAAATGCCAAAAGTCTTATTAGTAGACTATATTGATGTGAGTGCAGTCTAGAGTACCTATAACTCTCGGAAACCTTGCAAATTGGTAAAGCTACATCTTACTAGTGAAGAGGTCATTCTCCTGTGGTGGTGCTGGAGTGTGGGACGAGAGAGCTACAAGAGATGCAGTGCATTTATGAGATATTACGAGCATGCAAAACCGCAAACTAATTAGTAGTTGACCGAGGGGCTTACACAGCTAATGGGTTATCCTGCGGATACAGAACAGTGGCTATTGGATTGGATTGGATTTGGTTTAAGGGCGCTCAACTTCTAGGTCATCAGCGCCCTAGAACAGTGGCTAGCTTTCTGCTACTAAGTCGAGGACACAGCCTACGTCGGTGTCACCAAGGATACGACACTGAAATCCTAATCAAGCAGGTTATCTTCTCAACCTAAACACTACGTGCGCAGTTGGTGGATGGACGGACAGACTTTTGTAACTCTAATAAGAAGGAAGAGGCCTTAAGATTAAACAGCAACTGGCATCCGGTCATAGAACATCATAAGAAGCAGGATAGAAAGGTAAGCCAATCAAACGAGACCAGTAGCATAAGAGAGATAGAACCCCCTCCACCAGCCACCACGCCTCTGGACGCCCTGAGCCAATCAGCGCACGTTGCGCATGGTATAAATGGAGCCCCACAGACAGTCCTTTCTCGGCTTCAAAAACAAGTCTCGGCAACACATGAACTCTCAAATTCACAGTTTGGCTTTAGAAAAGGACATTCCACTGAACTACAGCTCCTCAGACTAACTGATGACGTAACAGAGCAATTTAACAATGGGGCTTCAACGTTGGCGCTATTTCTGGACGTAGAAGCTGCATTTGACCGGTGCTGGCACAATGGCCTTATTTATAAACTGTACCACAATTTCCCGGCTCTTCAAAATTATCTATACTTGCTGCACAATTTTCTAGAAAATCGGCAGTTTTACATCCAAGTGGGCCGCTCCTCCTCACGGGAGCGAGTGATGCGGGCTGGCGTCCCACAAGGGGCAATAATGTCCCCTTTTCTGTATATATTGTTCACCAATGATTTCCCAGTGGACGCCAGATGCAAGGTCGCCATGTATGCTGACGACACTGTAATATACAACCACCATAGAAATCCACGTTTCGGCCTTGCAGAAATGCAACGTTATGTGAACAACTTCCTCTCATGGCAACATGACTGGAAAATCAAAATTAATCCCGACAAATGCCAGCTGATTCATTTTTCTAAGCGGCGTCACACTTTGGCAACGGACCTAACGGTCGGTGGTCAGGTATTGCATTGCCGTCAGCAAGTTAAATACTTAGGTGTCACCTTGGACCGCACAATGTGTTGGTCCACCCACATAAAAAATAGCGCCAATAAAGGCAGACAGCGGCTAAAGTTGTGCGCCCCCATCTTCCGTAGTAAACAGTTGCGACTAAAGTCAAAACTTATACTATATAGGTCATTTATTCTCTCGGTGGTCCTGTATGCATGTGTGGCCTGGGCTAATGCCTCCAAAACTGCCCTCAAACAACTCCAAACCCTCCAAAACCTCTCCCTCAGAAAAATCCTCTCTGCTCCACTCCTCACCACCACCCAAACTCTTCACCTCGAAACTCATATCCCGTTCATCCCGGAGGCAATAGACAAAAGAGCAATGGCGGCATGGACGCGCATTAGGAACCACGAAAATGACGTGATCGCTAACATCGGCAAAGGCGAGCCGAAGCACCGCAAGCATACTAGGATAAAAATGTTCTAGAAGCGGCTCGGCTCGCCGACTAATGCGCGTCCACGCAACCTCGTCCCTAAGCCACATACATGTTCCGGCAGAGGCTCTCGCCTCGGAAAATATTCAGGAGCTGCCACCGCGGGACAGTGTATATAGTGTAAATAGTGTAGTGCGCTGGGACGCATATTTCTGGTGTGCCCAGTGAAGATGTGTGTGTATGTGTGTACGAGTGTGTGTGTGGGTGAATGCCTGCGTGTATGTGTCTGTATATAATTTGTAAATATGTACACATGTATATATAACCCAAAGACGAAACAGACAAAAGACAAAAGAAAGCTATTCTTCGTGACCTACAGATGGTCACCGTATGGGTTTTTGTATATAGCGAAAACTGTAAATATGAACAAAGTCAACTGTAAATCAATGTAAATATAGCCTGTAAGCCGGGCCCAATGTACCGGCACCAGGCCAATACTTTTACAATAAATAACTTGAACTTGAACGACGCATCTCATCTCACATTCGGGCGCTGATGGTACTCGCTTCGTCCTCGTTTACATTGGACCACTAATAATAATAATAATAATAATAATAATAAATAAATAATAAAATAATAAAATAATAAAAAATCTGTATAATAACCCTGGCACCTAATTACTTACACCAGGGCTAATATGCCAGATCTTTAAAATTTATTTATTCTACACATTCATACATACAACATACTTTACAAAATAATATAATATATAACAAATTATAAAGATAGATAAATTAAATAATATATCATAAAACAAAACACAAGAAAATAAGAACAAAAACACAAATTATAACATTTCACACATAATCACTCTAAAAAATAAATTCTCTAAAACAATAACAAATCATTTCAAACAATCAAAATACAATAAAATTTCTAAATAAATTAATATATGTGTTAAAAGGAAAATAAATATAAATATAAATACATTTTAAAATTAAAACAAATTAATCTCCTCAATACAAAAAAAATATAAATTTCATACACATCACTCACAACTACAACTATTACTAAACAATAAACAAATATATAAAATTAAATTATTAATTACAATTATTACAAAAAATTATAAATTATATTATTACTATTATTATCATTATCATCATTATTATTACCTATCATTATTATTTAAAATTTAATTAATTTAATATTATACCTATAACTAATACTTTTTATAAATATATATTTTTTAATTTAAATTTACATATTTATTAAAAATTTTAAATAAACAAAAATTTACTGGTATCCAGTAAAATATAACTGGTAAGCAGTTATATATATATATATATATATATATATATATATATATATATATATATATATAAAGAAAAAAAAAAAAGAAACAGCTATAAACTAAAACTCTAAACTGCCGCCGGTTACCGGCGGCATACTATATGTACTGGTTTCCAGCACAAAAACTACAAAATCTACAAAATGTGTGTAGTATAAAGTTCAAAATCTACATAACCAAAATTTATAAAAACAACATACACAAAAATGTTATACTTTTGATTAATAAGATGGTTTATATACTTTAATAATATAATAATGTGGACTAAAATCACTAATATTTAATTATTTTTAATTAATTTTTACAAAATTATCTTTCACTATTATTTCCTAAACATCCGGAAGTTTTATAAAATAAATCACATTTCACTTCACTAATTCAACTTTCACATCACTAAATCAATTATTTACTTTTAATTAGATTGACTAGATAATCAGGGTCATAAATCACTTAAAATCCTATCACTAACTTGATCATTAGCACTTGCGGTCACTCAATCCGTCGCCGATCTTCCTATCAATGCATGATGCAGCAATCCCGACTTGGTGAAGACTCGACTCGACTCGACTCGACTCGACTCGCCTCGCCTCGCCTCGCCTCGCCTCGCCTCGCCTCGCCACTCCTTTCTGATCATCATCTCCCTGGTCGTGGGTTGTCGCCTGCCTCACACCGATAGTACTTCCTGAGTATACTGCCTCTCCATCCTGACTGTATACTATTGTGCTCGGTCCCTTTACCTCGTTGTCTGGATAATTAAATTCCATCCCGTTCCATTTCATCATATATATGTAGGTTTTCACGGTTTCTTGTCATGTTCCTGGTCTGAATTCTGTGTGATCGTCTTTCTGCTGCATTTATCGTTATGTTTCCTGCTTGTCGAGATTGTTCTATAATTATCTTTCTAGCGTGTAAACTAATCTTGTTTGCTAGAGCCTCTAAATGTGGAAACAGATCTTTGTTACGTATTATATCAAAGAGCTGATATCCTTGTAGATTTTCTCTTTCCTCAAGCGTAAAATTGGTGTTTTTTTGACATTCAAACATAACATGCTCCGGTGTGTCCTGCTTAAAGCATACGTCACACTCATCGGTGTTCAATTTATTAATTTTTTTCCAATAAGTGCCGTAAGGTCCATGGCCAGATATATAGTGTACAAGTCCTTTCGTATTATTCAAATGTTTGAGTGCCAATCTTTCGGAGATATTCGTGAAGAAAGAAAAGGCACGCCTTCCTTGATTTATAATTTCCCATTCTTCTTGCCAAATATGCATCAGTCTAGTTTTAATTTCCCGCTTAGTAGTGCAATACTGCTCCAGAATATCAGCAACTGCGTTAAAGTTTCCTTTTTTAAGCCAAAAATAAGCTCCTCGAAGTCTTAGAGTTAAATCTACTGGCCAAATTCCAGTTATTACAAAAAGAGCTAAAGTAGGGGTTGTTTTATAAGCTCCCGTGAATCTTAATAAAACTTTCCTTTGTGTCCTTCTTAGGAGATTTCTAATCATCACATTTTTCATTCTAGTAGCCCAAATTGCAGCTCCGTAAGTTATTATTGAGCTGAATATACTTGTGTGATATATGCTAACAGTATGGAGCGGAATTTTATAATCAAATTGAATTATTCTAGAAAGTTTCATCATAGTTTTTTCGGCTTTGACCCTTACATGTTCTGTATGATGATTAAAATTTAACTTCTCATCTAAATATATTCCTAAATATTTCATATTCTTATTTCTTCTTATTTTTTCATTTTCAAATTTTAAACTTGGATCCCTTTTAAAATTTCCCTTTAAAATCATATATCCAGATTTTGCTGGGGATATCTTCATTTTGGAACTCTTGCACCAGGTTGAAAGTATATGCAACAAATTATTACTTTTTCCTTCTAGTTCTCGTCTTGAGTTTGCATCTATTAAAAAAACTACGTCATCAGCGTAAGCTATTACTTTCAGACAGTTATTATTGCGCTGTACTTCCTCTAGGAGTGTTTCTAAAACAATGTCCCAAAATGTGGGCCCTAATATAGAACCCTGTGGGCATCCTTTAGTAATAGTCTTAGTTATTGTTTGATTTATTCCTAAAAGTTTCACTTTTCTATCTTTGCAATAGTTTAAAAGAATTCTATATAATGAAACTGGATAATTTAAGCTTCTTAATCTCTTAAAAAGAAAAGGCCACCAAAGGTTGTCAAAAGCGCCAGAAATATCGACAAAAATAGCGGCTACATATTTGCTTGGTGAATTTTTTGTGGCTCCAATTACTGTGTTAATGGCATCCTCGGTAGACCTTCCCTTCCGAAATCCATATTGGTTGTCATTCATGCCCATCATGGTTCTAAATTCAATTATTCTTTTATTCAATAAAGATTCAAAAACTTTCCCTATAGTGTTCAATAAGCAGATTGGTCGATAGGACTTAGGATCAAGTGGATCTTTATCACTTCCTTTTTTGAGTATTGTCAACTTGGCAATTTTCCAAGCTCTGGGAAATTCTCCTTGCCATAGACAGTCATTAAGCATATTGTGTAAATATGGAATTAAGCTATCCCTTATATTAATCAAAATCTCATTTTTAATTTCATCTATTCCAGCTGCCTTCTTTTTCTTAAGGTTTAAAATTGTATGTTTGATTTCAGTTTCATGAAATGGGAAAATGACTGTATTGTTTTCATATGGTGCCTGTAGTTCATTTCTTAATATCCTATTTTGCTCATTATCTGTCTCGTCATTATCATCCGGTAGTAGTTTTCGTAGCAATTCGTTTATAGATTCCGACCAGTTGGTTGTAATAGTCCCATCTTCTTTTCTCAAAGTATTTAACACTTCCGGTTTTTTTATTTTTTCCATAACTATTTTATATGGTACTCCCCAAATGTTTTGGCCTATGCTGTTTTCGATATAATTTTGCCATGATTTTTTCCTAGTTTCTTGCAGGGTTGTCTTAAATGTAAGTTTAGCTTTTCTGTAAAGTAACAGATTTCTTTCTCTTTCTTCATATATTATAGTTTTTTGATATATTCGTCTAGTTTTCCTTAATTTTCTTCGTAAGTTATAAAGTTCATCTGTCCATACGTTGTCTGTATATTTCTTAATTTTGCGCTTCGGTATGGTATTTATCATTATTTGTCTAATTATTTTCTCCAATTCTTTGGCTTCAAAATGTAGATCATTGCCGGTGTAATTTAGATTTACGTTTTCAAATTGCTGTCGAAATTTCTCCCAGTTGGTTTGTCTGTAGTTTAATCTAAATTCCTTTTTAAAATGTACATTTCTTCTGGGTTCTAAAATGTAATTGAAATAAATTAATCTGTGATCGCTTGTAGTATAATCCAAACCTACTTTCCAGTTTTCTATTTTGTTAACCATGTGAAAATTTGCTAGGGTCAGGTCAATGTTCGATGTTGCACCTGCTCGATTTTCAAAGGTTGGTGCGTTGTTAGGTAGATTTAGAACACTTAAGTTGAGTTCTGATATAATCTCTTCCAATTTTTCCCCTCTTTCATCTTTTGTACTATTGTGCCACCATTCAGACTTCGCATTTGCATCCATTGTATGTAATACTTCATAATTTGGTACTCGCTTCGTCCTCGTTTACATTGGACCACTAAAATAAATAAAAATAAAATAAAATAAAATAAAATCTGAATATTATACCCCGGCACCTTGACAACTATACCGGGGCATTTATTCAAATTTTCTATTTATTTAACCAAAATTATTGATATACAATCATCATTATAATATATGTTTCAGAATTTCTAACTACAAAACAAAAGAAAACTACAACAAAAACATAAAATTTCCTAAAGTTACTGGTTTCCAGCAAATCTAATTCTACTAACAAGAAAATAACTAAGACATCTACACTATTCTAAAAAAGAAAACATTAATTTAAATAAACCTAAAAACTTCCAGCTATCTTATAACTCTATGCCACTGGTTTCCAGCGACTGGACAACTGGTTAAAAAAACAAAATACCAATACTGGTAACCAGCACTATATATTAAAAATTTATTTACATTTGTATAAATAAGTTCATTTACATCTTCCCCTGGCTGGACTCCTCCTTCTCCTGCAACAGTGCTACGTTTCCTCTTCTCTGCCTGTCTCGTAATCTAGAAGATCTTCTTATCTCATCTATTTCAATTTGTTCATTTTCAATCCATTCTACCTCGATGTTTTCAGTTTCCCAAGCTTTTTTACTAACATAATTGGTTAAAAACTGTACATTGGACCACTGGTGGAACACCGTGACGGCACAGCAGGGCCTCTCGACAGGGAGCGGCAACGACGCACCACTCTAAAGAGCTAGTAAACAGCACCGGCCAGGCAACAGCACACGGTGTACCCTATAAGAGACTTGGCAAGCAAGTTTTAGGGTGCACCGAGAAGATCAACAAGGCAACATCGCAGCGAAGGAGAAACTTTACCGGAGGTCCTCCGGCAAGGAGGAGGCAGAGTCAATCAGTCCTCTGCTTGCTTGTCTACTGAAAGAGGCTCACCGAGCCCTTCCAGACCAGCAAGCGGGGATGGGCGACCGGCTCCACAGCAGTGACTCGGCAAAGACAGCCGGGCTGACGAGACCGCAGGCCCACATGGCCACAGCCAAGGGACCAGAATCCGGTCTGGACCCGGGGTTCGTTGGAACCCCAATAGGCGCGCCGCAAGGCGATAGGCCCTCTGTGGGATGCCGGATGGCACCTGCAATGACAAAGACCCCGAGCACCAACGTACAGGTAAGGCCTGACGCAATGAGTACACCTCACTCCTCTCACTCGAACCCCTCTCCTGGTCCACGGGTGAACATAGTCAAGGCGAAAGCCAAGACTCTCACCAGGGCCAAGAATAGGCCAAAGGTCAAAAAGGCAATAGGCCTTGTAAACCAAGGGACAGCGATCCCCTTGACACCACCAGCTCCCGTTACCCCTCCTCCAGCACTGCCGGACGAAGATGGCTTTGTAGTGGTGCAAAACCGTAGGAAAAGGTCCTCTGGTTCAAACCCAGAGCGACCCGATCCTTCATCGAGACCTGCAGCGTCTCCCCATTTGGTTTGGTTTAAGGGCGCTCAACTTCTAGGTCATCAGCGAGCGTCTCCCCAGAACCAAGCCGCACAAAAGGAGGGAAGAATCCCGCCTATTGTGTCCGACCCCTTTCCAAATCACATCAAAGTGATGAAAGAATTGAGGGCCAGGTTAAAGGCTGAATTCCAGGCAACAAGCCTCCCTGGACGAGTCGTTATCCGGACCACTTCCTCTGGGGACCACACGGCCGCAAGGGAAGTGCTAAGAGCGTGTGGAATTAAATTCCACACGTACTCGCTACAGCGACCCCATGTGGTGCGTAGAGTCATCAGAGGTCTCGACTCGGAAACAGACCCCCAGGACATCCGTGTTGGCCTGTCGGACGAACACGGAATCAAACCGCGGTCCGTATTACAACTCACCAGTACCAGAGAAAAAGAGGGGAAACCCACCAAGGTGTCCCTACCACTATTCCTAGTGGTAGTCGACAAGGAGGGGAGGGAACCGCAAAGACTGATCAGGTCACTCACCTGTACCACACGCGGGTTACAATTGAGCCCTATCACGGCAGGGAGGGGCTATAAATGCCTGGGCTTCCACCACTCCAGCTTTGCCTGTGAGAGGTCGCTCAAGTGCCTGCGATGTGCAGGGGAGCACCTTGTTAAGGAATGCCCGACCCCTATGGAACAAAGAAAGTGCGCTAACTGCGATGGGAGCCATATAGGTATCTATCGCGGTTGCCCCAAACGACTTGCTATAATGCAAGGCAAGCAGGGCAAAGCTGCATCACAGGTCAAGAAAGAGGTTTCGTTTGCCAATGCCCTGGCAAGACACGAAAGTGCTCTTGCGCAGGCTGAGGCTACGGAAGAGTCCCCTACAAGCCAGGTTGTCCCGAATATAGCGCCAGTCCCGGAAAGCGTCACGCAAAAGGTTGTTGTCAAGGAGACTGCACCAACCGCCAGCACCGCTCCTAAGGAGAAACGTCCCCCTAAGAAGGGAAAGAAAAAGGCCTCTACGGCAAGATCTACTGCAACTTCAACTACTGCAGGGGAGCAAGCCAGCAACAAAACTGTTGCAAAACTTCTCCCACCACCAGCACCCGCAACTCCTGCTGTGTCCTCCAATCAGGAACCAGCAGAGCCCAGTGAAGCTGGCCCGTCCTCCCGGACTGGCCCAGCCAATGACGAGGCAGCAGTGCCTAGACAAAACAACCAGCAACAAACCTTAGGAGACGCATTCGCTTCCGAGGACATGGCTGAGTTTATTCAGCTGTCAACCTGGTTCGCCGACCTAGTTCAGCGTTCCCTCCCGATCTTACGGCGCTGCAGGGCAGTCATTGATAATCTCGAGATTTCCGCTGTGAAGAAGCACCTCACGGTGCTTCAAACGGCCAAGGAACTGTATTCTAACTCCATGAGCCCTTAATGGCGCATAAAACTGTGCGTTCATTTAGAGCTGCGTTCTGGAACGCAAATGGAGTTAGAGACCAGAGACCTGGCCTGTTAAGAGTTCGTAGACAGTCACGGGATTGATATCCTGATGGTCTGTGAAACGCACTTGCACGCCGGTGTACAGTTTACCCTGCCAAGTTACGCCGCTCATCGGTCTGATCGGGTCGGCCGACAGGGCGGTGGTACTGCCATTTTCATAAAGAACCATCTCACCCACACTCCTGTTATCATTCCTCCGCTACAACATCTGGAAGCTACCGCCATAAGGCTATCCTTGGGCAGGAACGACCTAGTGCTTGTGGCGGTATATGACCCGCCGGATGGCCGTTTCCATGAAGCGGACATAACGGCTCTCCTGAACCTACACCATAGGGTTTGCATTGCAGGCGACTTCAACGCAAAACACCCAAGCTGGCACAGCCGCACCCAGAACGTTAAGGGCCGGGGACTGTACCGTCTCATTAGCGGGAACCCCGCCCTTCACGCGCACGGGCCGAGAGGTCCAACTCACTACCCGGCACGCGGCGCCGCGGATGTCATTGATTTCGTAATCACCAAAAACATTCCATTTCACTTGGACCTCTCTGTGATTAATGCTCTGGATTCCGATCACAAGCCTGTTGTGGTCGACTCAGACGTTAATCTCACTGCGCTGGGAGTACCGGACTGGGTGGAAGAAGTCGACTGGGACGCGGCCGTCCTTGCCCTTCAAAACTCCGTGGAGGCAAATCCTCGAATAGACTCGCTTGAGGCTCTCGAGGAGGCAGCCGCGGGGTTTTCAACCTCAGTCCTAAATGCGGTGCGTGCTCACACACACCGCATTCCTACCGAAGCACCAAACCCGACATCTATCCCTGTACCACTGAAACGCCTCATTCAAGCAAAGAATGCTGTCAGACGGCTATGGCAGATTCCGACATCCTAGGATAGGAGTAATACACCAGAGGTTCAAATCCCTGGTGAGACGACTCCTAAGAAAACACAGGCAAGCAGCTTGGGAAAATACGTTGCGTCACGTAAACCTCCAGGAGAGGAAACCGAGGCTTGCGGAAAGACAAATCTGTACACCAGCATCCTGTGCATAGCCCTCGGGGAAGACTTGTGTTTGAACCAAGGGAAAAAGCAGAGGCGCTAGCAGACTATCTGGAAACTCAATTCCAGCCCAGGGAAGTTCCACAGAACGATGACCATACTGACCTCGTGGAACAGGCGGTAGAAGACTTCTTAGAAGTCGGACCCTCGGGCCACGAGGAGTTCCACATCCCGATAGTTACCCCTCGCGAGGTAACTAACACCATAAAATCCCTAAGAGCCCGAAAATCCCCTGGGCAGGACCGTGTAACAGCGGAAATGCTCCAGCACCTTCCCCCTAGAGCCGTGATTCACTTGACCCGGATTTACAACGCATGCCTCAGCATGCGTCATTTTCCAGCTGTCTGGAAACAGGCGCGTGTGGTATGCGTGTTGAAGCCGGGCAAAAATCCGATCTTTCCATCTAGCTACCGCTCTATCAGCCTCCTACCAGTTATCTCGAAAGTATTCGAGAAACTGTTCCTGTCTCACCTTGGACCTCTATTGGAGGAAAAAGGTCTCCTACCGGAACACCAGTTTGGTTTTCGTTCCGGCCACTCCACGACTGAGCAACTACTGCGTGTAGCCGAGAAAGCTTCCCTGGCTTACCAGGATAGGGCTAAAACGGTGGCAGTGTTGCTTGACGTGGAAAAGGCATTTTCTACCACTTGGCACGAGGGGCTTGTCTACAAGCTCATACAGCACGAAATCCCCCCTCCATACATTTAGTTGGTGGCTAGTTTCCTGCAGGAACGTAGCTTCCGGGTGAAGGTGGAGGGATCATTCTCCTGAGAGAGGCCCATTGGCGCAGGAGTCCCCGAGGGCAGTGTAATGTCAGCGGCACTCTTCGCAGCTTACATGGCCGATCTCCCCACGCACCCAAACACACACATCTGTCAGTATGCGGACGATCTACTGATCTTCGCTACTAACAAGAACCCGCGCTACAGTTACCACCAAGTACAAGCCCATCTCCGTGCCATCAGTAGATGGTGCGAGAACTGGCGTATGTCTATAAACCCGGAGAAAAGCTCTGCGATTCTCCTAGCGAATACGAAAGCCAACCGGCTCCCGCGGGACCTCGTGTTACGGCGCCGTCGGATCCCCTGGGTCACTACGGCGAAGTATCTCGGAGTCACGCTGTATCGGCGGCTGACGTATAGACATCACGTCAGGGGCAAGGTACTGCAAGGCCATGCTGCTCTCCGGCAGCTATACCCAATTATCAGTTCCAAAACCATGCCCCTACGCCTAAAGCTCCAGCTGTATCGTGCGATCATTCCACCTCTGGTTTTGTACGGATGCGAGATCTGGGGAGTGGTGGCGAAATCCACCTTCATCAGACTCCAGACGTTGCAGAATCGGGCGTTAAGGATGATCTATGATACTCGCTGGAGATTTCCTGCCCATATTCTCCATGAACATTCCAGCATCCCGTACTTTGTCGACGTGATTAAAAGTCGCGCTCGCACAATGTACAACAAACTCCAAAATCACCCTAACCCTCTGGTGAATACTCTGGGTCAATATGACCAGAGTCAGCCGCGCCGACTACCATCCAAAAGACTACCAAAGGACATCTTAAGTCCGGCGGTATAATCTCAAAGATGGGAAAAGCGACAGTATAATCTGTATCCAAAACAGAGAAAATACCTTTTCAGTTCGCCTCTCAGTGAGTGACTGATGGCCAGAACCCTGGTGGGAATTAGCGCGTCACCTGATTGGTCAACCAACCAGAAGCCGCGCGCTGCCAGCTCGTGGACAAATCCCACCCACCCGATCCCTGTACCTATAAAAACCCCTGATCCCAAATAATGTCCCCCAGAAGACAAAAACCCCCGTAGAAAGAACATCAAAACTCATTGCGCAGGTTAAGCCGTACGACGGCTCGGTACTGCGGACAAAGACACTCGGGCGGGGGCAATCACTGTCCCCCGTTCGACCCGAACTGCCTCTGGAGCCTCGACGCATCAGTCGCAGTGATACCTTCTACGAGGAGACTTCGACAACGCCACTGAGGATGTCTACCGCAGTTGTAGACGAAACGTCTGGAAGACAGATCTCCAGCAGACCACGTCATAACAGCCCGGAAGATAATTCTTTCTACAATTTAGACGCCGGCCGTGAAAGCCTACGTAGCTTTAATGTTTCTACATCTTGAAGCCTGGTGTGAAACACGGGGAACTGAACGCAAACACAAAACCACTGCTCACCACACTACACAACGTCAACAAAAACACAAAATAAAAACAAAATTCGCACTAACGCCGTTAAGATCCCTCAAACAACAAATAAAAACCCTCAGACTAGTCTGAAGAGGGTTCTCTCTAAACAGCCCAGGCATGTTGTAAACATTCCCAAATAACATGTTTCATATTCATTCAGTTTCGTGCAAGTAGCGCCGCTGATCTATGCAGCACAGCAATACACCGCTCTCGCTGACGTCACACGAACGTACAAGCTGGCTCTTCGTTTAAATACGTCACACGGTCCGAAGTTGTCTTCGCCTGTTCTAGAGCATGTTGTACTTAATGCACATAAAGGAAACAGCAACACCTCCTTTTTGGTTTAAATTTGCCCGTTACATCGTGCGATGTAGAGAGCTCTCCCGATACAGAGCATGTCTAGAGAAGAACAGAAGATCGTTTTCGTTTGTAACCTTCAAAATGCATATTGCTGTTCACTGTAAAAAGGCTTATGCGCAGGCATAATGTAGTGGTGTCACAACGAATTAGCTTTTCATTTACTACGCATATTGTACATATTAATAATTCTTTGTTTGTATTCATATATCTGGAAAATATAAGTTTGTTTTGTGTCACTTATGAATAAATGTGTAATAATTCTATGACACTATGTCCGTCGTGTGAGTACGTTTCATAAATTACCGTTGCCCGTGACCTTGATTGTTCGGGCATATGCCCGACTGTGTGGCACTCAACCGCCCCCGCGCCCCTATGGGTCGGTCTGGGTGGCTCAGTTGGTTAGACGCTGGCCTATTGATTCCAAGGTCGCGGGTTAAAATCCAGCCCAGACCGATGGTTTTTAAGTGTGCTTAAAAACGACAGCTCCATGTCAGTAGATTTACTGGCATGTTAAAGAACTCCCGCGGGACAAAATTCCGGCACACCGGCGACGCTGATGTGATCCTAGCAATTGACAGCGTCGTTAAAGAACAAAATAATTTAAATTTAATTTCCCCCCTATGGTTACGAGACGCAGATAGCGTATAATCCGGTAACTACTAACCTGTTGGTTTTTTTGTCCTTTTTTTTTTTTTGTCTAAACTTCCGGGCCATAATTATTATTTTGTTGTGATACCTTGGCTAATTTTCTCCCAGGAATCCAGCTCTACAGCATGTTTCATAGCTTTTAAAATGTTTATATTCGGTGTAATGCTGGGTATATACAACCCTCCAAGAATAACCCCAATCTAGAGTTATAAACATTACAGATAGAACTTTGTTTATTGGAGACTTCAACACCCATTTCTATGAAGTTGGCTACACAGATACCAATGCAGCAGGGAAAACTATGCAAGATTTCATAGTCACAAATGCTATAGATCTGATATATACAGAAAATCCCCTACATATCTACATTACAATGGAAATTCTACTAATCCAGACCTAATCCTCACTTCCTCAGATATATCTCACCTAGTGTCCAGAACAGTCCTTAATGACATAGAAACCAATCACAAGATTATACTATCCACTATCAAAATTACTTGTGTTATGTGGCTTTCTAAGTAGTTTCTAGCTCATTTTATTTTGTATCAGTTTATCTGAATGACAAATTATCCTGTTAGTGCTTATGTAGCTTTGTAAGAAGTTTCCAGCTCATTTTACTCTGTGTAAGATTATCTGAATGACTAATTATACTGTTAATGCTTATGTAGCCTTGTAAATAATCTCTAGCTTCTTTAGTGACAAACCATTGTTAATTACATTTGATACTTGTGTGCAAGTTACCTAAATGTTTATGTAGAGAACCATCTGACAAAAGAAGTCATTCATTCCCAATCATATTCTAACTGAATTATAATCATATTATAACTAACAGAAGGATGTGGCAGCCTAATCAAAATTTAAAACAAAGTTCAGTTTTTATCTGTAAATATACATAATGTAAGTCTTATAATTAAGGGAACTTTCCCCATAACCCTGTTTTTTTTTTCCTGTAAATGTGTTTTATATGCTATTCTGTATATTTATTGACATCTTCAATGTTCACCAGCCTTCATGGCTACTTGTGAACTCGCCAAATGCAATCCAACCTAATCTAATATTCTAGAAATAAATATAAATCCACACCTAACAAACCAAAAGGCACTTGGAATTAAAAAAAAAAAAAAAAAATTGGATAAATCCCAAACCCAAATTGATAACGATGTAGCAAATGCAACTTTTGATTTTAATGAAAACATCCCTGATAAATATTGTAAGAAAATATGTGATATAATCTTGAAAGCTGACAAAAAGCGCATTCCTAGAGCAAATATTTTAAAATATAAACCATTCTGGTCGAATAAACTTACTGAACTTAAAATAGATAGAAATTTAGCAAGGAAAACAGCTAAGCAAACTAAATTAGCAACAGACTTTCAAATCTGGAGAAAGAAAGCAGCTCATATGAGAAAGGAAATTATAAATTCAAAAAAGAAAAAAAAAATGCTTCCACAACTTTGTAAAACATTTGGATTACAGAAACAATGGTACAAAAGTGCATAATTTTATTTTAACATTAAACAATGAACCACCCCCCCCTCTGAAGAAGTACCAATCAAGCTATTCAAGAAAACCATATTTGATGACCACAATATCAGTAAAGCCTTCACCAAACATTTTACAAGAAAAAAAAAGTTCAAACAAACATGAAGAAAAACAAATTAAACAGAAATTGAAACAATTTACCAAAGTCATCAATAAAGATGGTATTTTTAATTCAAATTTCACCATACAAGAATGAAAGAAATCTATAGAGAAATTACAAAATAAATGACAGTCATGTCATGATCACATTTTTGGAGAATTTCTTAAACATCTAGTTTCTGGGGCATTAACTACTTACCTAAACCCTATTAATCAAATATGGAACACTGGTATCCCCTCCACATGGAAAATAGCCATTACACCTAATTGCAATTTTTAAAGCTAGGAACTGCAGAAAACATTTCTAACTATTGTCCGATTCACTGACAAGTATATTCTCTAAGGCAATGGAATGAATGGTTTAGTCTAGGCTTATATGGAACTTAGAAAAAAATAATCTAATATTAGCTCAAGCAAGATTTCGAACTCAGCACACCACTACGCAACAGACTTTGAAATTTAGTCAAGAAATCATAGATGCTCTAGACACACAAAAAACTGTAGCAGCACTATTTATAGACTTTGAAGACGCCTTCGGGCCAGTTTGAAAATTCAAACTTATGGGCAAAACGATTAAATTAAATATTAGTGGCAATGTATTGCATTGGACCTACAGTTTCATCAAAGATTTTGTGCAACAAAATATGGTAAAATGAAATCTGAATACAGAGAAATGAAAATAGGACTTCCTCAAGGCCCATAATTAGCCCCACACTTTTTAACATTATGATTAATGATTTACTAGTAGAACTACACAAAAATGATAACATTAATTGTACACTTTATGCAGGCGATCCAACCATCTGGACATCTCCTCCTTGAAATACTCAGCATAAACTCACTTCACAAATGAATAATACCATACAATCACTAGAACAATGATGCAATGATAACTGCATGAAAATTAATACCACTACAACATGTTATAAGACTTTTACCTTAACACATGCTGAGCCTGAGTTCTTCAATATAATGGTCAAAACATTCAACAGCAACATTACATTAAATACTTGCATATATACTGTGGCAGAATATTATCTTGGGAATATCATATTAAAAATATAACGGCAAAAGTAAACAAAAGATGCAATATATTAAGGAGATTAACAGGAACAAAATGGGGTTGCTCTAGGGAAGTACGATACTAAATAACACCTATTCTACTATATGGTATTGAAAATCTTATTAGATCCAATAAAAGCAATCTCTAATAAATTAGAAATAATTCAAAATAACTCTTTAGGATTGATAACATGTGGTGTTAAATCTATTGCCATAATGGCAATCCACATGCTTACTGAAAATCCTCCAATAATCCATCAGATTAATAAACAAGCTTTAACCCTTCTTCTTCTTTCCCTGATTACCCTCACCTTATGTAGGACTTACACCCCCTAAGACTAAAAAGCCAATGCCTAGGGTCAGACGCCTGTCAGGGAGCAGAGGGACCTCTGGACCAGACGGAGTGAAGACCTGGAAGCAGGTGGTCAGCCAAGCACCAGGTATGATAGTGAGGAAGAGGATATGAAATGCAGGCAAAATGGATGATTGAAAGGGTGATAATGAAGGAATTTGTGGAATGATTGGCGGGGAAACCGGAAAACCCTGAGAAAACCCGCCCAGATGCCACTTCGTCCACCACGAATACCACATGTGGGTCCCACCTAGGTGGTAGGCGAGTGGTCTAACCACTCAGCCACAGTGTTGTCATCATATTTCCAGACTCAGGGAAGGATGAGGAATAATCCTGGCTGGAGAAAAATTCCTACCTCCTGCCAGGAATCGAACCCAGGACTCCTTGCACAGCAGGCAGATGCTCTACCAACTGCACTACGGGGCTTGAAAAATTAGACTATCTCAAGATAATTATTGACAAAAATATCAAAACAGAGAGAAACCTTAAAACAAAATGTGCCTTGGCACGAGGACGTTTGTAGGCAATAGATTATTCCGTAGGATGTGAACTGAAAATACGCAGAGCGCGCTGCGTGCTTTGTTGGCCAAACGGCATTCCTCGGTTCACCAGGGCACAGGAACGTGATTATGTGTCCTGGAACCGCGAGGAATGCTTGAATCTGCTGCGAATAGGACAGAACAAGCAAAATACGCCACCCTGTCATCGATGATGGTAAAAACATCATCTGTAAAATGAATGAGGGACGAAACTTCCCCCACTCAGTCTTGGAAATAATCCAGTGAGGATGCCGTGTAGGCACAGAATGGCTGCCAGATAGGTGAATGTTAATGGGGTAATCAAATAAGTCGGAAAGTACCGACCAATCAAGAAGTGGTACCAATGACGGGCTACAAAAGGAGTGAGTAACTTAGGCAGATGATAGGAATGTAGGGACACCAGTGTTTAAACAGAATTAAGCTGGACATATCGCAAACATCTGCTGCAAGGCCACTTCTGCCTCAGCGAGTATGTTTAGCATCCAGATCACTTAAAAATAGCAGTGGCGGAATCTGTGCCATAAGAGCCCGAAGATCTTCTCGCGTACGACACTGACGGTTGGCAGATAGACACTGCAAATAGAGAAACAGAGGGTCTGCAGCTGTACGCGTACCGCCACAGCTTGCAGCGGTGTGGTAAGTGGTATGCTGGTGGCAGAGATGTTATGTGCCATCTGAATAGCAACACCAACGCATGCTCGTCCATCAGCTGCAGAGTCATGTCTAAATGCCGAAAACCCACGAAGACGGAGAGCGTGGCTAGGGTGCAAATGGGTTTCTTGTAGACAGACGATTCATGGAGTGCATGGAGGAACTATATACTGTATGTCCGGAACACGTGCCCGGAACCCACTAGTAAAGAACAGCTTAGTGTCTGGTCTTAATGTTTTTTCTTCCATCTTCACCTTGGCGCTTTTCGCCATCCTCATGCGACTCCTCCGATGTACGGGAGTCAGAAGATCCCCTACGACTCACGGAGCTGGAGCGGGACTTCAGAGAGAACATGCGGCTACTCGCACGAACAGTATACCTACAGCGAGGACGTTCGACAGGATGGCTAGCGTCTGAGGACTGCTTGGGCGTCTGCACGGCTGCCGGTGCAGATGTGGGTCAGTACAATGGAGAGGTACTCGCAGGCAAGTCGGCAACAGGGACATGCTGTAAACCTGCAGTGTGTACAGGAGGGCGGCGTACCACGGACGAATAACCCGCGCTGTTAGTTGTTCAAAGCGCCACCGCGCCTCAGGAAAGTGTTCCTTTACCGTAGCTCCTGTATACATACCTCATCGATGAACTTCGGACACTGTCGCGAGCTAGATGAATGGCACTCTCCACAGTTCACACAAGGGTCCCGAACGCAAGCTGTTTTCGTGGGCGGACAAACCACAACACTCGCAAATACCAGGGTTAGTGCACGAGGTATGCTCAAAACCCTGGCACTGAAAACAACGCATGAGGTTAGGGACATACTGGCGAACGACAGCACGCTCGTAGGCACAATAGATATGTTCGGGCAAATGAATGCCCTTAAATGTGAGAATCACTGCACGTAACTCGCGCTCTTCGCCATCCTGCTTTCGTATTGATCGGTACGCTTGACACATTCTTTAATCCGACAGGCATTTGGATAGACCGTCAAGACTAGAAGTGGTGACAACTCCTCAACATGAGTTTTGCGATTTGTGTGGACTACCCCGATGGGGTAGTATCCCAACAAACTCGCTTTCTGTAACATCTGAGACTGGTCGGCAGTGGTCGTTTCAATTAAAAGTGCACCATCGCGTAGTCGTGTCGCGTTCTTCACCGGGTCAAAGATCCTGTCGACTTCACATTTGGTATAGAACGGACTAAAGTCCTTTATCGTTTTACCGTTGCAAGCCATGGTCATAGCCAGAAAACTGCTAATGAAAGGGGCTTTACGCGGAAGTCGGCGTCAGCCTGCCATCCGGGGGTCAAAGATAAGACATCAAAATCTCCACGGGCCGTGTCGTCATGGAGGCCCCTCCATGACTGCGCTCAAAGCGTACGTCAGAGGGACTACTCTCCTACCTCTACTGCTTGTCCACATGGGCAAATCGTTCACCACGCACACCCCGGTTTTATGCCCCTACCACAGGAATAACTGCCTGTGGCTCCCCACTCTAGTCCACGCTGCCTAAACGGAGTCAAGGTGGACTTGTGGTTTATTGCAGCGGGTTCTGTCAGTAGTAACACGTCCGGCCGGTGATACTAACCCGGTGGCACACGGCCGTCGGTGAATTAACACAGGCCGGGCCCTCAGAGCTACGTGGGTGTACGGGCTCCGCACCTAAGGCTATGGGGGCAGAAACTTCGCACCTGAGACCTCCGAAGAGCACCGTGGGAAAGGATCACAGAGATAGGAAAGATCCCTGCTTGTGAGACAGGAGTTAGAAACCTAAGACCTTACAGAGTGATAATTAGAATAAACCTAAAAGAGGGTGATAAATGGTAGCAACATAAAAAACTGAACGTGGCACAGTTATGGATATGAAGGGGGTGAAATGATGGTGAGTGGCTCGCGATCCCGGGTGCGTCTAAACCGTACCTACTGTTGTAGGTCCCTGTTTTTTTTTCCCCCAGTCTGGGTGACTCAGTTGGTTAGACGCTGGTCTACTGATCTCAAGGTCGCGGGTTCAAATCCGGCCCAGACCGATGGTTTTTAAGTGTGCTTAAAAACTACAGCTCCATGTCAGCAGATTTACTGGCATGTAAAAGAACTCCTGCAGAACGAAATTCCGGCACACCGGCTACGCTAATGTGATCCTAGCAATTGACAGCGTCGTTAAACAAATTGTTTTAATTTCTGGGACATGCTAAAATTGAACACACTCCGTTTTTCAAAATGAACATTTGATCCCAGCTCATTTTTCCATTGTGTTTGAGAAGTTTCAGTTCTGGATTTATATTAATATTTTGTCCAAAAGTGGATGGCAACCACTGATTTGTGTGTTTGTTTCTGAAGTGTTCCTTGGCTCTTGTTTCCAAATTTCTTTTTTTTTCTTTTATAAAATTTATTACACCTACTGCATTCAGGTTGCTATATAGCAGATTTTTCATTAGGAGGGATGGCATCTTTGATGTCTGAGCTTAGCTGTGAGGTTGCAGTTTCTTTTAGTAACTAATTTGATTTTACTAATTTCAGTTTTTTATCCACTAATGATTTGGGGAAGCAGTTTCTTTGTGCTATTTCAATTATTTTATTATATTCTGCTTTGTATTCTGTTGGAAATTCTGAAGTGTAGTCGAGTGTTATTAATTGGTTTACCTTTAAATTCAATAGATTACAACACTGTATTCAACACTTCCAAGAAAGAAGATACACTATAAGAACAAACAATATGTGATGGCATGTGTAAATAATGATACATTCTGTGGATACAAGGCCACACAAAAAAGTGAAAGTTATAATTTGCTGTGAAAAGAATGTGTAAGAAAACTTCCGACTAGAAAGGATTTGGAAAGCTTTTCTGTGAAGAAAATGTGTGAATAGTCTTGCACATTATTTTCAAATACCTGTTAAAACAAGGATTGCTTTGATAATTGATACATTGTAAACTTAATAAAACGGGTCTGGACTTTATCTCAAAATAACTTTTGCCCACACCATTTTATATAACTATCCATTCCCACTACATACAACCCTGAAACCAAGAACTCGTTGCTCATGTGCAAGTAACATATCTATTATAATTTCTGTTACTATTTTATGAAAATTACAGCTGCAACCATGAGAAATATCAGTAACCAAGATTTAGGTTACATGAATAATTCCAGGGCATGTACTGTGTTAAATGTTGCTACAGCTCTGAGCTTGCTGTACACTTACATAACATATCCCCTACAGTTAAGCACTATAAGCTTTAACTCAAAGAATAATATACCAGAAAGATAGAAAAAGGTAAAAATTTTACCATCTTTTACTCAGATAAGCAAAGCTATACATTCAAAAACTCAATCCATGTTGTAATAATCAGCTTTCTATAGTTGTTTTCCTTAGCAAGCTAGCCTATCTATAAATTGTGACAATTATTCTTCACAATGTCTCCCTTGTGCGAGTATCTAATACTGGTTCAAATTATGAACTTTGAAGACTTCAAGAATAAATCTCTTGAATAGCATTATGGCGCTGATGAATTAAATTATGTCGTTTCAAATTTGACAACTTTGTAAATCTCTTGTGACAAATTTCACATTTATGTGGCTTTTTACCCTCATGAGTAAGATTGTGCACTTTCAATTGCGACAACTGAGCATAACTCTTGTCACAAATTTCACACCTGTGTGGCTTTTTATCCTCATGAACAAACTTGTGTGTTTTCAAAGTTGACAACTTAGTAAACCTTTTCTCACAAATTTCACATTTGTGTGGCTTTTTACCCTCATGATTTAAATAATGCACTTTCAAATCTGAGGACCGAGTATATCTCTTTTCACAAATTTCACACTTGTGTAGCTTTTTACCCTCATGAATTAAGTTATGCACTTTCAAATTTGATAACTGAGTATATCTCTTTCCACAAATTTCACATTTGTATGGCCTTTTACCCTCATGAAAAAGCTTGTGCGCTTTCAAATATGAGACTGTAGCAAATCCCTTCTCACAAATTTCACACTTGTGTAGCTTTTTACCCTCATGAATTAAGTTATGCACTTTCAAATTTGATAACTGAGTATATCTCTTTCCACAAATTTCACATTTGTATGGCCTTTTACCCTCATGAAAAAGCTTGTGCACTTTCAAACGTGAGACTGTAGCAAATCCCTTCTCACAAATTTCACACTTGTGTAGCTTTTTACCCTCATGAATTAAGTTATGCACTTTCAAATTTGATAACTGAGTATATCTCTTTCCACAAATTTCACATTTGTATGGCCTTTTACCCTCATGAAAAAGCTTGTGCACTTTCAAATGTGAGACTGTAGCAAATCCCTTCTCACAAATTTCACACTTGTGTAGCTTTTTACCCTCATGAATTAAGTTATGCACTTTCAAATTTGATAACTGAGTATATCTCTTTCCACAAATTTCACATTTGTATGGCCTTTTACCCTCATGAAAAATCTTGTGCACTTTCAAATGTGAGACTGTAGCAAATCCCTTCTCACAAATTTCACACTTGTGTGGTTTTTCATCTTCATGAATAAAACAGTGCACTTTCAAATATGACAACTGAGTAAATCGCTTTTCACAAATTTCACACTTGTGTGGCTTTATACTCCCATCAATAACTTCATACCTTTTCAACTTAGACTTATTAGTAGAACTGCTTTCACAAATGCTATTCTTCTGGGGCTGGTCCTTATGAATCAAACTTTTTTGTTTCGAGTATAATGTTAAGCTGCAAATTTCTCCTCTGTCATTACACTCACCATATTGTTTTGAATGAACAGATTTTGCTGCAGGTGTTATACTTTCTTGACCTCCAGATTCAGCACAATTTATTTTATTACAAAAGCATGCAATTTTCTTTGAGATTTCAGCAGAGGGCAATGGTAATTCACCATTACTATCACCAGAAACTGCCGCTGAGCACCATCTGAAACGTTGGAGTATTTAGCATCATTATGTACAATAAACAAAGAATGAAAGGGAATTAAACCTGAGAACAGAATCAGTTTGCTAGAAATAACCACACAAATGCTGAGAAATGAGAGACTTCTCAGAAACCCTAACTAGAAATTCTCTAAGTAGAGCAACCTCATTGTTCATTTCAGCTGAAATAACTTGTAACCTACAGCATCATTAGGGACACAATCAAACCTTTCACATGAAAAGCATGCTAATGGTAAAACCAGCTTGATGTTTGTGCCAATCAATGAACTCAGGATTTCAGTAAATTCTTGATTTACTTTACAGCAGCTATTAAAAATAGTTTTGCAGCAATGCCATGGTCGATTAACTTTGCAAGAAAGTACTTTCATAACAACTTGTCAAAATGCAAGTAGACGGTCCGCAGACAATTCACAAACCCTCTAACATGAAGTAATTTACAAGGGAGGTTTCAAAAACATGGGTGCTTTTTAACAAAATTTGACATGTTACTCGTGTGGTTTTCTTTACTCACTCTTACAAAGCTTTATTCTTCAATCTATGTGTTAACAGTTGTTCATTACACATTTTCTTAAGGGTATGAAGATACACAAGAGTAACAAACTCATCTTCTAAAACAGTGGATCAGTACCTACATGATTGCATGAACAAGAGGAAAACCAATAGCAACTTAACACCTGATAGAAGTATTTGAAAATTCAAAACAATGAAAGATATCCCAGAAATGATTAACATCATACAATATATCTCACATTGAGCAAGACTTAGAATTTTTCCTGTGGTTTATAAGCTATGCAAAAGTCATTCTGAATAAAAAGAACTTGAAATAAAATATATATAAACATAGTGTGAAGTCCGTCATTCTTAGAGACTTTTGTATAACTGGTTAAACTTAAGCTATAGACAAAATCTTAATGCAGAAAAAATTTAGGTCATGTTAAAGCATACAGTGTGAAATGAAATAATTTACGTTAACCATTTCAGAAATATTCTTCATTAGTGGCCTAAATTTGAAATAATATGTTAATCTGAACCAATAAGTAGATAGAAGAATAAGTTTTTGTTAAAATGTCTTGTAGAGGAGACAATAAAGTCATATGAATGCAACATCACATTTCTTTCCTTTTTTTCCCCTTCATTCTTAAGCTTCATCAAAATATGTCAAACATAGGTCATTGTAATCAAAATCGTTAGCCATTTTCAAGAACATCAAAATTTTCAAGAAATTTTCCATGTAAAGGGTAGTTTAGGGTGGGGCTATTTTCTTCAAAATCTTCGTGTCGCATCCTTGAAAGACACACAGACCTTAAATACCAACTTTGGTTTTTAACCGACTTTTCGTTTTTGAGTTACGCTGTCCACAGACACACACAGACCTTTTTCTAAAAATCTGATATGTTGCACTGACATGGCTTCCTCTACTCTTGTACTAACCATTCTTACAAACTCTTATTACTATAACTTCTTTGAGTTGAGATAAACATTTGTACAAATTATCTTATTGCTTATTTCCTTGTAGGTGCAAGAGGAATATTAAAATACAGTAGGCTTTGAGCGAGTCAACTCTTTGAAAGCTTTGAGATCCAGTTCTTTTTTAACGCTTAACATATAACAAATGAACGATGTTCCATTGCACAAAAGTTATTAGTTTTCCAAAACTGACACACAAAACAAGGAATATCTCCAAAATGGTTCACTCTACAAAAAAATTTATTGAGACATAAATTGTGTATTTTAGTAAGATCTCCAATTCTTGTACCCATAAACCAACGACAGGTGTGGTCCTCCAGACATTCTGGGGGTTGTGAGAGAGCGAGGTGACAGCAAAAACATAAAAATATGGTGCTCTCTATAAAGCTATTACTATTACTGCTATTGCTCTTTTCAATATAAAATTATGAAATATGACTCCAGGGGTAAAATTTTCCGGAGTTAAAACAGTCCCCCATTTGGATCTCCGGGCGGGGACTACTTCTCGATAACCAAAACATTAAATTAATAGAAGATCTAACATCAGACTTCTACAATGGAATGCGAGTGGTCTCACACAAATAAAAAGAGTAGAACTGAATAAAATTGTATTTGACTATAACATAGATATATTTGTAATACAAGAAGCAAATATAATGAATGATCAACTAAAATACTTCAATTTTACTGGATTTTTACTACACTTACTACCCAAAAATAGACAGGTAAGTAGTGGAATATTAGTCGGAGTCAAAAAGGATATTAAATGCTTCTTTGAAATTATTAACCTCTTGAGCGACAGCCATTTAAAAGCTCTGCAGGCCGAGAACGGATACCCAATATCCAGCGCAGGGCATTTAAATTGTTAAATGCGCTAAAAGTGGTTCCTAAATACACAGCTGTATTTTACGTAAATTTTAAGTTATTTTAATGAAACAAAATCTGGTATAAAACTCATTATATGCAGTATACATGTACATCATCAGCAATGTTGAGTTGCATTTACAAATCGTTGAAATGGCACTATTTGTTTCACTGTGGTAAAGAGTTAACTTTGCTTTGTCGAAGGCGCCTAATATAATTTCTCGGAAAGAAACAGTAGTGGACCCATTGTATGTGTGAGCTATGCATCAGCAAGTCACAGCACAATGTGAAATAGAACACTACTGTATGCGTGGTTTATGAGTCATCAGAATAAAGCAGGTTTGCAATTTTTCCTTACACGTGTTTCGTAACTTGGATATAGCTTACAGGCTCCGTTTGTTTCTTTCTTGAAATGCATACGTATACTTTCCTGCTTGTAGCTGAAGTGAGAAGCTTTTGAGTGTTACATCTCAGAGCTAAAACATGGCATGAACAAGCAGTGTTGCACAAAGGTTAGCGAGTGGTGGCAGTGTGAGGGCTTCTGAAATTACACACGATAATGTGGAGGACTTCTTGCTGTGTGACAGCGATTTGGATATTCATGGCAAATTTTCCGAATTTGAGGGGTGTGTGGAGGATATAGGTACGGGTAGCAGTGAGGAAGAATGTGACCAACTTCCTTCAGGTGTTCATGAAGAGTCAGCATTGTGGAGTGCTGAAAACAATTGCAATACAAACAGGCACATCTTCACGAGTACAGGGTCTGGTGTTCAATCCCAGGCTCAGCTGACTTCTGACAGCCAACCAATTGACATTTTTACAAAATTTTTTACTACCAACTTAGTGTCTCTCATTGTTTCAGAAACAAATGTATATGCGAGTAAGGTGAAGGAAGACCTGCTCTCTAAAGGTAAATTAGGGCCTAAGAGCAGAAATCAAAGGTAGACAGAAGTAACACTCAATGAGATTTACAGGCTAATTGGTCTAATTATACTTATGGGTGTTATTCGTAAACCTGCATTATACATGTATTGGTCCACAGACGACATGCTAGCTACTACTTTTTTTGGAAAATGCATGTCAAATAACAGGTTTACATCAATTTTGCGGTTCCTTCATTTCACCTGCACAGAGAATGTAAATGACAAACTCCACAAAATTAGGCCTGTTTTCGATTATATTATTTCAAAATTTAAAGAAAATTATGTGCCTGGTGAAAAGGTCACTGTTGATGAAAGCCTAATGCTTTGGAAGGGCCGCTTAGGTTGGAAGCAATACATCAAAACAAAAAGGGCTAGATTTGGCATAAAGAGTTTTGATGTTTGTGAAAGTAAAACGGAATATCTTTACAATAGCTGCATTTACACTGGTCAAGGGACTGACAATACTGGAGACAAAGATTTGGGCTTATCTGGCTTCATAGTAATGCACCTAATGGAACCTGTGCTTGATCAGGGTAGGACTGTGTACTTAGATAACTGGTACAGCTCTCCTAAATTATTCATGGCCTTACACAAAAGAAAGACTAATGCAATTGGAACAGTACGTTCAAATTGTATTGGTTTGCCAAAAGATGTGAATACAAAGGCTCTAAGGAGAGGGGAAATGGAGGTGCGTCAGCTCCCATTTTTGACCTACCTTGCCTGGCAGGACAGGAGGGTAGTTATGGCATTATCCAATTGCAGCTCTAAGATTTTGATGATTGACACTGGAAAAACAGATGCCCATACCAAAATGTGCATTTTCAAGCCTGACGTTATCCAGGAATACAATATGCACATGGGCGGTGTCGATCTAGTAGATCAGGTATTGCAAGCATATCCCTCTTTACGAAAAACAGTGAAATAGTATAAAAAGGTATTTTTGCACCAGCTGGATATAACCATATACAATTGTTTGGTAATTTGGAGAGCTCTAAACCCACACAAGACAATGACCTACCTGGACTTTCGACTATCAATAGCTCGCAGCCTAATTGAACAATACCAGGTTGAGAGGCCTCTTCATACTGGGGGTAGAAAATCCAAAACCCCTGCACCCCTCAGACTTCAAGGAAAACATTATACTAAAAGGATACCGTCAACAGCAAAGAAGTCCCGCCCATCTTGAAGGTGTTTCATGCGCCGCAAGAAGGGAATCCGTAAGGAAACTGGGATGATATGTGGCGAATGTGGAGATGTGCCCTTGTGTGTTTATCCCTGTTTTGAGGCATATCACTGCAGAAGGAACATATAAAGGTAAGCCAGTAAAGCATATAGAATTTAATTAAATGTTTCATAACGGGAGGAAAATTAAAATAAGTCGAGTTAGATAGAGCATAAATAAGGGTTAAATGCACAAATGCACAGGACGTGTATACACGTCCATATCGCTCGTCGGTCATTTTAAATGGACGTGATTTCACGTCCATATCCCTGAAGAGGTTAAAGAAATGGATAACACACATAAAAGTGAATTAATAAAGCTAAATTTTTGGGATAACAAAACACATCTATATTTACATAATATTTACAATCCTCCCAGGAATGAACCAGATCTCTCACTTATTGACCAATTAAATAAAACAATCGTAATTGGGGATTTCAATGCTCATTCCAAAAGATGGGGTTATGAAAAAGTGGATTCTATAGGGAAGATAGTGGAAGAATTTTTGAATACCACAACTTTTGAACTGATTCATAGTAAAGAAGATCCCACAACCTTCATACATTACTCTAGAGCAGGCAGTAACCCAGACCTCTTGTTAGCTACAACAGATATTGTTTCAAAAATTAAAAAACAAGTTATAGAAGATCCAAGTTCTGGTCACAGAGCAGTAATTGCTGATATAAAACTAGAGAATACCAATATAGGTCGCGCGTTACTTCTTGACGAATGAAAATTTTATATGAAAGGTTGAATGCGAGTCTCTACTCAGCTTTTGCGGGAACGAGAGAGAGGAGGTACAGTCTGTAGTGAGATGACGCGCATGCTTCTGAGCTGAAGTAGTACAACACTACAAATCAATTTATGACACTTGCAGTAATATCAGCCACACGTATTATACACTATACCTCTATAACTGTTTCCACTTAACTTTCTTGCATTTATTCTATTCCCGACATCTCTCCCTCGTCTGAATTGCTATTTTCGTTGCATGCATACATACATCCGTACCGCACAAAACTTCTGCAGTCGACTGTATACACAAACGCGACAGAGGAAAACAGAGGTGTCTGTTATCGTAGCATAAACGTTTGCTGACCTGTTTATTAAGGGTAGGATCACTCATTGGATTTCTGCTCAAGGTCATTCGTCAAGAACGAACGCGCAACCTATAACAGTCAAGGTCTTACAAATCTATTGGAACTTCAAAAAAGCAGATTGGAACATATATAAAACTGAATTAGAACATAAATTTAAAGAACAAACAAACTCACAGCTGCATGACCAACCAGATCATATGAACAAAGAATTCTGTAAAGTCATCCTAGAAACCACAAAAAAACATATTCCCAGTGGAAGAATTAAAAATTTTAAACCCTTTTGGAACCTCCAGTTAGAAGAACTCAAAAAGCAAAGGGATATAGCTAGAAATACAGCTGAACAAACAAAAAACATATCAGATACACAAATATGGCAGAAGAAATGTGAATCACTGAAAAAAGAAGTTAATACTGCTAAAAGGAATCACTTTAATAATTTCTTAGAAAAAATGGATTACAGGACAGATGGTAACAAAGCTCATAAGTTCATAAAAAATGTCAAGGACAGGAAAGAAAACAACAGCACACCTATCATACACAACAATAAAATATTAGTAAATGATGCAGTCATAGCCGAAACATTCAATAAATATTATGCTAAATCACATAATGTAACAAGAAATAATAAAAAGGAACGTAAAGAATTTAAGAAAGATTTGAAAGAAGAAAGAGAATGTGATCCTAACACTCAGTGCAATATCATTTTTCAAAATTTTAATATGCAAGAACTGAACATTGCAATAAATAATCTAAAAAACAAAGTCTCCTAGACCAGATCACATACATCCAGAGTTCATAAAAAACCATGGAGAAATCATCAAAACAACAACTACTGAAATTCTACAATCTATCCTGGAAAACCACTGTACCTGCTGAATGGCAAAAAGCAATAATTGTCCCACTCTTGAAGAAAGACTAAACAGCATCAGAAATAAAATATTATAGACCAATAGCTCTTACTAGCATAATAGCAAAAGTGATGGAAAGAATGGTGTCAAACAGGTTAAATTGGTTTCTAGAATCAAAAAATTTAATATCCCCATGTCAAGCTGGATTCAGAATTCCACTCTACAAATGATCAAGTCTTACTTCTCAGTCAAGAAATCAAAGACTCCTTCAATGGAAAAGAAGATAATGTATAAGTTTTTATTGATTTCCAAAGTGCATGATTCTATATGCAGAACAAAACTGCTAAAGAAAGTGAAAAAAATAGGGATACAAGGTCCAATGTTTTCATGGCTATGCCATTTCCTTACACAACACTTTATTGCTAACAGATATGGAAGAAATATATCTAAATATAAACAAGTACACCGCGGCTTACCACAAGGTGCAGTGCTCAGCACTACACTTTTTAATATATTTATTAATGATCTGCCACAACAAATACAAGAATCAACTGTGAAGTGTGCACTATTTGCTGATGACTTAGTAATGTGGACTACAAAACCAAAAAACAAAAGTACAGAACTAGAAAAAACCATGCAACAATCCTTAAACAACCTATAAAAGTGGACCAAAGAAAATTTAATGACTGCTAATACAACAAAATCCAACTACCAAATCTTTTCACTAAGAAAAAAAACCACTAAAAATAGAATTAAATTTTGAGGGTCACCAATTACCAGAAACAAAGGAAGCAAAGTATTTAGGAATTACATTTGATACCCAATTTACATGGACCAAACAAATAGAAAATGTAATACAAAGAGCAGAGAAGCGCCTTTCACTGTTAAAACGTCTAACATGAATGAAGTGGGGATGTTCCAGAGCAACTCTTAACACAACATACAATGTATATATAAAGCCATTATTTACTTACTGCAGCGAAGTTGTTGTAACAGTAAACACAAAAAAAAATTCAAATTACAGGTGCTATCAAAACCACACCAATAGCAGCTATGGAAATACTAACCAACCAATACCCCACTGAATATGAAATAGAAAAAGTAGCTCTTACGCAACACAGAAAGTTGATCAGACTCCCATTCAATACGTGGAACAAGAGAAATTTTACACATACACTAAAGATTCAGGAGAGCTTTCTTTCCAAAATTCAAAACATCAAGAAGAATGTAGACCTTCCTAATTCAAAGGAAAACTTCATATCTAAAGTCAATACGGCACAAACAGACATCACATATTATTTACACCTGACAGAAGAAGTTAAGAAAAGTGATACTCCAACTAGTGTTCTAACATTATTGGCATTAGAGACAATCCATACTAGATTTCCAGAACATGAATGGCTCCTTATTTATACTGATGGATCATTGATATCAAACCAAGATGGAGCAGGTGCTGGAGTCACGTGTCACCTCTTTTCCTATTACAAATCTTTAAGTTATGGAACTACAAACTTTGATGGAGAAATTGAAGCAATTCAAATGACCCTAGAAAATCTTTTGTATAGAATTTCACATTTCCATCAAGCAGTTATTCTCTCAGATTCCAGGGCAGCAATTATAGCAATTACTTCCAAGTTGTCACCAAAAAACCAAACAATTATAGAATGTTGGAAAATCCTGACCCATCTAACAGCACTTCAAAAACACCTTGTCTTCCAATGGATACCAGCTCACTGTGGACTGAATGGCAATGAGAAAGCTGATTTTCTTGCTAAAAAGGGTAGCAGCAATTTTCATAAATCTACGGTTAATCTACAATTTTATGCAGCTAAAAGATTAGTCAACTATGAGTTCAAAAAAATTATTGCAAAATATTACTATGAAAAATGAAAACATACAAGATGGGAACTACCAAACATTCAAACAGTAATTCCTGAGTATCCTCGAAAAACGGCAGTTGCAACCTTCAGGTTGATTACAGGACATGATTGTCTGGCAAAACATTTAAACAGAATTGGGATATATTCTTCACCACTGTGTCCTCTATGTGATCTGCAAGAGGAAATGGATCGAGACCACCTTCAAATATGCCCGGCCACTTCTAATGCCCCATCCATCAGTGAAAAATATTGGAGAGCAAGAGGGTTAATGACTTCATTGTCAGAAATCCTGCATTAGCTAACAACACCCACTTGGTAGGTGGAGGGTTTGTGGTTCAAGTCCCAGCTGTGGCATTGAAGTTTTCAGTTCCAATTCTACCTCTCAAACATTGCCTACACATGGCTTGTGTGTTTAAAAACACCAACAGTAAGTTTGTTGGCATAAATAAATCGTAATTACTACTCATTTCTATAATGCAACAATGGAGGATCTCCTGCACAATTCACCACGGATGAGAAAAAACCAAGTGCCACTTCATCATGAAACATCGCCTTTGAAACAAGGAGAATTTGTATATAACTGATATAGCATTGCTGTGTCACTCCCGCATATTATTACATCCCAACATGACAGTCATATATCTTACCTGGGTGATATTACCGCAGTGAAGCGCTCGTCATCCTGCAACAAACAAACGGTCTTAGTTTAAAATTACCAGCAGATGTATACATTTCATTATGCCTATTTAGAAGTACTTGAGTCGACCTATAGACACTTATAGTTTCACTTACAGTATAAGTATCTATAGGTCAACTCATATGCTTCTAAAACATTTGAGAAGTCTCACTGTCTACATCACTTCCTATATATTAAGTGGAATCATCATGTCTCATTTACAACACTAGGGAATAATGTGCCTTTTAATTTAAAAGGTAGTTCAATTAATAACACTAAACAACACTTAAAAAATAATTTTCCGGAACGTGTTTTGAAGGTTAACTTTCCTTCATTATCAACCAGACAATAACTGGGTTTCCATGGTTTCACCTTTTAAATTAAATTAATTATAACAACACTGTTTTCAAACTTTTATGAAAGGAAAATAATACTGTGCCTCCTTGAAAGTGATCAGTGACAAACACCAACTTTCTTTCTAACCTCTCTGGTAGATGTCTATAGTGATTCATATCACTTCTGATTTACAACACAAGGGAATAACTGTGGCACCTTGACAGTGATTACTAATAAATTACACCATGCCTGTCTAAAACTGCCTGGAAAGTGAGGACATTCATTTCATATCTGGTTTACTATATTAGGCAAAATTCTGCCTCCTAGACAGTGATTGGTGACAAATATCAGAGACTTTCTGTCTCAAACTCCAGGGTGAGCGATTAATTTCGTCATGTCTGGTTTACAACACTAGGGAAAATCTCTCCTTGACAGTGATTATTTTCTGACAGCAGTTATTACTTAGTAAAATGTTGTTTCCAGGTTTCTTGGCTGTGGTCCACTTTGATGCATAAACACCTGACGTTTCACCTGCCATTCTTATAAGCATCCGCAGTGTGATCGTGCCTCTTTACTATGGGCCACGACCAAGAAACCCGGAAACACCATATTATTGGTTAGATGTCGACTGTGAAAGCCTAAGCTTAAATACTAGCAAGTTTCTACCTTAGACTCCCTCGTAAGTGAAGACAGTAAGATTTAGTAAAGAGTACATAAAACTCCTATGCCTTTTGTGTAAATGGAACTCTAGAGTATGAGAAAGACACTGGGGTGAGATTAACCAGAAAGAAAAGATTTAGTGCCAGGGACAAAAATGTAATAAATTGCCAGCTGGTTGACTCGCGAAAGGTTTTGTGACCTACATTATACATTAAATTTGGGATAATGAAGCAATTTGTCAAAGCTTTGGACAAGCGTAGTCCTTGTTTCCAATACCTTATTTAGACATTTTCAACGCTGTCTGAATCAAAAGTGAAAGAGGGTAACATGTTCCACAGATTCTCAAACTCTTCAGAAATATTCACAGAGATAGAACTTCAAGCTTGGGACTTTTTGAGCAAAATTATAAGTAATTATAAACAAAATAATAAACATATAGGGTAATGATAAAGACAGCCAGTATAAGCATATTGTTAAAACTATAACTGTAAACCTAAAATGCACTCTTGTGCAATATGAGCTTAAAATTGCATTTTCTGTGTTCCGATCTTGAATATTTTCCTGAAAACTTGTTTGCACTAAGTGAAGAGCAGGAAGAGAGATTCTACAAAGACAAAGTAGACAGAAACAAAGTATCAGGGTTAACAGTGTATCTCCTTAATGGCGAACTATTGTTGGTGTTAAATTAGACAACCTTTGTCTAGTCAACAAATGCAAGTCAACGAGCAATCACCTTCAACAAAGTGGTGAAGAAAATACAATTAGAAGATATGCTTGAAATTACCTAGTTCAATATCAACTGTTGCAGCTGCGGAATCATGATTATTTCTTAGTTTGCATGACTTTGTGCATTTTAAATTGTACTTAAAAATTTATAAGAACTTAAATATATATATTTCCTTTCACTAAACTTACCTTCATGTCATCACAAACAGATGAAGTTTCTGTTTCCAGCCACCAGGCTTCTTCTTTAATTTCTATTTTGTTAACCGTTTCATAATCACTGTTGTATTTCTCAAGCTTCATTAAAGGATTCTCTGAAAGAAATTCTGTTTCTTTCTGTGACCTAACGACTGAAACCAGAGTCTGGACCTCAGTTTCTGTTTTGATATCTACCTCGCCGCATGTAACAAACTCACTCTGTGAACCAAAGTCAGTGAAAGAAGTCTCTGTTGCAATTGCCATCTCATCATTCTCTCTCTCATTGCGTGGATCCTCTTCTTCTTTGATTATTAGTTTATCATCCATTTCACAATTGTTGCTGTGGAGAAACAAACACATCACGTATAGCATAAAATATCAAACTACTGCACACAAGTAAACATACTTCCCCTATAGTTCATTCTTCATAAAAATACTTTCACTGCTTCAATTTCCATAGTACAAGATACAAGCAGACCCTTTCGTATGATTCAAGTATCCTGGTAAACTTTAAGTGACCTACATTATAGTTAGACTATTAGGAGTTGCTGATAGACAATTGTAATGTTATGTATCTATTTCCAAAAGCCCACATTTGATATTTCTAAATAGATTGAATATGTTTATTTCCTGATATTTGGCATTTAAAAATGAAAATGGCAAGTTTTGGAAAGTCATTTTGTTAGAAACGGAGTTCTGGAATCTTTATGAGATGTTGAGTTTTGCAACAATAATTAGATAATTTGTAAAAGAGAATATTAAGAACAGTGGTTGCACATTTACTGTATTTCTGTACTAATTTAAATTACAAACATAAAATGAAGATATAGCATAGAAATATGAGGGTGAACAGCAAACACATTTTGCTTTACTGAACAGTAACTCCCTTTACGTATGTGCTTAAACTTCCACGGCTGGTGTCCATCTGGAGTAAACTTTCTTCCGAATTTGTATGCTGTAGTCGACAGGCAGGATGTTTTATTTATATTTTACAAATGCTCTTAAATACATCTTTCCCCTAGGAATGTGATGTTATTTTCTGTTACATGAACTGCGAAGGAAGAGTGGATCAGTTTCAATGAACTGGGCCCTCATGGCCTACTTGTCGACAGTCCTTAAACCTACAGTGACTCGCTCGATGGACTCACATTATATTATTTAAGGGTTATGAACATTTTAATATTACCTCGTATATTTAAAATGTATTTGCTATACCTGAAGTAACATGAAATTCAAATCTTCATAAAATAAGCAAAAATATGCAACAAATAGAAATTTAGTACATATGATCATAGTAGCCAGAAATTTCTATCTGGAGTTAACTGACACATTTTACAACTCTTTCAGAGTGTTTATTGCACATGTCCATATTGATGTGTGGGACATTGCATATCATCAAAACAAATCGAGCCACTATCATGAACACATAGAGATGACTCAAAAGGATTTCCATGGAATTGTTTTTCCTAAGGAAATCAGTACATATTTAATGCTAGCCTACCTCCCATTCAGGAGATCCCAAGTTCAAATATCAGCTACAGTGAAAAGTCTTTTTTTGGCATTTCCGCTGGTCCCAAGAAGACGAATGTTGGTCAACTTTAAGTCAGGAATCCAGACTCATTTGCACATCATTTGAGCAATTTCATTCATTTATCATCCGATATGGGAAAAAAGAATCATGCTGAGGGTTTTATAAAATACTCTGTACCCCCTAATTGTTGTTGCTGATTACGATTTTTATGAGTTTTATTTGGCGTTCAAGCTTCGTTTAATGTGTGTATATGAGTGTGGTGACAGGGTCCTGTGTTATCAAAATTTTGCCCATGCTAGGTTAGGTTTAGAGAGTGTATATGAGTGGGGTAACAGGGTCCTGTGTTGCCGAAATTTTGCCCATGTTACGTTATGTTTAGAGAGTGTATATGAGTGGGGTAACAGGGTCCTATGTTATTTAAATTTTGCCCATGTTAGGTTAGGTTTAGTGAGTGTATATGAGTGTGGTAACAGGGTCCTGTGTTATCAAAATTTTGCCCATGTTAGGTTAGGTTTAGTGAGTGTATATGAGTGTGGTAACAGGGTCCTGTGTTATCAAAATTTTGCCCATGTTAGGTTAGGTTTAGTGAGTGTATATGAGTGTGGTAACAGGGTCCTGTGTTATCAAAATTTTGCCCATGTTAGGTTAGGTTTAGAGAGTGTATATGAGTGGGGTAACAGGGCCCTGTGTTGTCGAAATTTTGCGCGTGTTAGGTTAGGTTAGTGTGCGTATATGAGTGGGGTGACAGCGTCCTGTGTTATTGAAATTTTGCCCATGTTAGGTTAGGTTAGGTGCGTGTATATCATTGGGGTAACAGAGTCCTACTTTATCGAAATTTTGCCCATGTTAGGTTAGGTTAGGTGTGTGTGTATCAGTGGGGTAACAGAGTCCTACTTTATCGAAATTTTGCCCATGTTAGGTTAGGTTTAGTGTGTGTCTATGAGTGGGGTGAAAGGTCCTGGGCTCTTCTTTAGAAAGAGTGCCGTAGCATTTGCCGGCCAACACACTAAACACTCACGTGCGCATCGGCTAATCTATACTGCCAGCGCGACTCCATATGATTCATGTGTACCTACATTATATTATCATTTTGTTGTGTACATTATCCTTATAGCCTTGTTACTGGGTCCACGAAATGGTGGCTCGTTTTATTACTTTGTCTACTGGTAAGTAGGGGAAGTATTGTATTCCACCCAAAAATTTGATGTCGAGATTTCACCCGTAATATATATTTTGAGGACTGGTGTATCCAAAAAAAGCATTTTTAGAAAGAGGTTTGTGTGTGTGTCTGTGGACAGCGTAACTGAAAAACGAAAAGTCAGTTAAAAACCAAAGTTGGTATTTAACTTTAATGTTTTTCAAGGATGCGACACGAAGATTTTGAAGAAAATTGTTCCAACCTAAACTACCCTTTACATGAAACATTTTGCGAAAATGTTTATTTTCTTGAAAATGGTTCTGATGATTTTGATTAAAATGCCATATGTGTTAGATATTTGTATTACAAACGAATTGTATATTTTGAATTTTCTGGTTATAGCCTATGTAGTCCTTTTTACTCTGGATAACTTTTGAATAACTCGTAAACCGTAAGGGATAGACAAAATTTACTGTACAAAAAATGTTGTTGTTGTTTTCTAGTGCCTTGCATCTGGCCATGAAGCCATTAGCATTCGTGCTTTCCAATACTTTTGAACTATAGTTTCTTCTGATCTTAATGCTTCACAGGTCTTCAAGTGGTCTTCGTAGGACTCATATTCATGTATGTGGCTTTCATGTAACTGTTTTCTTAACGGGCACCAGTTTTACAATGTGGCAGTTACATCACCCAACTCAAACCCCCATTTTGCAAGTGGGACCACATCTATCGTTGGTCAACGGGTCCATCGGACCTAGCCGGGAGGACTAAATAGGTGGTATTTAGATCCACCGACCTTCCCCTCATGTGCCTCTGAGGGACGCTGTTGTGCTGTGATAGGCCAGCACATATGTAAATGACATTTCCTCCATTTTAGATGAAACAGTTATACCGCTGTGATTCGGTCCCCAGAGCCTCATCTGTTAAAAGCAGGGTGCACCACGGGCAGGATGAGGATGAGAATTGAGTAGGAGAGGCTATAGGAGACGCATCACTACCCCTTACTAACCCGTACAAAAAATGTAAATCTCACTAAAACACCATTTATGTCTAAATAAGTTTTTTTGTAGAGTGAAACATTTCAGAGATATTCCTTATGTGTGCGAGTTTCGCAAAACTTAGAACTTTCGTGAAATTGATCATCATTGTTCATTTTTTTATATGTTAAGTGTGCAAAGGGAAGAGGTTCTCAAATCTTTAAAACATTTTACTATCGCACAAAGCCTACTGTTTTCTAACATTCCCCTTGCACCTACAAGGAAATAAGCAATAAGATAATTTGTACAAATGTTTATCTTAACTAATGCCAAGAAGATAAAGGAATAAGAGTTTGTAAGAATGGTTAATACAACAGTAGAGAAAATCATGTGAGTGCAACACATCAGATTTTTTTTTGGATTTTTTTATTTTTGAGTGGAGAAAAAATCCATTTACGGAGCCCCATGCACTGGGATGGCACACAGGGGGGACTGTAGGCTTCGCCCTAGGGCACTACCCACTAAAAAAACTCCACCGGAAGCGCTGAATTAACACTAATTAATATTTTATGGGGTGTAGCACTGCATCACATTCCCTGCATAGCATTCGGGTTCTCAGCAGGCCCTCGTCGTAGAGGAACTGTATACATTCTTCCTCATTATAACACAAAGGTGCTAAATCTACTATGCTAATGAAGCGATTCATTGCACCCCCACAACTTGCTTCTAACAAGTTCACTAACATACTGCCGGGTCCCGCTAAAACATTCAAATTTAAGATTGGCAACAAATTAATGGAGAAATAGTGCTGTTGGCAGCGCTGCAACTTCGGCAACTTTCGTAAGAATTCGTTCACACTGCCGAGTGGGACTTAGACGAAATCCTCACGGGACACTTTCTAAGAATATCTAAGGTCCTGTGTTATCGAAATATTTACAATGTGGGCAGTGTTTATGCAATAATTTCAATTTAAATGCATTAATCAATCATTCTAGCATATATTATACTGGTTTACACACATTTATTTGCTACATATCCGTCGCATAAGCGAAATAGAACCACTGCATCACACGTACGAAAGTTGCTCATAAATCAAAAACGAAGCTTGAGCGCAAAATAAAACTTACAAATTGGTAATCAGCAATAAAAACTGCAACCCATTCATTTGGAAAATATCCACAACCTGTGCTACAATTCACTCCTCGTACTGTTTTTAAAATTCTGCTATTATGAAACCTATTAAATAAACAAAAGTATGCATTAAATACCACATTTATAACTCGAGAACAGTTCATGAGTGTGATTCTGCACGAAAGGTACACTTTTCAACATGGTTTAAAAACACTAATGTATCATACCAGTAAAAACAGAACACTCATATCTTCAGTATTCCACATACACTAAAGATTCAGGAGAGCTTTCTTTCCAAAATTCAAAACATCAAGAAGAATGTAGACCTTCCTAATTCAAAGGAAAACTTCATATCTAAAGTCAATACGGCACAAACAGACATCACATATTATTTACACCTGACAGAAGAAGTTAAGAAAAGTGATACTCCAACTAGTGTTCTAACATTATTGGCATTAGAGACAATCCATACTAGATTTCCAGAACATGAATGGCTCCTTATTTATACTGATGGATCATTGATATCAAACCAAGATGGAGCAGGTGCTGGAGTCACGTGTCACCTCTTTTCCTATTACAAATCTTTAAGTTATGGAACTACAAACTTTGATGGAGAAATTGAAGCAATTCGAATGACCCTAGAAAATCTTTTGTATAGAATTTCACATTTCCATCAAGCAGTTATTCTCTCAGATTCCAGGGCAGCAATTATAGCAATTACTTCCAAGTTGTCACCAAAAAACCAAACAATTATAGAATGTTGGAAAATCCTGACCCATCTAACAGCACTTCAAAAACACCTTGTCTTCCAATGGATACCAGCTCACTGTGGACTGAATGGCAATGAGAAAGCTGATTTTCTTGCTAAAAAGGGTAGCAGCAATTTTCATAAATCTACGGTTAATCTACAATTTTATGCAACTAAAAGATTAGTCAACTATGAGTTCAAAAAAATTATTGCAAAATATTACTATGAAAAATGAAAACATACAAGATGGGAACTACCAAACATTCAAACAGTAATTCCTGAGTATCCTCGAAAAACGGCAGTTGCAACCTTCAGGTTGATTACAGGACATGATTGTCTGGCAAAACATTTAAACAGAATTGGGATATATTCTTCACCACTGTGTCCTCTATGTGATCTGCAAGAGGAAATGGATCGAGACCACCTTCAAATATGCCCGGCCACTTCTAATGCCCCATCCATCAGTGAAAAATATTGGAGAGCAAGAGGGTTAATGACTTCATTGTCAGAAATCCTGCATTAGCTAACAACACCCACTTGGTAGGTGGAGGGTTTGTGGTTCAAGTCCCAGCTGTGGCATTGAAGTTTTCAGTTCCAATTCTACCTCTCAAACATTGCCTACACATGGCTTGTGTGTTTAAAAACACCAACAGTAAGTTTGTTGGCATAAATAAATCGTAATTACTACTCATTTCTATAATGCAACAATGGAGGATCTCCTGCACAATTCACCACGGATGAGAAAAAACCAAGTGCCACTTCATCATGAAACATCGCCTTTGAAACAAGGAGAATTTGTATATAACTGATATAGCATTGCTGTGTCACTCCCGCATATTATTACATCCCAACATGACAGTCATATATCTTACCTGGGTGATATTACCGCAGTGAAGCGCTCGTCATCCTGCAACAAACAAACGGTCTTAGTTTAAAATTACCAGCAGATGTATACATTTCATTATGCCTATTTAGAAGTACTTGAGTCGACCTATAGACACTTATAGTTTCACTTACAGTATAAGTATCTATAGGTCAACTCATATGCTTCTAAAACATTTGAGAAGTCTCACTGTCTACATCACTTCCTATATATTAAGTGGAATCATCATGTCTCATTTACAACACTAGGGAATAATGTGCCTTTTAATTTAAAAGGTAGTTCAATTAATAACACTAAACAACACTTAAAAAATAATTTTCCGGAACGTGTTTTGAAGGTTAACTTTCCTTCATTATCAACCAGACAATAACTGGGTTTCCATGGTTTCACCTTTTAAATTAAATTAATTATAACAACACTGTTTTCAAACTTTTATGAAAGGAAAATAATACTGTGCCTCCTTGAAAGTGATCAGTGACAAACACCAACTTTCTTTCTAACCTCTCTGGTAGATGTCTATAGTGATTCATATCACTTCTGATTTACAACACAAGGGAATAACTGTGGCACCTTGACAGTGATTACTAATAAATTACACCATGCCTGTCTAAAACTGCCTGGAAAGTGAGGACATTCATTTCATATCTGGTTTACTATATTAGGCAAAATTCTGCCTCCTAGACAGTGATTGGTGACAAATATCAGAGACTTTCTGTCTCAAACTCCAGGGTGAGCGATTAATTTCGTCATGTCTGGTTTACAACACTAGGGAAAATCTCTCCTTGACAGTGATTATTTTCTGACAGCAGTTATTACTTAGTAAAATGTTGTTTCCAGGTTTCTTGGCTGTGGTCCACTTTGATGCATAAACACCTGACGTTTCACCTGCCATTCTTATAAGCATCCGCAGTGTGATCGTGCCTCTTTACTATGGGCCACGACCAAGAAACCCGGAAACACCATATTATTGGTTAGATGTCGACTGTGAAAGCCTAAGCTTAAATACTAGCAAGTTTCTACCTTAGACTCCCTCGTAAGTGAAGACAGTAAGATTTAGTAAAGAGTACATAAAACTCCTATGCCTTTTGTGTAAATGGAACTCTAGAGTATGAGAAAGACACTGGGGTGAGATTAACCAGAAAGAAAAGATTTAGTGCCAGGGACAAAAATGTAATAAATTGCCAGCTGGTTGACTCGCGAAAGGTTTTGTGACCTACATTATACATTAAATTTGGGATAATGAAGCAATTTGTCAAAGCTTTGGACAAGCGTAGTCCTTGTTTCCAATACCTTATTTAGACATTTTCAACGCTGTCTGAATCAAAAGTGAAAGAGGGTAACATGTTCCACAGATTCTCAAACTCTTCAGAAATATTCACAGAGATAGAACTTCAAGCTTGGGACTTTTTGAGCAAAATTATAAGTAATTATAAACAAAATAATAAACATATAGGGTAATGATAAAGACAGCCAGTATAAGCATATTGTTAAAACTATAACTGTAAACCTAAAATGCACTCTTGTGCAATATGAGCTTAAAATTGCATTTTCTGTGTTCCGATCTTGAATATTTTCCTGAAAACTTGTTTGCACTAAGTGAAGAGCAGGAAGAGAGATTCTACAAAGACAAAGTAGACAGAAACAAAGTATCAGGGTTAACAGTGTATCTCCTTAATGGCGAACTATTGTTGGTGTTAAATTAGACAACCTTTGTCTAGTCAACAAATGCAAGTCAACGAGCAATCACCTTCAACAAAGTGGTGAAGAAAATACAATTAGAAGATATGCTTGAAATTACCTAGTTCAATATCAACTGTTGCAGCTGCGGAATCATGATTATTTCTTAGTTTGCATGACTTTGTGCATTTTAAATTGTACTTAAAAATTTATAAGAACTTAAATATATATATTTCCTTTCACTAAACTTACCTTCATGTCATCACAAACAGATGAAGTTTCTGTTTCCAGCCACCAGGCTTCTTCTTTAATTTCTATTTTGTTAACCGTTTCATAATCACTGTTGTATTTCTCAAGCTTCATTAAAGGATTCTCTGAAAGAAATTCTGTTTCTTTCTGTGACCTAACGACTGAAACCAGAGTCTGGACCTCAGTTTCTGTTTTGATATCTACCTCGCCGCATGTAACAAACTCACTCTGTGAACCAAAGTCAGTGAAAGAAGTCTCTGTTGCAATTGCCATCTCATCATTCTCTCTCTCATTGCGTGGATCCTCTTCTTCTTTGATTATTAGTTTATCATCCATTTCACAATTGTTGCTGTGGAGAAACAAACACATCACGTATAGCATAAAATATCAAACTACTGCACACAAGTAAACATACTTCCCCTATAGTTCATTCTTCATAAAAATACTTTCACTGCTTCAATTTCCATAGTACAAGATACAAGCAGACCCTTTCGTATGATTCAAGTATCCTGGTAAACTTTAAGTGACCTACATTATAGTTAGACTATTAGGAGTTGCTGATAGACAATTGTAATGTTATGTATCTATTTCCAAAAGCCCACATTTGATATTTCTAAATAGATTGAATATGTTTATTTCCTGATATTTGGCATTTAAAAATGAAAATGGCAAGTTTTGGAAAGTCATTTTGTTAGAAACGGAGTTCTGGAATCTTTATGAGATGTTGAGTTTTGCAACAATAATTAGATAATTTGTAAAAGAGAATATTAAGAACAGTGGTTGCACATTTACTGTATTTCTGTACTAATTTAAATTACAAACATAAAATGAAGATATAGCATAGAAATATGAGGGTGAACAGCAAACACATTTTGCTTTACTGAACAGTAACTCCCTTTACGTATGTGCTTAAACTTCCACGGCTGGTGTCCATCTGGAGTAAACTTTCTTCCGAATTTGTATGCTGTAGTCGACAGGCAGGATGTTTTATTTATATTTTACAAATGCTCTTAAATACATCTTTCCCCTAGGAATGTGATGTTATTTTCTGTTACATGAACTGCGAAGGAAGAGTGGATCAGTTTCAATGAACTGGGCCCTCATGGCCTACTTGTCGACAGTCCTTAAACCTACAGTGACTCGCTCGATGGACTCACATTATATTATTTAAGGGTTATGAACATTTTAATATTACCTCGTATATTTAAAATGTATTTGCTATACCTGAAGTAACATGAAATTCAAATCTTCATAAAATAAGCAAAAATATGCAACAAATAGAAATTTAGTACATATGATCATAGTAGCCAGAAATTTCTATCTGGAGTTAACTGACACATTTTACAACTCTTTCAGAGTGTTTATTGCACATGTCCATATTGATGTGTGGGACATTGCATATCATCAAAACAAATCGAGCCACTATCATGAACACATAGAGATGACTCAAAAGGATTTCCATGGAATTGTTTTTCCTAAGGAAATCAGTACATATTTAATGCTAGCCTACCTCCCATTCAGGAGATCCCAAGTTCAAATATCAGCTACAGTGAAAAGTCTTTTTTTGGCATTTCCGCTGGTCCCAAGAAGACGAATGTTGGTCAACTTTAAGTCAGGAATCCAGACTCATTTGCACATCATTTGAGCAATTTCATTCATTTATCATCCGATATGGGAAAAAAGAATCATGCTGAGGGTTTTATAAAATACTCTGTACCCCCTAATTGTTGTTGCTGATTACGATTTTTATGAGTTTTATTTGGCGTTCAAGCTTCGTTTAATGTGTGTATATGAGTGTGGTGACAGGGTCCTGTGTTATCAAAATTTTGCCCATGCTAGGTTAGGTTTAGAGAGTGTATATGAGTGGGGTAACAGGGTCCTGTGTTGCCGAAATTTTGCCCATGTTACGTTATGTTTAGAGAGTGTATATGAGTGGGGTAACAGGGTCCTATGTTATTTAAATTTTGCCCATGTTAGGTTAGGTTTAGTGAGTGTATATGAGTGTGGTAACAGGGTCCTGTGTTATCAAAATTTTGCCCATGTTAGGTTAGGTTTAGTGAGTGTATATGAGTGTGGTAACAGGGTCCTGTGTTATCAAAATTTTGCCCATGTTAGGTTAGGTTTAGTGAGTGTATATGAGTGTGGTAACAGGGTCCTGTGTTATCAAAATTTTGCCCATGTTAGGTTAGGTTTAGAGAGTGTATATGAGTGGGGTAACAGGGCCCTGTGTTGTCGAAATTTTGCGTGTGTTAGGTTAGGTTAGTGTGCGTATATGAGTGGGGTGACAGCGTCCTGTGTTATTGAAATTTTGCCCATGTTAGGTTAGGTTAGGTGCGTGTATATCATTGGGGTAACAGAGTCCTACTTTTACGAAATTTTGCCCATGTTAGGTTAGGTTAGGTGTGTGTGTATCAGTGGGGTAACAGAGTCCTACTTTATCGAAATTTTGCCCATGTTAGGTTAGGTTTAGTGTGTGTCTATGAGTGGGGTGAAAGGTCCTGGGCTCTTCTTTAGAAAGAGTGCCGTAGCATTTGCCGGCCAACACACTAAACACTCACGTGCGCATCGGCTAATCTATACTGCCAGCGCGACTCCATATGATTCATGTGTACCTACATTATATTATCATTTTGTTGTGTACATTATCTTTATAGCCTTGTTACTGGGTCCACGAAATGGTGGCTCGTTTTATTACTTTGTCTACTGGTAAGTAGGGGAAGTATTGTATTCCACCCAAAAATTTGATGTCGAGATTTCACCCGTAATATATATTTTGAGGACTGGTGTATCCAAAAAAAGCATTTTTAGAAAGAGGTTTGTGTGTGTGTCTGTGGACAGCGTAACTGAAAAACGAAAAGTCAGTTAAAAACCAAAGTTGGTATTTAACTTTAATGTTTTTCAAGGATGCGACACGAAGATTTTGAAGAAAATTGTTCCAACCTAAACTACCCTTTACATGGAACATTTCGCGAAAATGTTTATTTTCTTGAAAATGGTTCTGATGATTTTGATTAAAATGCCATATGTGTTAGATATTTGTATTACAAACGTATTTGTATATTTTGAATTTTCTGGTTATAGCCTATGTAGTCCTTTTTACTCTGGATAACTTTTGAATAACTCGTAAACCGTAAGGGATAGACAAAATTTACTGTACAAAAAATGTTGTTGTTGTTTTCTAGTGCCTTGCATCTGGCCATGAAGCCATTAGCATTCGTGCTTTCCAATACTTTTGAACTATAGTTTCTTCTGATCTTAATGCTTCACAGGTCTTCAAGTGGTCTTCGTAGGACTCATATTCATGTATGTGGCTTTCATGTAACTGTTTTCTTAACGGGCACCAGTTTTACAATGTGGCAGTTACATCACCCAACTCAAACCCCCATTTTGCAAGGGGGACCACATCTATCGTTGGTCAACGGGTCCATCGGACCTAGCCGGGAGGACTAAATAGGTGGTATTTAGATCCACCGACCTTCCCCTCATGTGCCTCTGAGGGACGCTGTTGTGCTGTGATAGGCCAGCACATATGTAAATGACATTTCCTCCATTTTAGATGAAACAGTTATACCGCTGTGATTCGGTCCCCAGAGCCTCATCTGTTAAAAGCAGGGTGCACCACGGGCAGGATGAGGATGAGAATTGAGTAGGAGAGGCTATAGGAGACGCATCACTACCCCTTACTACCCCGTACAAAAAATGTAAATCTCACTAAAACACCATTTATGTCTAAATAAGTTTTTTTGTAGAGTGAACCATTTCAGAGATATTGCTTATGTGTGTGAGTTTCGCAAAACTTAGAACTTTCGTGAAATTGATCATCATTGTTCATTTTTTTATATGTTAAGTGTGCAAAGGGAAGAGGTTCTCAAATCTTTAAAACATTTTACTATCGCACAAAGCCTACTGTTTTCTAACATTCCCCTTGCACCTACAAGGAAATAAGCCATAAGATAATTTGTACAAATGTTTATCTTAACTAATGCCAAGAAGATAAAGGAATAAGAGTTTGTAAGAATGGTTAATACAACAGTAGAGAAAATCATGTGAGTGCAACACATCAGATTTTTTTTTGGATTTTTTTATTTTTGAGTGGAGAAAAATCCATTTACGGAGCCCCATGCACCGGGATGGCACACAGGGGGGACTGTAGGCTTCGCCCTAGGGCACTACCCACTAAAAAAACTCCACCGGAAGCGCTGAATTAACACTAATTAATATTTTATGGGGTGTAGCACTGCATCACATTCCCTGCATAGCATTCGGGTTCTCAGCAGGCCCTCGTCGTAGAGGAACTGTATACATTCTTCCTCATTATAACACAAAGGTGCTAAATCTACTATGCTAATGAAGCGATTCATTGCACCCCCACAACTTGCTTCTAACAAGTTCACTAACATACTGCCGGGTCCCGCTAAAACATTCAAATTTAAGATTGGCAACAAATTAATGGAGAAATAGTGCTGTTGGCAGCGCTGCAACTTCGGCAACTTTCGTAAGAATTCGTTCACACTGCCGAGTGGGACTTAGACGAAATCCTCACGGGACACTTTCTAAGAATATCTAAGGTCCTGTGTTATCGAAATATTTACAATGTGGGCAGTGTTTATGCAATAATTTCAATTTAAATGCATTAATCAATCATTCTAGCATATATTATACTGGTTTACACACATTTATTTGCTAAATATCCGTCGCATAAGCGAAATAGAACCACTGCATCGCACGTACGAAATTTGCTCATAAATCAAAAACGAAGTTTGAGCGCAAAATAAAACTTACAAATTGGTAATCAGCAATAAAAACTGCAACCCATTCATTTGGAAAATATCCACAACCTGTGCTACAGTTCACTCCTCGTACTGTTTTTAAAATTCTGCTATTATGAAACCTATTAAATAAACAAAAGTATGCATTAAATACCACATTTATATAACTCGAGAACACTTCAAGTGTGTGATCCTGCACGAAAGGTACACTTTTCAACATGGTTTAAAAACACTAATGTATCATACCAGTAAAAACAGAACACTCATATCTTCAGTATTCCTTGCACTAATACTTTCCTTTTCTTGTTCAAGATTAATGGCTTCAGCACGATTTGAGATTATTGAATAAAGATGATTTAAAAACACAAATGTTGCTTCACAGGTACACAGGCCATGGCGGTCTACATTTATGCGCAATGTTAGGTACCAACAACACAAATGCAGAAAAATGTTACAGCTACCGAAAGAGTTGGTAGTTTCAAAATGTAGGAAGCGGTAACTGATTAATAAGCAGGAAGCCGTAAACAAAGATATTATAACAAAATAATAATTAGGGCTCGGAAGTTTAACCAAAAACACGATACAACGGGTTAGTAGTTATGGGATTATATGTTATCTGCGACTCGTAAACATAGGGGAAGGGGTTGATTGCCAAGCAGTCACACTACGGACTTAATCGATTAACAGCTTCTGTTCTTTTCGGATGAGGCGTGATTTCATCTATAAATGGTCATGTGAACACTCATAACAGTTGGTACTGGACATTTCAAAATCCACATCGCTTTCAAGTAATCCCTCAGAAAGTTGGAGTTCGGTGTGCTGTTAGCGCTAGACGTATAATTGGTCCAATGTACCGAAATGATATTTTGAAATATATTTTGACCCCATTTTTTCGTGAACTGACAGAAGAAGAGAAATCATACGGGTGGTTTCAACAAGATTCTGCAACTGCAAGTACAGACCATGAATAAAATGAGGGAAGTGTTTGAAGATAGAATGATTAGTGCTGGTATATGGCCCTCTCGCTCCCCTCTGTGTGATTTTTACTTGTGGGGTAACCTGAAATACAAAGTTTACGAGAAAAATCCTCACACATTGGAAGAACTAAAACAAAATATTAGAAATAAAATCAGAGACATTACAGTAGCCCAACTTGGTCATGTGCATCAGAATGTGTTTTCCCGATATAATGCCTGTATAGCGGAGGAAGGACGACATTTCCAGCATTTTGTATAATGTAAGATTTTTATACATTTATTTATTTATTTATTCATCCACTGATCATTATACATGACATGGAATATATCATATATAGCACACTATAATTAATACATAATTATTATACAAAATACAATAGTACATGTTTTACGTGTGGCTTGTTAATCTGCATGTACAGTAATTTACACTGTACCGTGCTGCAGCCAGTGACGCACGTCCTACTTGTCAACTTGCTTGTGCGCGTGCAGTGTTATTCTCTCAAGCACACGTGTTAAATGAAACTCACGGAAATGAATGCAGTGGACTGTCTGTTAAAGAATTCATTCGCTACTCGAACCTTTGAAGAAAAAATTCAGGTTAAAACACTTGGAAGGCCTACTCCTGATGTTGTCATGTTCAGACAGAAGGGTCCACTTTAGAGTCAGAGTAGAAGAGTACCACTCTGCTCCAGAGCCCAAGCAGTGCCGACGCTGCCAGCAGCTATGGCACTATGGCACTACTACAGAGAATGCCAGGCCCCCACACAAGTTTGCGCCAAATGTACAGGCCCCCACCCCTCCTACACATGCAAAGTGCCCACAGAGGAACGCCTGTGCGCCCTCTGTGGCCAGAAAGGTCATGGAGCAACTTGGCGCGGTTGCCCCAAATACCTCTCTGCACTGGAACGCGCAAGGCCCAGGGCACAGCCAGGGAACCCCAAACCCAGGAATGAACAGACAAAATTACCCCAGGCTGGCCCGTCATCAGCAGAAGGGCAATGGTTTACTCAGGACCGCAGAGGCAGAACCCGCCCAGCCCCCGCCCCTTCTGCAGCAGTGACCAAGCAGGTCGCTCCTGCCCAAGTCACGGCACCCACAAAGCGACACTCCCCAACACAACACAAACACAACACACAACAAACCACAACGACACACAAAAGCGCTCCCACACAAACAACCACACACCAGGCAACACACACAAAGGGACCAAGCTTTCTGGTCCCAAAGTCGCAAACCCCTCGCGATGCATTCGAAAATGGCCTTGCACTAGCCGACTTCCTCTTAAAGTTGGGCTACCCAAAACTGGAATTAGGCTGGAACTCGTTCCTCCAGCACGCAAAGTGGCTCCTGGAGCAAATAAACACCAACAGCGACCCACTTTTCCTCTTTGACCATGTCACGCATTTCCTGGGAATTCTCGCACAGTTCACTCGTTATGAGTAACACACCCACCGTAAATATCATATACTGGAATTGCAATAACCTCAAAAGGAAGCGCAAGGAGTTTACGGAATTCCTCCAAAGGAATTCAATCCAAATAGCGCTAATTAACGAAACCCACCTGGGACCTGTAGATCGCTTCTCAGTCCCAGGATACTCAGTATACCGAACAGATAGAAATAGGAGAGGCGGAGGGACAGCCGTAGTTATTCAAAATTCAGTACAACACCACCAGGCGTTTGTCCCCCAACTAAACCGAATAGAAGCTACCGCGGTTAGTGTAAAGCTTCTTAATACCGAAGTTACATTTATTGCGGCATATAATCCACCCTGCGATATTGACACGGACGACATCGATACGCTATTGCGTATGGCCCAAAAAGTAGTAATAGCAGGGGACTTGAACGCGAAACATTTCCTCTGGAATTGCGTAGCTGCAAACAAGGCGGGCAATAAACTACTAGCATACATCAACAGACACAACATACTTCTAACAGGCCCTGAAGAGCCGACATTCATACCAAGAGTACATACACACAGACCAGATATACTAGACATTGCTCTCCTCAAGGGCATTACACACAACACAAACACACACGCAATTAACGAATTAAACTCAGATCACCTCCCAGTGTTACTAGAAATTGAAGCCCCAATCACTTTTAAATCGGAACCTCCAAGACCCAATTACAGACAAGCAGACTGGGAGTCCTTCGAAAACACACTACAAAACATTATACACGATCACACAATCGAGACACATGAAAAACAAGACGAAGCAATTGAGCATATCGTAGAATCAATTAAGCTCGCTACCGAACAACACATCCCAATCAGATATCCTATAACTTCTACACAAAGATTTCCACGCGACACTAGACAAGCCATTCAGGACAGAAATCGCGCGAGGCGTAAATGGCAAAAATCGCGTAACTTAATAGACCGTAATGCGTACACTGAACTAAGCATTCAAGCAAGCGAACGAATACGAGAATACACAACAAATCAGTGGCACGATGTGTTAAGTAACATCAACCCACAAAACCATACAATCTGGAAAATAGCTAGAAACCTAACGCGTACGTACACACATGTCCCTCCCCTCCACACGCCTAACGGAATAGCGGAAACTCCCCAAGCCAAAGCCGAAGCATTTGCAGACACCCTAGAGGCGACATTTGAACCGAATGCCTTTCCGTCAGACCAAGCATTTGTGGACGAAACGGAAGCGATGGTCGTGAATATCGGTAGAACACCAACGCATAATAAGACGCGAAAAACCAATGCGGGTGAGATCAAATGGATCATTAAACACCTGCCCTCTAGGAAGGCCACAGGGCCAGACCAAATTCCAAATATAGTACTAAAACATCTGCCAGCCAAAGCACTGAAGCTACTGGCAGATATATTTAACTATACAATTGAAAAAGGCAGATTCCCTCCACAGTGGAAAGAGGCCAAAATTCTCATGTTCCCTAAACCGAGAAAGAGCCAATCACAGCCTGAAAACTATAGGCCAATCAGCCTCCTCAGCACTATGAGCAAGGTTTTAGAGAAAATAATACTCAAAAGACTTACGAACCACATAATAAAAAATAACTTAGTAATTAACGAACAATTCGGATTCCGGGCACAACATTCGACAACACTACAACTATTGCGAATGACGGAATCCATCACGCGAGGATTCAACGAAACCCGATCCACAGGGGCCATCTTCTTGGATATTGAACGGGCCTTCGATCGCGTGTGGCACGCTGGTCTACTCAGAAAGCTCATATCACTGGAATTCGCGGACTCTATGATAGCCATAATAAAGGACTATCTATCTCACCGAACGTTCCGCACGGCAGTCGAAACAGAGACATCAACGCGACGGCCAATCAGGGCAGGGGTCCCACAAGGAAGTTTATTGGGGCCCACCCTCTTTAATATTTACATAAATGATTTACCAGAGACGATAAGAGTAGACCGATATCTATATGCGGATGACACAGCGCTTGTCACACAATCAACCATGCCGAGGATTATACGCACCAGGCTACAAAATGCTCTAAATGATTTAGAGCCATGGCTCACGAAATGGCGCATAAAGGTAAATACCAGAAAAAGCCAGGCAATTGTATTCACCAAGCGAATTAAGCACCGTCATGGTAAACACGGCCTTCAGCCATTAACGCTTGGACAAGAGCCAATCCAATGGAACAGCAAAACCATCACCTACTTAGGTGTAACAATGGACCAGGGCCTTACGTGGAAACCGCCCGTAGACACCGTAAGAGCCAAAGCCAATGCACAACTCAATAAGCTATACCCAATAATCAACACAAACAGTACTCTAAAGTTAGAGATGGGCACTACACTTTATAAAACACTAATCCGGCCCATCCTAACATACGCTGCACCCGTATGGGGACATGCAGCGAAAACACACATAAAGAGACTGCAAACGATGCAGAATAGAGTACTCCGAATAATCGCGAGACTACCCGAAGTAGCTCCAACGCTCCAATTACACGAGGAGTTAAAAGTACATTCCATTGAACAGTTCATAAAAAGGCTCACCTGTAACTTACTTGATAAGAAAAACAAAAACCACAACGAACTAATTCAAAACCTAGGAAATTATGATATAACGCACGACAAACATGCAAGACCACTATCTCTATTCCAGAGAACTATTGGTCTCGGGGAGCCAGATATTGACATGCAACAATATCTGGACAACCTAGTTAACTACCCCGATGTTATCCATATGTGAACTGTGCATCACTCTCACTATCTCTCTCTCTCTCTCTCTCTCTCTCACACACACACACACATTCATACCTACAGTTTCTCTTCAGATAACCCTCAAGTCCTTATTTATAAGGCGGACCCAGGGGGATGAGGGCCCCCTCGGGAGTGGCACTGGCTCGCACCTGCATTTCAGGCAGACTGCCCGCCAAGTGTGCACTCCAGACGAACAGGCGATACAACGGACATGCACTCACCCAATTGACGATGCCGGATGGTATATCAACAACCTTAATTATGAATTGCAAACGACGCCATACGGCGGAACGTAACAATTATAATTACACTAGATTGACGACGCCACAAGCGCACAAATTATCACTAACCTAAGAGACTAATTGTACGCACTTCCTTTGTTCTTAGTGTATGTACATGTATATTTAGATTGTTTCAGAGATACAGCATGCAGGGTATCGACACGCTCCCAGACTTCTGAGGCGCACGAACAGACGCGGCGTATTCACGCCAAGATTCATAGCACCCTGATTCCTGACAGCAATCACAAATGACTCCTACCAAACCATCCATGACTCCGCTAGGGGGCAAGCTGGGCTTCGGTCAAGCTCGTCTCCAAGCTCCTAACCTTCTCCGTCTGGTTACGCTATGCGAACCAGCTCTATCTTCACCACTGAATGCGCGGGTGCTACAGGCGGTACCGCAGCAGGCTTTCACCTTCCTAATCCGGTGGATGGGGCTTTTTAGTGGGTATGGCCATCTTCAATGGCGACTCCCACAGTACCATGGGGTCTCGTAACAAGATTTTTCCCCTCCACCTAAAAAAAAAACAAAAAAAAAAAAAAAACAGTGCGGTGTGTTCAAAGTTTTCCATGAAGAAATTGGCAATGGCCGGTGATAATGGTGAGCCCATGGCCACTCCATCAGTTTGTTCGTAAAACTGGTCGTTGTAGCAGAAGTAGGTGGACGTGAGCGTGTGTCTGAAGAGTTGTGTGATGTCCACTGGACACCGCTACACACAAACCAAAAGCTTTCCACAGATACGTCGACGACACTTTCGTCATCTGGCCACACGGGACAGAAAAACTTGGCTTTTTTCTGGACCATCTCAATAGCCTACATACTAATATCAAATTCACCATGGAAGTGGAGAACGACAACTCCCTTCCCTTCCTGGATGTTCTAGTGTACAAAAAACCGGATGGCAGCCTGGGACACACGGTCTACAGGAAGCCCACACACACCAACAGATACTTGGATGCCTCCAGCCACCATCATCCCTCTCAGAAGAGTGTTGTTGGATCTACATGAGAAGTGAAGAGTGACCTCTAGTGTCAGTCACCAAGTTAACCTGGGCTGAATGACATATAAAAAACACTATTGGACACCTGTAAACACCAAATTGTGTGTTCTAACAAAACTACATTTTTGTGTACAGCGTTTTTTTTTTTATTTTTTTATTTTTTTATTTTTTTATTTTTTGCTTTCTCTTAAGTTTTATGTACAGTTACCCAATGTGCAGAAAATCCTGACATGCCCCATATTTTTACCATTTCTCTGTCATCTGACAGGAATGTTTGAAAAATCTTCAGAGTCGTATATTTTCAGAAATGTAAACATTCCAGAATTTCAAATGGAGTATTACAAAAGTATTTGTTGAGAACAGTACTATTATTAGGTACTACTCACTTAGCTTCACCTGTGTAGATAGACAGGACTACAACATGTTTCATGAATAACATTCTTTTAATCTATTCACTCTAAGGTTGATCCGCGCGAAATTGAACCCAGCTGGCCAGTGCACAGTTATAATGTATCCTTCCACCATTCGCGCCAGAAATAGTCACAACACAACCACGTGGTGAGTGCATGCGGTACGTAATAGAAACGAAATGATCCCTTATTCCGTCAATTTAAAGAGTGACTAACATGTAACACGAATTGCGTTTCTAACAAACTCGTCACATTCTTGCATGGCGTATTTCACACGCTTTCGTTTTTACCCGGGTGTAACCACTTTTCCTGTTTCAGCTTTTTCTTTACGAGCATTGTTTATACTGGTATCGAAACACCGGTGAACTCAGAAGTTAATTTCACTACTTCTTTGATGGGAACAGTTGGATTTTTCTCACACAACTTATAATACACGTTCAACACAATTGTTTTTTCACCACTAGTCAATGGTTTTCCCGCCTTATGCTTTACATAAGTCGACGAAGACGCAAGAGCAAATTCACCGCGACTGTCCGCCATGATTCTAAATAGAAACTGCTGTTATAAACAATACTCGGATATCAGGTTATTACACGAGTTTCATGTTGGAACTTGTAGCTCTGTTTATCAGTATACATCTGCGTTAATTAACCTCTCAGGTATTTGTGTAGAATGTTATATCATTTAACGATAAATTCATTCTAAAACTCAGATTACTAGAATGGGACTACTTCCCTGCACGCATTGCTACCGTGTTGTACCACGGTGCACTGATCACGTGGGTTTGTTTTGATGCGGGCAAACCTAAGACTGAACTTGGTTTAGATCATTTAACTTGAAGAAGTATAGTTAAAAATCTCAAGTTGTAATTTACATATCGTGGACGAACTGCTATGAGTTTGGTGCTGTTTTTATAAGGATTATTACATAGCAGCAGGAATAATGTTCTTACTGAAAGACGAAATACTGTGATAGCAGACGCGATTCCTATTTACAGGGTCGTGGTTACAGAATGGAATGCATAAGTCAATGTTCCTTTATCACAACATATTTATTCATTAACACTTCGTTATTTTACACTCTCAGCACCATATTAATTAATCAACAACTTTCACGATTAAATTATTTGGTAGAATCTACTCTGGATAAAAGTTTGGTGAAAGTTCCATGTTCACACACTACCAAAAAAAAACACGTCCTTTCATCTTGAGCACACAGACGCTAATGAAAATAGTCCTTGGCGTCTCTCTGACGCAACACCGCCATTCTTTTGTATTCATCCGCGCAAATAGTTTTTATTGGTTTAACACAAAGTGACAAGAAAACATTGGCTATCTTGAATATTAAAAATAAGTCCCTGATACACCCAAACAAGAACTAGAAATTTATACACTCTTAAAAAAACATTTATATGAACGATTTTCTATTGGTCAATATTCTGTCTCATATGCCCCTTGTTTTGTTTTTCAAGTTGTCACTTATATTTACAATCTTGAAACACAATACAATACTTCTCCCTACTCCTCTGATTTAATCACTTTGTACAATATTTTTTTTTTTCTTTACAGTCTTCTTCACTGTTTGTCTTTGTCTTTTGTTTTGACATGATACAGCATGTCTTTATAAATTTCACATATTCAATTACTACACAATACATTCAGTTATTATACAATACATATTCAGTTATTGTACAACACATTTGGTTACTACACAACATGTCCAATTATTATACAATACATATTCAGTTATTGTACAATATATCCTGCTATCATACCTCATATGTTCTGTTATTATACAATACATATTCAGTTATTACACAATACACATTCAGTTTTTGCATAACACATTTAGTTATTACTCAACATATTCAGTTATTACACAATATATCCAGTTATCATACAATACATATTCAGTTCTTATACAACACATACTCAGTTATTGTACATTTGACATTGACACAAATATAATTTAAGTGTATCATGGTTTATTATGTGGTTTTTGACTTGTATTCGTTGCTATGAGGAGAGAAAAACAGGATACAAATTTTGAGCTAATGATTATGATCATGTTTATGGCAATATTTTATTCAGTTCTTTGCCTTCTTTGTCTTGTAAGTTTATTATGTATAGGCAGGTTGTTGAGTCGGTTCTTAAACTCTGATGTTACTAATGGTACTATTTTTCTTAATTGGGTTATTATTTATTGTTGCTTGGTTCAACCTTTCTTCGAGCTTAGCATTGGCTATATCCATCTTAATTCATGGGCATTGTTTTTCTGATTATGGTTTTCCTCACTTCACTAATTGTCACTTCTTTGTCTCTTATTTCTATAAGAGAAAACTTCTATACTTATAATTATTCTGTAATTGTATTATTTTTCTTCTCAATTTACCCTCGACATCTTTGTGTCGAAATATTATATCTTTGTCATCATAACTGATTCCTTTTTATTTTTGTCCCTGACATCCTTATGTCAAAAACATATTATCTTCCGCCGCTATAATTCATTTATTTAATGACAATCAGTGTCCTCATCTGTCTTTGTTGACAATGCTCTTTGTGGTCGATATAGCCAATGACTATGTTGATTTTCTTCCTTGTTGTAATTCCTAATCTGAACATAATGTTCTATAAGTAACCCCTTAAAAATTGTTATCTTCCTTCATCTCTACTACTCCTGCCTTACACATTCGTTGGCAAAGACTATTTGGTCCTTTCTTTGTATGGCTTTAATTTATTTTTATGGTATCTTCCTACCAACTTGCCATTTGTATTCTGTAGCTCATACGTGTGGTCACCCAGCTGTTTTGTTATGACCAGTGGTCCAGTATACAATAGCTCCATCTTTCCAGATCTCTTCTCAGATGCCTTGGATGCTTTGTGGCTTTTTAAGAGCACCTTTTCTCCAATTTGTGGGGACCATTTCCTGACGAATCTTTTTACCTTGTTCCTCCCTTTTTCAGCCTTTTGCTGCAATCTTCTGAATGCCAATTGACATTTTTCCTTCTCTGATAATTCTCTTTGGGCAGCCATCGTAGTGTCAATGTCAATTGTCAATCTCTTGGGTTTCGTGTTGGTCATCAATTCGATTGGGGCGAACTTGGTCGTGGGGTTCACCGAATGGTTAATCACCTCCTCTATATATCCGCATTTTTCTGTCCAGGAAGTGTGGTCTCTGTGGCAGAGTAGACGGAAATAAATACTTATATCCCTCATGATTCTCTCAGTCGGGTTTCCTTGGGGATAATACGCTGAGGAATAGTACAATTTTATTCCTAATGTTTCTAAGGTGTTCTGGAATAACTTGCTCTTATGCATTGTTGCATTGTCTGATAGAATACATTTTATCCTCCCATATTTTGGGATGTAGTCCTTGACGATTTTATCTAGGCAAGTTCTGCTTTTAATGTTCTTAATGGGGTATATTTTGGTGAATTTTGTGAAAACATCAAACATGACAAAGATGTATCTGTTTCCATCTTTCCCCCTTGGTAGCTCTCCATGCTCGTCAATACACACCAATGCATTTTTCTCGTTCCTTACAATGGATTGTGGAACGACATCATACCTTACACTAATTGGCTTGGCCTTCTGACATAGGTCGCATGAGGAAATTAACTTCCTGACTTTCTTGCCAAGATGTTTGATGTACGATACTTCCTCGATTGCAAGCATTGTTCTCTCAGTACCAGAGTGAAGCATCGAGTGGTGGAATGCCAAAATGACCCTGTCCTGTAAGGAATTTGGTACCATCATTTTCCACTTCCTTACGTCGCGGCCATGCAATTTAAATAGTATGTTCCTAAATTTGCCTATCTTGGCTTCCAATTTTGGTATTATGTCTGGAGCCTTGTCGAATAGCCTCTTCAATTCAGGGTCTTCTTGTTGTAGCTTCGCTATGTTTTTGAAGTCTTGTAAGATTTCGTTGCTTTCTTTGCTATTTATCTGCATGATTTTAATTTCATGGTGTGGATTGTATATCGTCTCGGGTATGTGACTCTCCGACCTTAATCTTGACAATAAGTCACTAAAGATGTTCTCCTTCCCCGGGATATGTTTGACCTCTATGTCGTGTGACGTTATCTCATGTATGTACCTTGAGATTTTGGAGTTGGTTAGCTTGCATTTTTGAATGAAGGACAGGCTTACGTGATCTGTATATATAATTATTTTATAATGATATATATATTGTCTGAACTTTTGTAAAGCAAAATGGATTGCACCTATTTCTAATTCGGTTATGCAGGCATTGGCTTCTATCTTGTTTAAAAATCTAGAAGCTGTGGCAATCACATGTTTGTTGCCATCTGCATCTTCTTGTGCTAATATTGCTCCATATGAGTGCGCACTAGCATCGGTGTATACTAGAAAAGGTGAATTTGGATCCGGTCGTTCCAGGAGAATACTGTGCTTGAAAAGTTCTTTGATATTCTCAAAGGCCACCTGGTGTTCAGCATTCCATTCCCACTTAGTATCTTTTTTCAACAGTGCTCTAAGGGGTACCAATTCCTTAGCGTAGTTGACCACGAATTTTGACTGGTACTGTAAAATGCCCAGAAACCTTCTCAACTGTTTTAAGTTACGTGGGGGTGGTATATGCTCTATGGCCTTGACCCTCTCCGGATTAGGTTGTATACCATCGGGTGTAATGATGTGGCCTAGAAATTCAGCCTCTTTGACGAAAAATTCACACTTTTCTAAATTTAGGGTCATGTTGCTTTCCTGGAACCTGGATAATACATAATCTATGTGATGTAAGTGCGACTCGGGATTCTTGCTGTATATCAAAAAATCGTCGACATATTGCGTTACAAAAGTCTCGATAGTATCCCCAAAAACTTTGTCTAGAGCCCTCAGTAGTGCACTGCTACTGGTCGATAGTCCAAAGGCACATTTTAAAAAATCGTATACCTTTCCTTTGTGCAAGAAACAGGTATATTTCCTGACATCTGGATGAAGAGGAATTTGCCAGAATGATGCTGTCAAGTCAAGACTTGTAAAATGTTGACCTCCCTTCAATTTCGATATTAGTTGGTCTACCCCCTCAGGCCTGTAATGATCCGGCAAGGTATGTGCATTTATCTTCCTTGCGTCGATGGTCATCCTCAATTTTCCCCCTTTCTTATGGACCCATACCACTGGATTCACATAACATGAGTCCGACGGCTCTATTATTCCGTCCGCTAACATTTTCTGGATCACTCTGTCAGCTTCCTCCCTGATGGAGTTGGGGATGGGCCTGGATTTATGTGAATAGGGGGTGATATCTGTTACTGTAAAAGTATGTACGTACTTATTACACGTACCTGGCTTTTTATTGAAAACTTTCCTGTTTTTAACCAATATTTTCCTAAGTTGGTTTCTTTCCTCTTCAGAGATGCCATGTGCCCCCCAGACCTTCTCATCGATTAGCTGTGACATCGATTCTTCTCCATCTGTTGGTAGTGGTTCAGGTTGGTAATTGTCCGAGGTAACATACTCGTCTTCTGTGCAGATCCAATGGCTGCAAACATTAGTTTCCTCCTCGCTCGTCCAACCTGTTTTCTTCTTATTTACCCTTAGGTCTACCAACCTATTCTCGTGGACATTGATGTTCTCCACAAAGAATTGTTCATCCGGATGGATCCCTGTCTGGTCTGGTTCCTCCTGGCATGTTTCTTCCTCCAGGAACTTCGCAGTGCATTCTGAGGCTCCTTCCTTAATAATAAATTCATGTAGGTCATAATTAATCACCGACCTCCAAAGGTTAAGCAAATCACTGCCAATGATTAGGGTAGCTGTTAGTCTAGGTATTACTAGGGCAATAAAATCGAACTTCCAACTTCCGATTTCTATTACTAGCCTTACCTGGTATTTAACAAGTTCCTTTTTCTTGCCAATTGCTGTGCTGCAATACACTCCACACACAGGCAAGAATTCAGCATTTCTTTTAGTTATCAGTTCCTGGAATAGCTGTTCGTCACATACTGATGTGCTGGCTCCTGTATCAATCATCGCTGGCAATTCGATACCCCATACCTTCAGCCTAATCATTGGTGGATTGGTTATTTCCTTTCTTTCACTTGCCTGTCTTCTCAAGGTACCTACATTACATTGGTCAATATTGCCCCTACTGCCACACGGGTCAACTTCCGGGACACAAAGTTGACTTGTACGTAGTTTTCCTGGACGTTGGAGGTGATCGTCGTTTCTGTATTCTGTGCAGCATCGGTCCTATCCGGTACATTTTCATTCTGTTCCTGTTGTCTTACGTTTTCGGTGTTCCATTGGTTTCTGCCCCTTTGACGTGAACCCCTATTGTATGACGGCCTTTGGCTGTTCAAGTATTCCCTACAGAATCGTATATGATTCACTTGATGGGTACGGTCTCCTGGTCTTCCACGATCATATCTATGCGTTCTGTATCTCGATTCACCCCTCGGTATCGTGTCGTGGTACCGCTGTCTTGTGTTCTCCATCCTCTCGCCATGATTATGTGGTTGTGGGAAATGGTGTGCCCCTCTCCCCCTTTCATGGGTGCTCCTAGTATTTCTATGTTCTCCCTCACTCTGGTTGTTCGTAGCCGTCCTCCGGTTTAATATGGGTGAGTTTGGGTGACCGTTCCTATGTCTATGCTCATTAGGCCGACCATTTTGTGTTTCGAAGGCTGTCAGCAATTCTATCATATCTGCAAAATCTACTGGCCTCGCAACAATTAACCCTGTTCTCACTGTGTCTGGGAAATGTCTTGTTATGCTGGTAATTAGTTCTGCTTCCGACAAGTTGGGATCTAATAGCTTTCCTTTGTTGGCTATTTTCATGAAATAATCGACTAGCGATAATCCTTTGGTTGGATCATATCTACCTGTCGCTAGCTCTACCCTAGTTTGGTTTTGCTTAGCTGGGCCCCAATATCTTGGTAGGAATAAATTTCTGAATGAGCTATACGACTCATGACCAGCTAGTGTTAACCTGAGCCATTCTAACGCCTTGTTTCTTAAGCTTTTCTTAACTATCATCATCCTAAGCTCATTTGGTATCCTTTTCACTTTAAAATATTCTTCCATCTCTTTAACAAAGAGTTTTGGATCGTCTCCCTTCTCCTCATCGAATGTAGGTGGTGTGATTTCATGTAATATGCTGTTGGTGTAACATGTGTTATGTGTTGAGTCATTGTTTGGTTGTGAACCTCTTTCTCTGTATGGTGAGTCAACATTTTGTACATTATTCAAGTAACTCTCATCTTGTACATTACTTACACCTAAATCATCTTGCTTTTGTAATGCATTCACAACATCATTTACATTAGCCAAACTTTCTTTCCCTTTTTTCATTTCTTCACAAATTGATTTTAAATCATTCTTTATTTCTAAGTGACTCTCTTTTATATCATTTATAGCATCCTGTTGTGAATGCATCACATCATTCATTGTCTTAATTTTAGGAATTACAATTTGTTCTACAGTTTCATTAACAATGTCTTTCTTTACTACCTCAATCTCTTTCCTTAATTCCTCAGTTATTTCCGCTTTTACATTTGTAATCTTACAGTCTACACTTGCATTACATTCTGTTATTTCCTCTCTACACCTAACAATTTCTCCTTCTAACACAATCTTATTCTCTCTCATCTCTGATTCTATCTTTCCCATCCTATCTCCTACAATTTCTATCCTAGCTTCTAAGGCTTCCTTTGTTTCATTTAAGTTTTTATGTACTAATTTTAAATTAGTTTCCATTACTTTCATATTTTCTTTACACTCCTGTCTTCCTAATTCTATTTTCTGTTCTAAGTTCTGTCTTCCTAATTCCATTTTCTGTTCTAAGTCCTTTCTCACTTCCTCCATTTTCTGACCTAAACTTTGTTCTATGTCCTGTTTTAATTCTACCTTGTTTTGTTCCATTTTTTGTTCTAGTCTTTCAAACATGATCATCATTAACCTTTGGTCTTCGCTTATTTCCACCTGTTCCTCACTTTCTAATTCTACCTGATAACTAGGCCTATCTGCCCCTTCCTCCACTCCTGATTCTATCTCTTTTCGCGACATTTTAATTTCTTTATCCAATTCACTTAAGGTTAAAAATCCCACTACTTTGCCGCTTCTCAGTAACATAAAAAATGGAAATAAAATGTATGTGAAAACAAAAAATGTTGATCCTACTTTCTTTTCCGTTGGTTCTTCGTCCAGTTATTTACGTCTCCTGGGTAGTTGGCTTCGCTAGATGATCTCCGGTGTTTTTCCCACGTTGATTCTCCGTATATCGATGTTCTGTTGGTGATATTAAACGATGGTCTAATGGCGTCTTTTTCCTGCGCGATGGGATGGCGTCATTTGATATTTTATCGTACTCGTAATTTTGCATTCCATTCTAAATTCGAGCCCCACGTTGGGTAAGCCATTTTGGTGCTGTTTTTATAAGGATTATTACATAGCAGCAGGAATGATGTTCTTACTGAAAGATGAAATACTGTGATAGCAGACGCGATTCCTATTTACAGGGTCGTGGTTACAGAATGGAATGCATAAGTCAATGTTCCTTTATCACAGCATATTTATTCATTAACACTTCGTTATTTTACACTCTCAGCACCATATTAATTAATCAACAACTTTCACGATTAAATTATTTGGTAGAATCTACTCTGGATAAAAGTTTGGTGAAAGTTCCATGTTCACACACTACCAAAAAAAACACGTCCTTTCATCTTGAGCACACAGACGCTAATGAAAATAGTCCTTGGCGTCTCTCTGACGCAACACCGCCATTCTTTTGTATTCATCCGCGCAAATAGTTTTTATTGTTTGAACACAAAGTGACAAGAAAACATTGGCTATCTTGAATATTAAAAATAAGTCCCTGATACACCCAAACAAGAACTAGAAATTTATACACTCTTAAAATAACATTTATATGAACGATTTTCTATTGGTCAATATTCTGTCTCAAGTTTTTGTGGGCATGTTGTAAGTAATGTCTTTTCAGATGTGCTGTTGTGGTGAAGCTCTTGTCACAAATACTGCACTTACGGGGCTTTCTGCCTTCATGGGTTAAACTATGTATTTGTAAATCATGTGCTTTAGTAAATTCCTCTTCACAAATTCTGCACGTATACAACACATCTTTACGATCATGACTCAAATTATGTAATTTTAGGTTTGTTGCTGTAGTAAACGTTTGATCACAAACACTGCATTTATATGGTCTTTTGCCCTCATGAATTAAGCAATGTATTTTCAAATATGATGTTGTGGTAAAGCTTTTATCACAAACAGTGCACTTATGTGGTTTTAAGCCCTCATGAATTAAGTTATGTATCTTCAAATTTGTTGCTGTAGTAAAAGCCTTCCCACAAACACTGCATTTATGTGGTTTTATACCCTCGTGAATTAAATTATGAATTTTCAAATCTGCTGCTCTAGTGAAACTTTTCCCACAGACACTGCACTTATGTGGCTTTATACCCTCATGAATTAAATAATGTATTTTCAAATATGAAGCTGTGGTAAAGCTCTTTTCACAAACACTACATTTATGTGGGTCTTTATGTTCATGAATTAAGTTATGCATTTTCAAATTAGCTGCTGTTGTAAAGGTCTTCTGACAAACACCACACTTATGTAGCTTTCTCTCCTCATGAATTAAATTATGAGATTTCAAATGTGCTGCTCTGGTAAATTTCTTTTCACAAATAAGACACATATGTGGCTTCTTGCCTTCATGGATTAAATTATGTGTTCTTAAATCTGTTGCTGTGTTAAAACGCTTGTCACAAACAGTGCACTTATGTGGCTTTTTGCCCTCATGAATTAAATTATGTATTTTCAGATATGATGCAGTACTAAAACTTTTCTGACAAATAGTACACTTATATGGTTTTATGCCCCTGTGAATTAAATTATGAATTTTTAATTGTGCTGCTCTAGTAAAGCTCTTATCACAGACAAGACACTTGTATGGCTTTATTCCCTCGTGAATTAAGTGATGTCTTTTTAAATGTGCCGCCCTCGTGAAGCCCTTGTCACAAATGTTGCACTTGTGCGGTCTTTCATCCTGTGGTGCTGAAGTAAACCTGACATGTAAGATATCAGTAGCTTCTCCATACAATCTGAAACATTACAAGTAAGTAGAACACAATGTACAACCAAAAGGTACGACTTCAACAAGTTTCTTACCCAATTAAAACTGCTTCATAATTATATATAACAGTGATGCTAAAAAATGTAATATGTTTACACATAATAACGCTACAACTAACATTTTTCTACTAATTTTTTATTTTGCAACAATATTTTTTAGTGCCAATGTGTATGATGAAACTTGTTATTTTTATGCAAAAATGACCAACATCTTTTGTTGGCTTGTACTCGACCATGCCATAATGTAGCACTGTAATGAGCCTCATTATATCCAGCTCTTCGTAATGACTGCTAAATCCACCAATCAAACATTGAACAGTCCATAATGAAATTGCTAACCCACCAAATAAAGGTGCACAAGTTTATAATGACACTGTCAAAGGTGTATCTGTTCATTACGACACTGCTAGCTGCCAAGCAAAAGATCCATATGTAGCGATCAATACTGCGGCATCTATGCATATTCCCACATTGCTGAAAGCATATACAGAATAAAGCTACACTGTTTATTTGATATTTACTGCTAATATAGTAAATAAGATTGTAATAAATCAAATTTATTTTCTCGTTTTTGAAAGTCTACAATTTTAAGGGTTATATCATATGTATCATGTCAAGGTGAACTTAACAAAAATTGAAAGTATTACTATGAGTTCTCATATGCACAATAGAATTGAGTAACAAACAGTTAAGCTGTAGGGTACCGATGACAAGTGAGTGAGTGAGTGATTAGGGTTTAAGGGCCCGTCGACAGCTAGGTCATTAGAGCCCTACCGATGACAATAACATACAGCATAGACTACTAACATTTTATAAATGTTTTAAATTCAGAACCATGGTCGAGCATAAATAGTCATATGAAATTTCAGTATAATGGCAATTAAGATGTTCATATGAATACTATGAACTAACGCCCTATTTCATGAAATATATTTGCATCTTAATTGCTCCGCTGATTGGTCTGGATGTGAGATGGCAAGAGGGAGGCGGTGGGCTTCATCCAAGTTGTTTCCTACTGATTAGTACCATATTATGGGAGGCTGCGAAACCATACACAATATTCCAGGGGTACGTCAGCGTATCAGGGATTGACTAGGACTGCGGGTTGGCGTATGTATCAATGCTCACGGAGGGTATATTGCATATCTCCTGTGGCAAATAGTGGCATATGGTATGCTGTTATGTTGTGCTTTTGTGTGTTTCCCATGATTGAGTTGGAGAAAAATGAGTTGCAACATGCAAACAAAGTGTTTGCTCATATAACTCTAAACATAAAACGTCTACGTGTGAGGAATATGTCCTGCAATTTGTGACATACATTTCTGTTACACCTGTATATTAATAGTGCAATTTACGGCGAACATATGCGTATTTGTCATTCGTATAAAAACTGCCTAAGCCGTTCACAAGCGTCTTTGAAACAGTATTCAGAAACCTAAACTGGAATAAGAAAAGATGGGGAATTAGCGTTAATGGAAGAAGATTGACAAACCTGAGATTTGCTGACATAGTGCTACTTGCAAAATCCGTGGCAGAACTTCAGTAGATGACATCAGAGCTACACGTGAAAAGCAAGGAAGCAGGACTGCAAATGAACCCCACAAACAACTTGAGTAATGACAAATTCCACGGAGATACCAGTTATAAATGAGGGCACGCCTATTCAGTGCTACAGCGAATACATTTATCTGGGACAAACAATTAGCATGACAGAAAAACGAGAGGTGGTTCTATAGAGAAGAATACGTTTAGCACGGGGAAAATGTTCGAGTCTAAACTTTATATTAATGGAAAAAAGGTCAGTACCGCGTTGAAATTCGAAACCCTGCGAACCTGTGTCATCCCAGTACTTCTGTGTGGTAGCCAGACTTGGACGTACACAGCAAAACAGATCAAGATGATTCAGATATACCAGCATAAGAGGAAGATATTAGAGATCAGACTCACGGATAAACTGCAAAACGAGGGGCTAAGAAGAAGTGGGGTGGAAGATGAGGCTGAAAGCACAAGAAGATTTAAATGGAGAAGGGGAAGACATGTGGTCAGAATGCTTCAGCATAGGTGGGCTTACGCTACGACAATGTGGGAAAAAGGGAACAGAGGACGACCTCGTTACAGATGGGCACAAGCATTTAATGAAGTGAGTGAAGTGTTGGTGAACATTGGAAGAGTGGCAAGAGACACAGAGAGCTGGAAGGAAGTTAATGTGTTTCTAAATTATCATGTCAATTAATTCCAGAAGGAAAATTCACAGGAACTAGCTCACCTTGTGAATTCTATAGAACTAGCCCAACAAGCTGTGGGAGGCCCTTGCCCAATGGGATCTGTCGGGCTATCTTTGTCTTTGTTATCTATATAGACATTCTCGTAAATGCACATAAATAGGAGTCAGAAATTGTGAGAATTCATTGACAAAAGCTGGTTAATTTTGTTTTATGTAGTGTTTAACCCTTTTCTTAGTACATACTCTGATACAAGCGGTGTATGGTGTCATCAGGGAAATAAAATGATAGGAAAGGAAATTTGACAGGAACTGTCTCAGGCCTAAGTTTGGCGTACCTCTGCGGTATCTGCCAATTATGAGTGACCATGAAAACACTCAGTTAACGAGGGTAGTCCTAGCCGAATTTCAACGGCCGTTGGTAACAACACCGGCTACCTGTGTCGATAAATGCAGGATTAGGAAAGTATTTTCACATATACATTGTTTTACAGTTTTATTTTAAAAATATATTGCCTTCAGTTCTAACATATCATTCCATTCCAACTGTTACAAACGTGAAAACAGAATATAAAAAAAAAAAAAAAAAAAAAAAAAACAAATGTGTTTGAAGACAGACATCTTATTTGTTGAAAAAAGTACAAATACAGTTTTCTTCATATAATTGTTGAGCCAAGTTTTATCGGTCTGCTGTACACACGCCATCAATACAACGTCCGCCGATACATTCTGAGGAAAACCGGTGAGAAAGTTCAATGTTGCATCTCCGTCCTAAAGCTGAAGAAACAAAATCGTATTAAAATTAATTATTGCATAAAACAATTAAATGAGGGCAGCCCTCGGCCAATCAACAATCTCATTAAGATTATTGACATAAAATTATGATACTTAATAACTAATAAGCAACATTATTTCTCCTATGCTAAATTGTCTTACTCCCATCATCGCTGCTTCGATTAGAAGATGGGAAGAGAAAAAATGTATTTGTCAGTATTGCTGCTTTTCAAACACATTTGCACGTGCACATGTGTGTGAGTCTGTAAACAGAAGCAAATTCTAACAAATGCTAACAAATGTCATTTGTTTGTAATCCATAGAAATTTAAGAACGGTTTATGTGGAAGTAAGTTTGAAATGCAGTAGCTTTAGGATTGGGTAAAATGTCTATTAAAAGGACCCAGCCAGAAATGCAGAAACTATAGGATTGGGTAAGAAGCCTATTTAAGGATACCCATCTGTGTAAAAAGGCTAAAAATTTCAAAAATTGTCAAAAATGGATTTTTGTTTTATCAAATAGTTTAAACCTTCCACTTTATTTTCATATGCTTTTCATAGCCTTACGGCCTTCTTAACTATGTCACGTGGCCGCCTAACTGATTGCTTGTAAGTGGCCATGTCCATTTAAATCCATACAGTTCCATTATCCTTGCTATGACTTCAAACTTAGTTTTTCCATGTTTTTATTTTTAACACTATTTGCTCTTTAAAATGCTCCACACGATACAATTTTCAGTACTTATGCATGAAATTTGGTTTATCTGCTTAGAAATAACATTAAAAAGAAATGATGAGATAATTTTTTCATAACTTGAATAACTGTTAAGTAATTAAATATTAAAGTTTACATTTCGAAATTTAAATGAAAAAAATTATGAATTTAAACTTTAAAATTTATTTTTATCCAAACTAATAACAAGATTAAAAATTTATCTCATCAATTTGCTAAAATTCTACTACAGGACATAACTGAAAATTATTAAGTTTTTCAAATCAAAATTGCATCATGGGGAACCATTTATAGAAATATTTTAAAAAAGAGAATAAAATATTAATATGTTAGCAACAAATCTGACTAAATGTATGAAATTTAGCACAGTTACTCCTCACTATACAGTGATTGCTGTGTTAAAATTTCAAATCAATCCAATGAAAACTGTAGATTTTCAAAATTTCACAGATGGGTATCCTTAAATGGCGAAACACAGAAGGTCGGCTAGAAATGTAGAAACTTTAGCACAGTGTAAAATATCTATTAACTGACAGAGCATAGAGTCAGCTAGAAATGTAGAAACTTTAGGTTGGGTAAATGTCATAATATAAAGAGCCAGCGAGGAATGTAGAAACTTTAGGATTGTGTAGGTACAATGTCTACTAAATATAAGAAAACGAGAAACCAACTAGAAATGTAGCAACTACAGGGTTGGGTGATATATCTATTAGATGTCAGAACAGAGGCAGTCAGGCAGAAATGTAGAAACTTTAGGATTCGGTAAAATGTCGACTAAATGCCAGAACACAAGGAGTCAGCTGGAAATCTGTAAACTTAAGGATTGGGTAAAATTTCTGTTAAATGTCAGACCTCAAGGGGTCAGCCATAAATGCAGAAACTTGAGATCTTCTAGAATTTCTATTAAATGTCAGAACACAAGGGGCCAGGTGGAAATGTAGAAACTTAACATTGTGTGAAATATCTGTTAAATGTCAGAACACAAGGGGCCAGGTGGAAATGTAGAAACTTAACATTGTGTGAAATATTTATTAAATGTCAGAACACAAGAGGCCAGGTAGAAATGTAGAAACTTAACATTGTGTGAAATATTTATTAAATGTCAGAACACAAGGGGCCAGGTAGAAATGTAGAAACTTAACATTGTGTGAAATATTTATTAAATGTCAGAACACAAGGGGCCAGGTAGAAATGTAGAAACTTAACATTGTGTGAAGTATTTATTAAATGTCAGAACACAAGGGGCCAGGTAGAAATGTAGAAACTTAACATTGTGTGAAATATTTGTTAAATGTCACAACACAAGGGGCCAGGTGGAAATGTAGAAACTTAACATTGTGTGAAATATTTATTAAATGTCAGAACACAAGAGGCCAGGTAGAAATGTAGAAACTTAACATTGTGTGAAATATTTATTAAATGTCAGAACACAAGGGGCCAGGTAGAAATGTAGAAACTTAACATTGTGTGAAATATTTATTAAATGTCAGAACACAAGGGGCCAGGTAGAAATGTAGAAACTTAACATTGTGTGAAGTATTTATTAAATGTCAGAACACAAGGGGCCAGGTAGAAATGTAGAAACTTAACATTGTGTGAAATATTTATTAAATATCAGAACACAAGGGGCCAGGTAGAAATGTAGAAACTTAACATTGTGTGAAATATTTATTAAATGTCAGAACACAAGAGGCCAGGTAGAAATGTAGAAACTTAACATTGTGTGAAGTATTTATTAAATGTCAGAACACAAGGGGCCAGGTAGAAATGTAGAAACTTAACATTGTGTGAAGTATTTATTAAATGTCAGAACACAAGGGGCCAGGTAGAAATGTAGAAACTTAACATTGTGTGAAGTATTTATTAAATGTCAGAACACAAGGGGCCAGGTGGAAATGTAGAAACTTAACATTGTGTGAAATATTTATTAAATGTCAGAACACAAGGGGCCAGGTGGAAATGTAGAAACTTAACATTGTGTGAAATATTTATTAAATGTCAGAACACAAGGGGCCAGGTAGAAATGTAGAAACTTAACATTGTGTGAAGTATTTATTAAATGTCAGAACACAAGAGGCCAGGTAGAAATGTAGAAACTTAACATTGTGTGAAATATTTATTAAATGTCAGAACACAAGGGGCCAGGTAGAAATGTAGAAACTTAACATTGTGTGAAATATTTATTAAATGTCAGAACACAAGGGGCCAGGTAGAAATGTAGAAACTTAACATTGTGTGAAGTATTTATTAAATGTCAGAACACAAGGGGCCAGGTAGAAATGTAGAAACTTAACATTGTGTGAAGTATTTATTAAATGTCAGAACACAAGGGGCCAGGTAGAAATGTAGAAACTTAACATTGTGTGAAATATTTATTAAATGTCAGAACACAAGGGGCCAGGTAGAAATGTAGAAACTTAACATTGTGTGAAGTATTTATTAAATGTCAGAACACAAGGGGCCAGGTAGAAATGTAGAAACTTAACATTGTGTGAAATATTTATTAAATGTCAGAACACAAGGGGCCAGGTAGAAATGTAGAAACTTAACATTGTGTGAAGTATTTATTAAATGTCAGAACACAAGGGGCCAGGTAGAAATGTAGAAACTTAACATTGTGTGAAATATTTATTAAATGCCAGAACACAAGAGGCCAGGTAGAAATGTAGAAACTTAACATTGTGTGAAATATTTATTAAATGTCAGAACACAAGGGGCCAGGTAGAAATGTAGAAACTTAACATTGTGTGAAATATTTATTAAATGTCAGAACACAAGAGGCCAGGTGGAAATGTAGAAACTTAACATTGTGTGAAATATTTATTAAATGTCAGAACACAAGGGGCCAGGTAGAAATGTAGAAACTTAACATTGTGTGAAATATTTATTAAATGTCAGAACACAAGGGGCCAGGTAGAAATGTAGAAACTTAACATTGTGTGAAATATTTATTAAATGTCAGAACACAAGAGGCCAGGTGGAAATGTAGAAACTTAACATTGTGTGAAATATTTATTAAATGTCAGAACACAAGAGGCCAGGTAGAAATGTAGAAACTTAACATTGTGTGAAATATTTATTAAATATCAGAACACAAGGGGCCAGGTAGAAATGTAGAAACTTAACATTGTGTGAAATATTTATTAAATGTCAGAACACAAGGAGCCAGGTAGAAATGTAGAAACTTAACATTGTGTGAAATATTTATTAAATGTCAGAACACAAGGGGCCAGGTAGAAATGTAGAAACTTAACATTGTGTGAAATATTTATTAAATGTCAGAACACAAGGAGTCAGATAGTAATGTAGAAACTCCAGGATTGGGTAAAATATCAATTAAATGTTAGAACATAAGAAGTAAGCTAGAAATATAGAAAATTTAGGAGTGTGTGAAATACTTATTACGCGTTTGAAATCAAGGAGCTAGCTAAAAGTGTAGTGTCTATTAAGTGCTACAAAGCGTTACATGATTGAAATGTGACGTTGTGTGTACCTCTATGATTTCGTGTACTTCATACACTATTTACGGAAATTTCAATTCCATAAATTTGTTTGCTACGCCATTTCAAGCATATAGTCATTCCGTGAAATCGTTTGGATACATTTTTTGAGGTTATGAAACAATTACAATTTTTTTTGAAGAATATAGTTGTTTGGGAATGAATTTCTTTTCCTAGTAGGTCTGGGATCTGCATATATCAATTAATATTTGTTTAAAGTTTTTATATTTGTTTTTCAGTTGAATGTAACTATTTTGCATTGCGTAAACCTTAACTACAACTGAAGTGACATTTTGTTCTTGTTACACTTAAAGCATCTGGTTGCTATTTTTCGGAATATTTGAATATATATTTATACCACTGACACCGAACGGGATGGCTCAGACAGTGACGTCTGTGTTCCGCATTCGAGAGGTCTAGGGTTCGATCCCCAAGACCAATCTTCTTGGCCCATGGGTATTTGGAGATTTCCCCGGGTTGCCAGGCGAATGCTGGGAAGGATGTCCATGTCCTACAACTTTCCTGTGCCTCCATTTCGTTGCATAAATCATTTCCCCCTTCATCCCATTAGGTTTCTTTCAAGGTTGGAACCGTTGGCGAGCGTCGCGGCAGCAGCACGCCAAGGGGAACAATTGTTATCTGGAAATCTCGTCTCCCGGATAGGAAGGAGAGTCACTGGTTTCAGGGACCTCCATGGAATGGAACAAACCAGCCTCCGCTGGAGTGCTTCTGAGAAAATGTAGAGACCCTGCCACGTGCTCTGTCTTGACAACGGCCGCCCTTAGGATCCATTCGCCTCATCCATGCTCCCGGGGGTGTCCAATCAGAGGCATAGGCGCAAAAGATCGCCTTTTGGTCTAGATACTAAGTGCCCCTCCGCAAGTTGTCATTGAGTTATACACCGTTTACTGCCATTTATGAATATACAAACACAAACAAAAGAAGAAGAAGAACATACAATTAAATTAACTGAAATGCTAGCTTCAACACGCTGCGTTTTACACTATTTACACTATTTTATCATTTATACACCAAACCTGTCATCTTTCTTAGTTCTAATCCATTTCTCTCTCACTTCTTCCAAGTATTCTCGCATCAAATTTCTGATTCCTATATTATTCAGCAATTGAAACACTCTGCTTTTTATATTATGATCCACTTAAGAACGAACTCTATGCAGGTGGCACTGCAGCATTCGCAGTTGCCGTAATCCCTTTTATATACCAGCTCGTTAATGTGGGATTTCGTTTTACAGTAAGTAGGTCTTACGTAACATCTAAGATTTGTGTCACCAGCACTCCATCTGCAGAAGAAATCACAATCCACTTCATCCACTTCCTCAGTAAACACGTAAATAATGCACACTGCACCAAATAGTACCTGAAATAATAATAATAATAATAATAATAATAATAATAATAATAATAATAATAATAATAATAATAATAATAATAATAATAATAATAATAATAATAATAATAATAATAATAATAATAATAATAATAATAATAATAATAATAATAATAATAATAATAATAATAATAATAATAATAATAATAATAATAATAATAATAATAATAATAATAATAATCATAATCATAATCATAATCATAATCATAATGATAATGATAATGATAATGATAATGATAATGATAATGATAATGATAATGATAATGATAATGATAATGATAATGATAATGATGATGATGATGATGATGATGATGATGATGATAACGGCGACGGCGACGACGACAGCGGCAGCGGCAGCAGCAACAACGGCAGCGGCAACGGAAACCACGGCAACAACGACAACAACGGCAGCGGTAACAACGGCGCCAACGGCAACAACGGCAGCGGCAACGGCAAGAACGGCAACGGCAACAGCGGCAGCGGCGACAGCGGCAACGGCAACAACGGCAACGGCAACAACGGCAGCGGCATCAGCGCCAACGGCAACAACGGCAACAATGGCAGCGGCAACGGCAACAATCGAAGCGGCAACGGCAACAACGGCAACAACGGCAGCGGCGACAGCGGCAGCGGCAACGGCAACGGCATCAACGGCAACGGCAACCACGGCAACGACAACAACGGCAACGACAACAACGGATACAATGGCAACAACGGTAACAAAGGCAGCAACGGCAACAGTGGCAACGGCATCAACGGCAACGGCAACCACGGCAACGACAACAACGGCAACAATGGCAACAACGGCAACAGCGGCAGCGGCAACAACGGCAACTACGGCAGCAACGACAGCGGCAACGGCAACAACGGCAACGACAACAACGGCAACGACAACAACGGCAACAATGGCAACAACGGTAACAAAGGCAGCAACGGCAACAGCGGCAACGGCATCAACGGCAACGGCAACCACGGCAACGACAACAACGGCAACAATGGCAACAACGGCAATAGCGGCAACGGCAACAACGGCAACTACGGCAGCAACGGCAGCGGCAACGGCAACAACGGCAACAACGGCAGCGGCGACAGCGGCAGCGGCAACGGCGGCGGTTACACCGGCAACGACAACAACGGATACAATGGCAACAACGGTAACAACGGCAACAACGGCAGCGGCAACCACGGCAACGACAACAACGGATACAATGGCAACAACGGTAACAAAGGCAGCAACGGCAACAGCGGCAACGGCATCAACGGCAACGGCAACCACGGCAACGACAACAACGGCAACAATGGCAACAACGGCAACAGCGGCAGCGGCAACAACGGCAACTACGGCAGCAACGGCAGCGGCAACGGCAACAACGGCAACAACGGCAGCGGCGAAAGCGGCAGCGGCAACGGCGGCAGTTACACCGGCAACGACAACAACGGATACAATGGCAACAACGGTAACAACGGCAACAACGGCAGCGGCAACCACGGCAACGACAACGACGGATACAATGGCAACAACGGTAACAACGGCAACAACGGCAGCGGCAACGGCAACAATGGCAGCGGCCACGGCAACTACGGCAACGGCAACAACGGCAGCGGCAACGGCAACAATGGCAACAACGGCAACAACGGCAACAACGGCAACAACGGCAGCGGCAACGGCAACAACGGCAGCGGCGACAGCGGCAGCGGCGGCGGCGGCAACAGCGGCAACGACATCAAGGGCAACGGCAACCACGGCAACGACAACAACGGCAACAATGGCAACAACGGTAACAACGGCAGCGGCAACGGTCACAACGGCAACAACGGCAGCGGCAACGGCAACAACGGCAAATACAGCAACAACGGCAGCGGCGACAACGGCAGCGGCAACGGCAACAACGGCAGCGGCAACGGCAAAAACGGCAGCGGCAACTGCAACAACGGCAACGGCAACGGCAACGTAACCGGCAACGGCAACAGCAACAACGGCGCCAACGGCAAAAACGGAAACAACGGCAACAACGGCAGCGGCAACGTAAATAACGGCAACGGCAACGGCAACAATGGCAGCGGCGACAGCGGCAGCGGCAGCGGCGGCGGCAGCGTCGGCGGCAACAGCGGCAACGTCAACGGCAACAACGGCAACAACGGATACAACGGCAACAACGGCAACAACGGCAACAAGGGCAGCGGCAACGGCAACAACGACAACGGCAACGGCAACGGCAACAACGGCAGCGGCAGCAGCGGCAGCGGCAACGGCAACAACGGCAGCGGCAACGGCAACAACGGCAACGGCAACAACGGCAACGGCAACGGCAACAACGGTAAGAAAGGCAACAATGGCAACAACGGTAACAACGGCAGCGTCAACGGCAACAACGGCAGCGGGGACAGCGCCAACAACGGCAGCGACATGGGCAACAACGGCAGCGTCAACAACGGCAGCGGCAACGGCAACAACGGCAACAACGGCAGCGTCAACGGCAACAATGGCGGAGGCAGCGGCAACAACGGCAACGGCAACGGCAACAACGGCAGCGCCGACAGCGGCAACGGCAACAACGGCAACGGCAACAACGACAGCGGCAACAGCGGCAACGGAAACGGCAACAACGGCAGTGGCAACGGAAACAACGGCAGCGGCAACGGCAACAACGGCATCGGCAACTGCAACAACGGCAACAACGGCAGCGGCAACGGCAGCGGCAACGGCAACAACGGCAACAACGGCAGCGGCAACGGCAACAACGGCAACAACGGCAACAACGGCAGCGGCAACGGCAACAACGGCAGCGGCAACAGACACAACGGCAACAACGGCAGCGGCTAAAGCGGCAACAACGGCAGCGGTAACGGCAGCAGCGGCAACAACGGCAGCGGCGACAGCGGCAACGGAAACGGCAACAACGGAAGCGGAAACGGCAACGGCAACAACGGCAACGGCAACAACGGCAGCGGCAACAGCGGCAACGGAAACGGCAACAACGGCAGTGGCAACGGAAACACCGGCAGCGGCAACGGCAACAACGGCATCGGCAACTGCAACAACGGCAACAACGGCAGCGGCAACGGCAACAACGGCAACAACGGCAGCGGAAACGGCAACGGCAATAACGGCAACGGCGACAGCGGCAACGGCAACGGCAACAACGGCAGCGGCAACGGCAACAGCGGCAACGGCAACAACGGCAGCAGCAACGGCAACAACGGCACCGGCAACGGCAACAGCGGTAACGCCAACGGCAACAACGGCAACAACGACAACAAAGGCAACAACGGCAACAATGGCAACAACGGCAACAACGGCAACAACGGCTGCGGCGGCAACAACGGCAGCGGCAACGGCAACGGCAGCGGCAACGGCAACGGTAACAACGGAGGCAACGGCAACGGGTACAACGGCAGTGACGGCGGCAACAACGGCAGCGGCAACGGCAACGGCAACAACGGCAACAACGGCAACCACGGCAACAACGGCAGCGGCAACGGAAAGAACGGCAACAGCGGCGGCGGCAACAACGGCAACGGCAACAACGGCAACATCGGCAACATTGGCAACAACGGCGCCAACGGCGCCAACGGCAACAACGGTCACAACGGCAACAACGACAACAAGGGCAGCGGCAACGGCAACAACGGCATCGGCAACGGCAACAACGACAACGGCAACAGCGGCAGCGGCAACAGCGGCAACGGAAACGGCAACAACGGCAGCGGCAACAACGGCAGCGGCAACGGCAACAATGGCAGCGGCAACGGCAACAACGGCAACGGCAACATCAACAACGGCAACAACGGCAGCGGCAACGGCAACAACGGCAACAACGATAGCGTCAACGGCAACAATGGCGGCGGCAGCGGCAACAACGGCAACGGCAACTACGGAGCGGCGACAGCGGCAACGGCAACAACGGCAACGGCAACAACGGCAGCGGCAACAGCGGCAACGGAAATGGCAACAACGGCAGCGGCAACGGCAACAACGGAAGCGGCAACGGCAACAACGGCATCGGCAACGGCAACAACGGCAGCGGCAACGGCAACAACGGCCACAACGGCAGCGGCAACGGAAACAACGGCAACAACGGCAGCGGCAACGGCAACAACGGCAACAACGGCAGCGGCGAAAGCGGCAACAACGGCAGCGGCAACGGCAACAACGGCAACAACGGCAACAACAGCAGCGGCGACAGCGGCAGCGGCACCTTCAGCGGCGGCAACAGCAGCAACGGCATCAACGGCAACGGCAACGGCAACCACGGCAACGACAACAGCGGCAACAATGGCAACAACGGTAACAACGGCAACAACGGCAGCGGCAACGGCAACAATGGCAGCGGTAACGGCAACTACGGCAACGGCAAAAACGGCAACGGCAACAACGGTAAGAAAGGCAACAATGGCAACAACGGTAACAACGGCAGCGTCAACGGCAATAATGGCAGCGGAAAGGCAACGGGAACAACGGCAGCGGCGACAGCGGCAACGGCAACAACGGCAACGGCAACGGCTACAACGGCAGCGGCCACAGCGGCAAAAGCAACGGCAACAACGGCAGCGTTAACGGCAACAACGGCAGCGGCAACAGCGCCAACGGCAACGGCAACAACGGTAAGAACGGCAACAATGGCAACAACGGTAACAACGGCAGCGTCAACGGCAACAATGGCAGCGGCAACGACAACAACGGCAACGGCAACGGCAACAACGGCAGCGGCGACAGCGGCAACGGCAACAACGGCAACGGTAACGGCAAACGGCAACAACGGCAGGGGCAACGGTAACGGCAACAACGGCAGCGGCAACGGCAACAACGGCAGCGGCAACGGCAAAAACGGCAACAACCCAGCGGCAACGGCAACAACGGCAGCGGCAACGGCAACAAAGGCAGCGGCGACAGCGGCAACAACGGCAGCGGCAACGGCAACAACGGCAACAACGGCAACAACGGCAGCGGCGACAGCGGCAACAACGGCAGCGGCAACGGCAACAACGGCAGCGGCAACGGCAACAACGGCAGCGGCAACTGGAACAACGGCAACGGCAACGGCTACGTAACTGGCAACGGGAACGGCAACAACTGCGCAAACGGCAAAAACGGAAACAACGGCAACAACGGCAACGGCAATAACGGCAACGGCAACGGCAACAACGGCAGCGTCGAGAGCGGCAATTGCAGCGGCGGCGGCAGCGGCGGCGGCAACAGCATCAACGTCAACGGCAACAACGGCAACAACGGATACAACGGCAACAACGGCAACAACGGTAACAACGGCAACAACGGCAGCGGCAACGGCAACAATGGCAGGGGCAACGGCAACTACGGTAACGGCAACAACGGCAACGGAAACAACGGTAACAATGGCAACAACGGTAACAACGGCAGCGTCAACGGCAATACTGGCAGCGGAAACGGCAACGGCAACAACGGCAACGGCGACAGCGGCAACGGCAACGGCAACAACGGCAGCGGCAACAGCGGCCACGGCAACGGCAACAACGGCAGCGGCAACGGCAACAACGGCACCGGCAACGGCAACAGTGGCAACGTCAACGGCAACAACGGCAAACAGACCACAAAGGCAACAACGGCAACAATGGAAACAACGGCAACAACGGCAACAACGGCAGCGGCGGCAACAACGGCAGCGGCAACGGCAACTGCAGCGGCAACGGCAACGGTAACAACGGAGGCAACGGCAAAGTGTACAACGGCAGTGGTGGCGGCAACAACGGCAGCGGCAACGGCAACGGCAACAACGGCAACAACGGCAACAACGGCACCAACGGCGCCAACGGCAACAACGGTCACAACGGCAACAACGGCAACAAGGGCAGCGGCAACGGCAACAACGGCAACGGCAACAACGACAACGGCAACAACGGCAGCGGCAACAGCGGCAACGCAAACGGCAACAACGGCAGCGGCAACGGCAACAACGGCAACGGCAACATCAACAACGGCAACAATGGCTGCGGCAATGGCAACAACGGCAACGGCAACAACGGCAACAACGGCAGCGTCAAGGGCAACAATGGCGGCGGCAGCGGCAACAACGGCAGCGGCAACGGCAACAACGGCATCGGAAACGGCAACAACGGCAACAACGGCAGCGGCAACGGCGACAACGGCAGCGGCAACGGCGACAACGGCAGCGGCAACGGCAACAACGGCAACAACGGCAGCGGCGACAGCGGCAACAACGGCAACGCCAACGGCAACAACGGCAACAACGGCAGCGGCGACAGCGGCAGCGGCACCGGCGGCGGCAACAGCGGCAACGGCATCAACGGCAACGGCAACCACGGCAACGACAACAACGGCAACAATGGCAACAACGGTAACAACGGCAACAACGGCAGCGGCAACGGCAACAATGGCAGCGGCAACGGCCACTACGGCAAAGGCAACAACGGCAACGGCAACAAAGGTAAGAAAGGCAACAACGGTAACAACGGCAGCGTCAACGGCAATAATGGCAGCGGAAGCGGCAACGGCAACAACGGCAGCGGCGACAGCGGCAACGGCAACAACGGCAACGGCAACGGCTACAACGGCAGCGGCCACAGCGGCAACGCCAACGGCAACAACGGCAGCGGCAACGGCAACAAGGGCAGGGGCGACGGCAACAACGGCAACGGCAACAGCGGCAGCGGCGACAGCGGCAACGGCAACAACGGCAACGGCAACGGCAACAACGGCAGCGGCATCAGCGCCAACGTTAACAACGGCAACAATGGCAGCGGCAACGGCAACAACCGAAGCGGCAACGGCAACTAGCGAAGCGGCAACGGCAACAACGGCAACAACGGCAGCGGCGACAGCGGCAGCGGCAACGGCAACGGCATCAACGGCAACGGCAACCACGGCAACGACAACAACGGCAACGACAACAACGGCAACAACGGCAGCAACGGCAACAGCAACCACGGACACGACAACAACGGCAACAATGGCAACAACGGTAACAAAGGCAGCAACGGCAACAGCGGCAACGGCATCAACGGCAACGGCAACCACGGCTACGACAACAACGGCAACAATGGCAACAACGATAACAAAGGCAGAAGCGGCAACGGCATCAAGGGCAACGGCAACCACGGCAACGACAACAACGGCTACAATGGCAACAACGGCAACGGCAACAACGGCAACTACGGCAGCAACGGCAGCGGCAACGGCAACAACGGCAACAACGGCAGCGGCGACAGCGGCAGCGGCATCGGCGGCGGTTACACCGGCAACGACAAAAACGGATACAATGGCAACAACGGTAACAACGGCAACAACGGCAGCGGCAACCACGGCAACGACAACAACGGATACAATGGCAACAACGGTAACAACGGCAACAACGGCAGCGGCAACGGCAACAATGGCAGCGGCAACGCCAACTACGGCAACGGCAACAACGGCAGCGGCAACGGCAACAACGGCAGAGGCAACGGCAACAACGGCAACCACGGCAACAACGGCAGCGGCAACGGCAACAACGGCAGCGGCGACAGCGGCAGCGGCAGCGGCAGCGGCGGCGGCAACATCGGCAACGACATCAACGGCAACGGCAACCACGGCAACGACAACAACGGCAACAATGGCAACAACGGTAACAACGGCAACAACGGCAGCGGCAACGGCAACAATGGCAGCGGCAACGGCAACTACGGCAACGGCGACAACGAGAGCGGCAACGGCAACAACGGCAACAACGGCAGCGGCAACAGTCACAACGGCAACAACGGCAGCGGCAACGGCAACAACGGCAACGACGGCAACAACGGCAGCGGCGACAGCGGCAACAACGGCAGCGGCAACGGCAACAACGGCAGCGGCAACGGCAAAAACGGCAGCGGCAACTGCAACAACGGCAACGGCAACGTAACCGGCAACGGCAACAGCAACAACGGCGCCAACGGCAAAAACGGAAACAACGGCAAACACGGCAGCGGCAACGGCAATAACGGCAACGGCAACGGCAACAACGGCAGCGGCTACAGCGGCAGCGGCAGCGGCGGCGGCAGCGGCGGCGGCAACAGCGGAAACGTCAACGGCAACAACAGCAACAACGGCAACAAGGGCAGCGGCAACGGCAACAACGGCAACGGCAACAACGGCAACGGCAACAACGGTAAGAAAGGCAACAATGGCAACAACGGTAACAACGGCAGCGTCAACGGCAACAACGGCAACAACTGCAACAACGGCAGCGGCAACGGCAACAACGGCAACAAGTGCAACAACGGCAGCGGCAACGGGAACAACGGCAGCGGCAACAACGGCAGCGACAACGGCAAAACCGGCAGCGGCGACAGCGTCAACAACGGCAGCGGCAACGGCAACAACGGCAGCGGCAACGGCAACAACGGCAGCGGCAACGGCAACAACGGCAATGGCAACGGCAACAACGGCAACAACGGCAGCGGCAACAGCAACAGCGGCAACAACGGCAGCGGCAACGGCAACAACGGCAACAACGGCAGCGTCAACGGCAACAATGGCGGAGGCAGCGGCAACAACGGCAACGGCAACGGCAACAACGGCAGCGGCGACAGCGTCAACGGCAACAACGGCAACGGCAACAACGGCAGCGGCAACAGCGGCAACGGAAACGGCAACAACGGCAGCGGCAACGGAAACAACGGCAGCGGCAACGGCAACAACGGCATCGGCAACTGTAACAACGGCAACAACGGCAGCGGCAACGGCAACAACGGCAACAACGGCAGCGGCAACGGCAACAACGGCAACAACGGCTGCGGCAACGGCAACAACGGCAGCGGCAACAGACACAACGGCAACAACGGCAGCGGCGACAGCGGCAACAACGGCAGCGGTAACGGCAACAACGGCAACAACGGCAGCGGCGACAGCGGCAACGGCAACAACGGCAACGGCAACAACGGCAGCGGCAACAGCGGCAACGGAAACGACAACCACGGCAGCGGCAACGGAAACAACGGCAGCGGCAATGGCAACAACCGCATCGGCAACTGCAACGACGGCAACAACGGCAGCGGCAACGGCAACAACGGCAACAACGGCAGCGGAAACGGCAACGGCAACAACGGCAACGGCGACAGCGGCAACGGCAACGGCAACGGCAACAACGGCAGCGGCAACGGCAACAACGGCAACGGCAACAACGGCAGCAGCAACGGCAACAACGGCACCGTCAACGGCAAAGCGGCAACGTCAACGGCAACAACGGCAACAACGACAACAAAGGCAATAACGGCAACAATGGCAACAACGACAACAAGGGCAACAACGGCAGCGGCGGCAACAACGGTAGCGGCAACGGCAACGGCAACGGCAGCGGCAACGGCAACGGCAACAACGGAGGCAATGGCAACGGGTACAACGGCAGTGGCGGCGGCAACAACGGAAGCGGCAACGGCAACGGCAACAACGGCAACAACGGAAACCACGGCAACAACGGCAGCGGCAACGGAAACAACGGCAACAGCGGCGGCGGCAACAACGGCAACGGCAACAACGGCAACATCGGCAACATCGGCAACAACGGCGCCAACGGCGCCAACAGCAACAACGGTCACAACGGCAACAACGGCAACAAGGGCAGCGGCCACGGCAACAACGGCATCGGCAACGGCAACAACGACAACGGCAAGAGCGGCAGCGGCAACAGCGGCATTGGAAACGGCAACAACGGCAGCGGCAACTGCAACGGCAACAACCGCAGCGGCAACGGCAACAACGGCAGCGTCAACGGCAACAATGGCGGCGGTAGGGGCAACAACGGCAACGGCAACGGCAACTGCGGAGCGGCGACAGCGGCAACGGTAACAACGGCAACGGCAATAACGGCAGCGGCAACAGCGGCAACGGAAACGGCAACAACGGCAGCGGCAACGGCAACAACGGCAGCGGCAACGGCAACAACGGCATCGGCAACGGCAACAACGGCCACAACGGCAGCGGCAACGGCAACAACGGCAACAACGGCAGCGGTGAAAGCGGCAACAACGGCAGCGGCAACGGCAACAACGGCAACAACGGCAACAACGGCAGCGGCGACAGCGGCAGCGGCACCTTCGGCGGCGGCAACAGCGGCAACGACATCAACGGCAACGGCAACCACGGCAACGACAACAACGGCAACAATGGCAACAACGGGAACAACGGCAACAACGGCAGCGGCAACGGCAACAATGGCAGTGGCAACGGCAACTACGGCAACGGCAAATACGGCAACGGCAACAACGGTAAGAAAGGCAACAATGGCAACAACGGTAACAACGGCAGCGTCAACGGCAATAATGGCATAGGAAAGGGCAACGGCAACAACGGCAGCGGCGACAGCGGCAACGGCAGCAACGGCAACGGCAGCGGCTACAACGGCAGCGGCCACAGCGGCAACGGCAACGGCAACAACGGCAGCGTTAACGGCAACAACGGCAGCGGCAACAGCGGCAACGGCAACGGCAACAACGGTAAGAACGGCAACAATGGCAACAACGGTAACAACGGCAGCGTCAACGGCAACAATGGCAGCGGCAACGACAACAACGGAAACGGAAACGGCAACAACGGCAGCGGCGACAGCGGCAACGGGAACAACGGCAACGGTAACGGCAAACGGCAACAACGGCAGCGGCAACGGTAACGGCAACAACGGCAGCGGCAACAGCAACAACGGTAGCGGCAACGCCAAAAACGGCAACAACGCAGCGGCAATGGCAACAACGGCAGCGGCAACGGCAACAAAGGCAGCGGCGAGAGCGGCAAGAACGGCAGCGGCAACGGCAACAACGGCAACAACGGCAACAACGGCAGCGGCAACAACGTCAGCGGCAACGGAAACAACGGCAACAACGGCAACAACGGCAGCGGCGACAGCGGCAGCGGCACCTTCGTCGGCGGCAACAGCGGCAACGGCATCAACGGCAACGGCAACCACGGCAACGACAACAACGGCAACAATGGCAACAACGGTAACAACGGCAACAACGGCAGCGGCAACAACGGTAAGAAAGGCAACAATGGCAACAACGGTAACAACGGCAGCGTCAACGGCAATAATGGCAGCGGAAACGGCAACGGCAACAACGGCAGCGGCGACAGCGGCAACGGCAACAACGGCAACGGCAGCGGCTACAACGGCAACGGCCACAGCGGCAACGGGAACGGCAACAGCGGCAGCGTTAACGGCAACAACGGCAGCGGACAGCGCCAACGGCAACGGCAACAACGGTAAGAACGGCAATAATGGCAAAAACGGTAACAACGGCAGCGTCAACGGCAACAATGGCAGCGGCAACGACAACAACGGAAACGGCAACGGCAACAACGGCAGCGGCGACAGCGGCAACGGCAACAACGGCAACGGTAACGGCAAACGGCAACAACGGCAGGGGCAACGGTAACGGCAACAACGGCAGCGGCAACGGCAACAACGGTAGCGGCAACAGCGGCAACGGCAACGGCAACAACGGTAAGAACGGCAACAATGGCAACAACGGTAACAACGGCAGCGTCAACGGCAATAATGGCAGCGGAAACGGCAACGGAAACAACGGCAGCGTTAACGGCAACAACGGCAGTGGCAACAGCGGCAACGGCAACGCCAACAACGGTAAGAACGGCAACAATGGCAACAACGGTAACAACGGCAGCGTCAACGGCAACAGTGGCAGCGGCAACGACAACAACGGCAACGGCAACGGCAACAACGGCAGCGGCGACAGCGGCAACGGCAACAACTGCAACGGTAACGGCAAACGGCAACAACGGCAGCGGCAACGGTAACGGCAACAACTGCAGCGGCAACGGCAACAACGGTAGCGGCAACGGCAAAAACGGCAACAACGCAGCGGCAACGGCAACAACGGCAGCGGCAACGGCAACAAAGGCAGCGGCGACAGCGGCAACGGCAACAACGGCAACAACGGCAACAACGGCAACAACGGCAGCGGCGACAGTGGCAACAACGGCAGCGGCAACGGAAACAACGGCAGCGGGTACTGGAACAACGGCAACGGCAACGGTAACGTAACCGGCAACGGGAACGGCAACAACTGCGCCAACGGCAAAAACGGAAACAACGGCACCAACGGCAGCGGCAACGGCAATAACGGCAACGGCAACGGCAACAACGGCAGCGGCGAGAGCGGCAATTGCAGCGGCGGCGGCAGCGGCGGCGGCAACAGCATCAACGTCAACGGCGACAACGGCAACAACGGATACAACGGCAACAACGGCAACAACGGTAACAACGGCAACAACGGCAGCGGCAACGGCAACAATGGCAGGGGCAACGGCAACTACGGCAACGGCAATAACGGCAACGGCAACAACGGCAGCGGCAACGGCAACAACGGCAGCGGCAACAGCGGCAGCGGCAACGGCAACAACGGCAGCGGCGACAGCGGCAACAATGGCAGCGGCCACAACGGAAGCGGCAACGGCAACAACGGAAGCGGCGACCGCGGCAACAACGGCAGCGGCGACAGCGGCAACAACGGAAGTGGCAACGGCAACAACGGCAGCGGCAACGGCAACAACGGCCGCGGCAACGGCAACAACGGCAACAACGGCAGCGGGAACGGCAACAACGTTAACGGCAACAACGGCAACAACGGCAGCGGCAACGGCAACAACGGCAGCGGCAACGGCAACAACGGCAACGGCAACTACGGCAACGGCAACAACGGCAACGGCAACAACGGCAGCGGCAACGGCTACAACGGCAGCGGCAACGGCAACAACGGCAACAACGGCAGCGGCGACAGCAGCAACAACGGCAGCGGCAACGGCCACAACGGAAGCGGCAACGGCAACAACGGCAGCGGCAACGGCAACAACGGCAACAACGGCAGCGGGAACGGCAACAACGGCAGCGGCAACGGCAACAACGGCAACAACGGCAGCGGCAACGGCAACAACGGCAGCGGCAACGGCAACAACGGCAAGGGCAACTACGGCAACGGCAACAACGGCAACGGCAAGAACGGTAAGAACGGCAACAATGGCAACAACGGTAACAACGGCAGCGTCAACGGCAAGAATGGCAGCGGCAACGGCAACAACGGCAACGGCAACAACGGCAGCGGCAACGGCAACAACGGCAGCGGCGACAGCGGCAACAGCGGCAGCGGCAACGGCAACAACGGCAGCGGCGACAGCGGCAACAATGGCAGCGGCGACAGCGGCAACAACGGTGGCGGCAACGGCAACAACGGCAGCGTTAACGGCAACAATGGTAGCGGCAACGGCAACAACGGCAACAACGGCAGCGGGAACGGCAACAACGGCAGCGGAACGGCAACAACGGCAACGGCAACGGCAACAACGGCAGCGGCAACAGCGGCAACGGACATAACGGCAGCGGCAACGGCAACAACGGCAGCGGCAACGGCAACAACAGCAACAACGGCAACAACGGCAGCAGCAACGGCAACAACGGCAGCGGCAAAGGCAACAACGGCAACAACGGCAACAATTGCAGCGGACAAGCCAACAACGGCAACAATGGCAGCGGCAACGGCAACAACGGCAACGGCAACGGCAACAACGGCAGCGGCAAAAGCGGCAACGGACACAACGGCAGCGGCAACGGCAACAACGGCAACAACGGCAGCGGCAACGGCAACAGCGGCAAGAACGGCAGCGGCAACGGCAACAACGGCAACAACGGCAGCAGCAACGGCAACAACGGCAGCGGCAAAGGCAACAACGGCAACAACGGCAACAATTGCAGCGGACAAGCCAACAACGGCAACAATGGCAGCGGCAACGGCAACAACGGCAACGGCAACGGCAACAACGGCAGCGGCAAAAGCGGCAACGGACACAACGGCAGCGGCAACGGCAATACGGCAACAATGGCAGCGGCAACGGCAACAACGGCAACGGCAACAACGGCAGCGGCGACAGCGGCAACGGCAACAACGGCAACGGCAACGGCAACAAGGGCAGGGGCAACAGCTGCAACGGCAACAACGGCAGCGGCAACAACGGCAGCGGCAAAAGGGGCAACGGCAACAACGGCAGCGGCAACGGAAACAACGGCAGCGGCAACGGCAACAACGGCATTGGCAACTGTAACAACGGCAACAACGGCAGCGGCAACGGCAAAAACGGCAACAACGGCAGCGGCAACGGCAACAACGGCAACGGCAACTACGCCAACGGCAACAACGGCAACGGCAAGAACGGTAAGAACGGCAACAATGGCAACAACGGTAACAACGGCAGCGGCAACGGCAACAACGGCAGCGGCAACGGCAACAACGGCAACGGCAACAACGGCAAAGGCAACAACGGCAACGGCAACAACGGTAAGAACGGCAACAATGGCAACAACGGTAACAACGGCAGCGTCAACGGCAACAATGGCAGCGGCAACGGCAACAACGGCAATGGCAACAACGGCAGCGGCAACGGCAACAACGGCAACAATGGCAACGGCAACAACGGCAACGGCAAAAACGGCAGCGGCAACAACGGCAACAACGGCAGCGGCAACGGCAACAACGGCAGTTGCAACGGCAACAACGGCAACAACGGCAACAACGGCAGCGGCAACGGCAACAACGGCAACAACAGCAGCGGCAACGGCAACAACGGCAACAACGGCAGCAGGAACGGCAACAACGGCAACAACGGCAGCAACGGCAGCGGACACGGCAACAACGGCAACAATGGCAGCGGCAACGGCAACAACGGCAACAACGGCAGCGGCGACAGCGGCAACGGCAACAACGGCAGCGGCAACGGCTACAACGGCTGCGGCAACGGCAACAACGGCAACAACGGAAGCGGCAACGGCAACAACGGCAGCGGCGACAGCGGCAACTACGGCAGCGGCAACGGCAACAACGGTAGCGGCACAGCGGCAACAACGGCAGCGGCGACAGCGGCAACAACGGAAGCGGCAACGGCAACAACGGCAGCGGCAACGGCAACAACGGCAAGGGCAACGGCAACAACGGAAGCGGCGACAGCGGCAACAACGGCAGCGGCAACGGCAACAACGGCAACAACGGCAGCGGCAACGGCAACAACGGCAACAACGGCAGCGGCGACAGCGGCAACAACGGCAACGGCAACAACGGCACGGGGACAGCGGCAACAACGCCAGCGGCGACAGCAGCAACAACGGAAGGGGCAGCGGCAACAACGGTGGCGGCAACGGCAACAACGGCAGCGGCAACGGCAACAACGGCAACAACGGCAGCGGGAACTGCAACAACGGCAACGGCAACAAGGGCAGCGGCAACAGCGGCAACGGCAACAACGGCAGCGGCAACGGCTACAACGGCAGTGGCAACGGCAACAAAGGCAACAACGGCAGCGGCGACAGCGGCATCAACGGCAGCGGCAACGGGAAAAACGGCAACAAGGGAAGCGGTAACTTCAACAACGGCAACAACGGCAGCGGCAACGGCAACAACGGTAACGGCGACACCGGCAACAACGGCAGCGGCGACAGCGGCAACAACGGAAGCGGCAACGGCAACAACGGCAGCGGCAACGGCTACAACGGCAGCGGCAACGGCAACAACGGCAACAACGGCAGCGGCAACAGCGCAACAACGGCAGCGGCAACGGCAACAACGGCAGCGGCGAGCGCGGCAACAACGGCAGCGGCGACAGCGGCAACAACGGAAGCGGCAACGGCAACAATGGCAGGAGCAACGGCAACAACGGCAGCGGCAACGGCAACAACGGCAACAACGGCAGCGGGAACGGCAACAACGGCAGCGGCAACGGCAACAACGGCAACAACGGCAGCGGCAACGGCAACAACGGCAGCGGCAACAACGGCAGCGGCAACGGCAACAACGGCAGCGGCGACAGCGGCAACAACGGAAGCGGCAACGGCAACAACGGCAGCGGCAACGGCAACAACGGCAGCGGCAACGGCAACCAGGGCGACAACGGCAGCGGGAACGGCAACAACGGTAGCGGCAACGGCAACAACGGCAGCGGCAACGGCAACAACGGCAGCGGCGACGGCAACAACGGCAACGGCAACTACGGCAACGGCAACAACGGCATGGCAACAACGGCAGCGCAAACGGCAACAACGGCAGCGGCAACGGCAACAACGGCAACAACGGCAGCGGCGACAGCAGCAACAACGGCAGCGGCAACGGCAACAACGGCAGCGGCGACCGCGGCAACAACGGCAGCGGCGTCAGCGGCAACAACGGAAGCGGCAACGGCAACAACGGCAGCGGCAGCGGCAACGGCAACAACGGCAGCGGCAACGGCTACAACGGCAACGGCAACTACGGCAACGGCAACAACGGCAACGGCAACAACGGTAAGAACGGCAACAATGGCAACAACGGTAACAACGGCAGCGTCAACGGCAAAAATGGCAGCGGCAACGGCAACAACGGCAATGGCAACAACGGCAACAACGGCAACAACGGCAGCGGCAACGGCAACAACGGCAACAACGGCAGCGGCAACGGCAACAACGGCAACAACGGCAGCAACGGCAGCGGACACGGCAACAACGGCAACAATGGCAGCGGCAACGGCAACAACGGCAACGGCAACGGCAACAACGGCAGCGGCGACAGCGGCAACGGCAACAACGGCAGCGGCAACGGCTACAACGGCTGCGGCAACGGCAACAACGGCAACAACGGCAGCGGCGACAGCGGCAACAACGGCAGCGGCGACAGCGGCAACAACGGAAGCGGCAACGGCAACAACGGCAGCGGGAACTGCAACAACGGCAACGGCAACAAGGGCAGCGGCAACAGCGGCAACGGCAACAACGGCAGCGGCAACGGCTACAACGGCAGCGGCAACGGCAACAAAGGCAACAACGGCAGCGGCGACAGCGGCATCAACGGCAGCGGCAACGGGAAAAACGGCAACAAGGGAAGCGGTAACTTCAACAACGGCAATAACGGCAGCGGCAACGGCAACAACGGTAACGGCGACACCGGCAACAACGGCAGCGGCGACAGCGGCAACAACGGAAGCGGCAACGGCAACAACGGCAGCGGCAGGGGCAACGGCTACAACGGCAGCGGCAACGGCAACAACGGCAACAACGGCAGCGGCGACAGCGCAACAACGGCAGCGTCAACGGCAAAAATGGCAGCGGCAACGGCAACAACGGCAATGGCAACAACGGCAACAACGGCAAGGGCAACTACGGCAACGGCAACAACGGCAACGGCAAGAACGGTAAGAACGGCAACACTGGCAACAACAGTAACAACGGCAGCGTCAACGGCAAGAATGGCAGCGGCAACGGCAACAACGGCAACGGCAACAACGGCAGCGGCAACGGCAACAACGGCAGCGGCGACAGCGGCAACAGCGGCAGCGGCAACGGCAACAACGGCAGCGGCGACAGCGGCAACAATGGCAGCGGCGACAGCGGCAACAACGGTAGCGGCAACGGCAACAACGGCAGCGTTAACGGCAACAATGGTAGCGGCAACGGCAACAACGGCAACAACGGCAGCGGGAACGGCAACAACGGCAGCGGAACGACAACAACGGCAACGGCAACGGCAACAACGGCAGCGGCAACAGCGGCAACGGACATAACGGCAGCGGCAACGGCAACAACGGCAGCGGCAACGGCAACAACAGCAACAACGGCAACAACGGCAGCAGCAACGGCAACAACGGCAGCGGCAAAGGCAACAACGGCAACAACGGCAACAATTGCAGCGGACAAGCCAACAACGGCAACAATGGCAGCGGCAACGGCAACAACGGCAACGGCAACGGCAACAACGGCAGCGGCAAAAGCGGCAACGGACACAACGGCAGCGGCAACGGCAACAACGGCAACAACGGCAGCGGCAACGGCAACAGCGGCAAGAACGGCAGCGGCAACGGCAACAACGGCAACAACGGCAGCAGCAACGGCAACAACGGCAGCGGCAAAGGCAACAACGGCAACAACGGCAACAATTGCAGCGGACAAGCCAACAACGGCAACAATGGCAGCGGCAACGGCAACAACGGCAACGGCAACGGCAACAACGGCAGCGGCAAAAGCGGCAACGGACACAACGGCAGCGGCAACGGCAATACGGCAACAATGGCAGCGGCAACGGCAACAACGGCAACGGCAACAACGGCAGCGGCGACAGCGGCAACGGCAACAACGGCAACGGCAACGGCAACAACGGCAGGGGCAACAGCTGCAACGGCAACAACGGCAGCGGCAACAACGGCAGCGGCAAAAGGGGCAACGGCAACAACGGCAGCGGCAACGGAAACAACGGCAGCGGCAACGGCAACAACCGCATTGGCAACTGTAACAACGGCAACAACGGCAGCGGCAACGGCAAAAACGGCAACAACGGCAGCGGCAACGGCAACAACGGCAACGGCAACTACGCCAACGGCAACAACGGCAATGGCAAGAACGGTAAGAACGGCAACAATGGCAACAACGGTAACAACGGCAGCGGCAACGGCAACAACGGCAGCGGCAACGGCAACAACGGCAACGGCAACAACGGCAAAGGCAACAACGGCAACGGCAACAACGGTAAGAACGGCAACAATGGCAACAACGGTAACAACGGCAGCGTCAACGGCAACAATGGCAGCGGCAACGGCAACAACGGCAATGGCAACAACGGCAGCGGCAACGGCAACAACGGCAACAATGGCAACGGCAACAACGGCAACGGCAAAAACGGCAGCGGCAACAACGGCAACAACGGCAGCGGCAACGGCAACAACGGCAGTGGCAACGGCAACAACGGCAACAACGGCAACAACGGCAGCGGCAACGGCAACAACGGCAACAACGGCAACAACAGCAGCGGCAACGGCAACAACGGCAACAACGGCAGCGGGAACGGCAACAACGGCAACAACGGCAGCAACGGCAGCGGACACGGCAACAACGGCAACAATGGCAGCGGCAACGGCAACAACGGCAACAACGGCAGCGGCGACAGCGGCAACGGCAACAACGGCAGCGGCAACGGCTACAACGGCTGCGGCAACGGCAACAACGGCAACAACGGAAGCGGCAACGGCAACAACGGCAGCGGCGACAGCGGCAACTACGGCAGCGGCAACGGCAACAACGGTAGCGGCACAGCGGCAACAACGGCAGCGGCGACAGCGGCAACAACGGAAGCGGCAACGGCAACAACGGCAGCGGCAACGGCAACAACGGCAGCGGCAACGGCAACAACGGCAAGGGCAACGGCAACAACGGAAGCGGCGACAGCGGCAACAACGGCAGCGGCAACGGCAACAACGGCAACAACGGCAGCGGCAACGGCAACAACGGCAACAACGGCAGCGGCGACAGCGGCAACAACGGCAACGGCAACAACGGCACGGGGACAGCGGCTACAACGCCAGCGGCGACAGCAGCAACAACGGAAGGGGCAGCGGCAACAACGGTGGCGGCAACGGCAACAACGGCAGCGGCAACGGCAACAACGGCAACAACGGCAGCGGGAACTGCAACAACGGCAACGGCAACAAGGGCAGCGGCAACAGCGGCAACGGCAACAACGGCAGCGGCAACGGCTACAACGGCAGTGGCAACGGCAACAAAGGCAACAACGGCAGCGGCGACAGCGGCATCAACGGCAGCGGCAACGGGAAAAACGGCAACAAGGGAAGCGGTAACTTCAACAACGGCAACAACGGCAGCGGCAACGGCAACAATGGTAACGGCGACACCGGCAACAACGGCAGCGGCGACAGCGGCAACAACGGAAGCGGCAACGGCAACAACGGCAGCGGCAACGGCTACAACGGCAGCGGCAACGGCAACAACGGCAACAACGGCAGCGGCAACAGCGCAACAACGGCAGCGGCAACGGCAACAACGGCAGCGGCGAGCGCGGCAACAACGGCAGCGGCGACAGCGGCAACAACGGAAGCGGCAACGGCAACAATGGCAGGAGCAACGGCAACAACGGCAGCGGCAACGGCAACAACGGCAACAACGGCAGCGGGAACGGCAACAACGGCAGCGGCAACGGCAACAACGGCAACAACGGCAGCGGCAACGGCAACAACGGCAGCGGCAACAACGGCAGCGGCAACAACGGCAGCGGCAACGGCAACAACGGCAGCGGCGACAGCGGCAACAACGGAAGCGGCAACGGAACAACGGCAGCGGCAACGGCAACAACGGCAGCGGCAACGGCAACAAGGGCGACAACGGCAGCGGGAACGGCAACAACGGCAGCGGCAACGGCAACAACGGCAGCGGCAACGGCAACAACGGCAGCGGCGACGGCAACAACGGCAACGGCAACTACGGCAACGGCAACAACGGCATGGCAACAACGGCAGCGCAAACGGCAACAACGGCAGCGGCAACGGCAACAACGGCAACAACGGCAGCGGCGACAGCAGCAACAACGGCAGCGGCAACGGCAACAACGGCAGCGGCGACCGCGGCAACAACGGCAGCGGCGTCAGCGGCAACAACGGAAGCGGCAACGGCAACAACGGCAGCGGCAACGGCAACAACGGCAGCGGCAACGGCTACAACGGCAACGGCAACTACGGCAACGGCAACAACGGCAACGGCAACAACGGTAAGAACGGCAACAATGGCAACAACGGTAACAACGGCAGCGTCAACGGCAAAAATGGCAGCGGCAACGGCAACAACGGCAATGGCAACAACGGCAACAACGGCAACAACGGCAGCGGCAACGGCAACAACGGCAACAACGGCAGCGGCAACGGCAACAACGGCAACAACGGCAGCAACGGCAGCGGACACGGCAACAACGGCAACAATGGCAGCGGCAACGGCAACAACGGCAACGGCAACGGCAACAACGGCAGCGGCGACAGCGGCAACGGCAACAACGGCAGCGGCAACGGCTACAACGGCTGCGGCAACGGCAACAACGGCAACAACGGCAGCGGCGACAGCGGCAACAACGGCAGCGGCGACAGCGGCAACAACGGAAGCGGCAACGGCAACAACGGCAGCGGGAACTGCAACAACGGCAACGGCAACAAGGGCAGCGGCAACAGCGGCAACGGCAACAACGGCAGCGGCAACGGCTACAACGGCAGCGGCAACGGCAACAAAGGCAACAACGGCAGCGGCGACAGCGGCATCAACGGCAGCGGCAACGGGAAAAACGGCAACAAGGGAAGCGGTAACTTCAACAACGGCAACAACGGCAGCAGCAACGGCAACAACGGTAACGGCGACACCGGCAACAACGGCAGCGGCGACAGCGGCAACAACGGAAGCGGCAACGGCAACAACGGCAGCGGCAGGGGCAACGGCTACAACGGCAGCGGCAACGGCAACAACGGCAACAACGGCAGCGGCGACAGCGCAACAACGGCAGCGTCAACGGCAAAAATGGCAGCGGCAACGGCAACAACGGCAATGGCAACAACGGCAACAACGGCAACAACGGCAGCGGCAACGGCAACAACGGCAACAACGGCAGCGGCAACGGCAACAACGGCAACAACGGCAGCGGACACGGCAACAACGGCAACAATGGCAGCGGCAACGGCAACAACGGCAACGGCAACGGCAACAACGGCAGCGGCGACAGCGGCAACGGCAACAACGGCAGCGGCAACGGCAACAACGGCAGCGGCGACAGCGGCAACGGCAACAACGGCAGCGTCAACGGCTACAACGGCTGCGGCAACGGCAACAACGGCAACAACGGCAGCGGCGACAGCGGCAACAACGGCAGCGGCGACAGCGGTAACAACGGAAGCGGCTACGGCAACAACGGCAGCGGCAACGGCTACAACGGCAGCGGCAACGGCAACAACAGTAGCGGCGACAGCGGCAACAACGGCAGCGGCGACAGCGGCAACAACGGAAGCGGCAACGGCAACAACGGCAGCGGCAACGGCTACAACGGCAGCGGCAACGGCAACAACGCAAGCGGCGACAGCGGCAACAACGGCAGCGGCAACGGCAACAACGGCAACAACGGCAGCGGCAACGGCAACAACGGAGACAACGGCAGCGGCGACAGCGGCAACAACGGCAACGGCAACAACGGCAGCGGCGACAGCGGCATCAACGCCAGCGGCGACAGCGGCAACAACGGAAGGGGCAGCGGCAACAACGGTAGCGGCAACGGCAACAACGGCAGCGGCAACGGCAACAACGGCAGCGGGAACTGCAACAACGGCAACGGCAACAAGGGCAGCGGCAACAGCGGCAACGGCAACAACGGCAGCGGCAACGGCTACAACGGCAGCGGCAACGGCAACAAAGGCAACAACGGCAGCGGCGACAGCGGCATCAACGGCAGCGGCAACGGGAAAAACGGCAACAAGGGAAGCGGTAACTTCAACAACGGCAACAACGGCAGCGGCAACGGCAACAACGGTAACGGCGACACCGGCAACAACGGCAGCGGCGACAGCGGCAACAACGGAAGCGGCAACGGCAACAACGGCAGCGGCAGGGGCAACGGCTACAACGGCAGCGGCGACAGCGCAACAACGGCAGCGGCAACGGCAACAACGGCAGCGGTGAGCGCGGCAACAACGGCAGCGGCGACAGCGGCAACAACGGAAGCGGCAACGGCAACAATGGCAGCGGCAACGGCAACAACGGCAGCGGCAACGGCAACAACGGCAACAACGGCAGCGGGAACGGCAACAACGGCAGCGGCAACGGCAACAACGGCAACAACGGCAGCGGCAACGGCAACAACGGCAGCGGCAACGGCAACTACGGCAACGGCAACAACGGCAACGGCAATAACGGTAAAAACGGCAACAATGGCAACAACGGTAACAACGGCAGCGTCAACGGCAACAATGGCAGCGGCAACGGCAACAACGGCAACGGCAACAACGGCAGCGGCAACGGCAACAACGGCAGCGGCGACAGCGGCAACAGCGGCAGCGGCAACGGCAACAACGGCAGCGGCGATAGCGGCAACAATGGCAGCGGCGACAGCGGCAACAACGGAAGCGGCAACGGCAACAACGGCAGCGGCGACCGCGGCAACAACGGCAGCGGCGACAGCGGCAACAACGGAAGCGGCAACGGCAACAACGGCAGCGGCAACGGCAACAACGGCAGCGGCAACGGCAACAAGGGCGACAACGGCAGCGGGAACGGCAACAACGGCAGCGGCAACGGCAACAACGGCAACAACGGCAGCGGCAACGGCAACAACGGCAGCGGCGACGGCAACAACGGCAACGGCAACTACGGCAACGGCAACAACGGCAACGGCAACAACGGCAGCGCAAACGGCTACAACGGCAGCGGCAACGGCAACAACGGCAACAACGGCAGCGGCGACAGCAGCAACAACGGCAGCGGCAACGGCAACAACGGCAGCGGCGACTGCGGCAACAACGGCAGCGGCGTCAGCGGCAACAACGGAAGCGGCAACGGCAACAACGGCAGCGGCAACGGCAACAACGGCAACAACGGCAGCGGCAACGGCAACAACGGCAGCGGCAACGGCAACAACGGCAACGGCAACTACGGCAACGGCAACAACGGCAACGGCAACAACGGTAAGAACGGCAACAATGGCAACAACGGTAACAACGGCAGCGTCAACGGCAAAAATGGCAGCGGCAACGGCAACAACGGCAACGGCAACAAAGGCAGCGGCAACGGCAACAACGGCAGCGGCGACAGCGGCAACAATGGCAGCGGCGACAGCGGCAACAACGGAAGCGGCAACGGCAACAACGGCAGCGGCAACGGCAGCGGCAACGGCAACAACGGTAGCGGCAACGGCAACAACGGCAGCGGGAACGGCAACAACGGCAGCGGCAACGGCAACAACGGCAACAACGGCAGCGGACACGGCAACAACGGCACCAATGGCAGCGGCAATGGAAACAACGGCAACGGCAACGGCAACAACGGCAGCGGCAACAGCGGCAACGGACACAACGGCAGCGGCAACGGCAACAACGGCAGCGGCAACGGCAACAACGGCAACAACGGCAGCTGCAACGGCAACAACGGCAGCGGCAAAGGCAACAACGGCAACAACGGCAACAACGACAGCGGACACGGCAACAACGGCAACAATGGCAGCGGCAACGGCAACAACGGCAACGGCAACAACGGCAGCGGCATCAGCGGCAACGGACACAACGGCAGCGGCAACGGCAACAACGGCAGCGGCAAGGGCAACAACGGCAACAACGGCAGCGGCAACGGCAACACCGGCAACAACGGCAATGGCAACGGCAACAACGGCAGCGGACACGGCAATACGGCAACAATGGCAGCGGCAACGGCAACAACGGCAACGGCAACAACGGCAGCGGCCACAGCGGCAACGGCAACAACGGCAACGGCAACAAGGGCAGGGGCAACAGCGGCAACGGCAACAACGGCAGCGGCAACAACGGCAGCGGCAACAGCGGCCACGGCAACAACGGCAGCGACAACGGCAACAACGGCAGCGGCAACGGCAACAACGGCAGCGGCAACGGCAACAACGGCAACAACGGCAGCGGCAACGGCAACAACGGCAGCGGCAACGGCAACAACGGCAGCGTCAACGGCAACAATGGCAGCGGATACGGCAACAACGGAAACGGCAACAACGGCAACAACGGAAGCGGCGACAGCGGCAACAGCGGCAGCGGCAACGGCAACAAAGGCAGCGGCGACAGCGGCAACAATGGCAGAGGCGACAGCGGCAACAACGGAAGCGACAACGGCAACAACGGCAGCGGCAACGGCAACAACGGCAACAACGGCAGCGGGAACGTCAACAACGGCAGCGGCAACGGCAACAACGGCAACAACGGCAGCGGCAACGGCAATAACGGCAGCGGCAACGGCAACAACGGCAGCGGCAACGGCAACAACGGCAACGGCAACAACGGCAACGGCAACAACGACAAAGGCAACAACGGCAGCGGCAACGGTAACAACGGCAGCGGCGACAGCGGCAACAATGGCAGCGGCGACAGCGCCAACAACGGAAGCGGCAACGGCAACAACGGCAACAACGGCAGCGGGAACGGGAACAACGGCAGCGGCAACGGCAACAACGGCAACAACGGCAACAACGGCAGCGGACACGCCAACAACGGCAACAATGGCAGCGGCAACGGCAACAACGGCAACGGCATTGGCAACAACGGCAGCGGCGACAGCGGCAACGGACACAACGGCAGCGGCAACGGCAACAACGGCAGCGGCAACGGCAACAACGGCAACAACGGCAGCGGCAACGGCAACAACGGCAGCGGCAACGGGAACAACGGCAACAACGGCAGCGGACACGGCAACAACGGCAACAATGGCAGCGGCAACGGCAACAATGGCAACGGCAACGGCAACAACGGCAGCGGCAAGAGCGGCAACGGACACAACGGCAGCGGCAACGGCAACAACGGCAGCGGCAAGGGCAACAACGCCAACAACGGAAGCGGCAACGGCAAAAACGGCAACAACGGCAGCGGCAACGGCAACAACGGATACAACGGCAGCGGACACGGCAACAACGGAAACAATGGCAGCGGCAACGGCAACAACGGCAACGGCAACGGCAACAACGGCAGCGGCGACAGGGGCAACGGCAACAACGGCAACGGCAACGGCAACAAGGGCAGCGGCAACAGCGGCAACGGCAACAACGGCAGCGGCAACAGCGGCAACGGCAACAACGGCAGCGGCAACAGCAACAACGGCAACAACGGCAGCGGCAACGGCAACAACGGCAACAACGGCAACAATGGCAGGGGCAACGGCAACAACGGCAACGGCAACGGCAACAACGGCAGCGGCGACAGCGGAAACGGCAACAACGGCAACGGCAACGGCAACGGCAACAAGGGCAGCGGCAACAGCGGCAACGGCAACAACGGCAGCGGCAACGGCTACAACGGCAACAACGGCAGCGGCGACAGCGGCAACAACGGCAGCGGCAACGGCAACAGCGGCAACAACGGCAGCGTTAACGGCAACAACGGCAGCGTTAACGGCAACAACGGCAGCGGCGACAGCGGCAACAACGGCAGCGGCAACGGCAACAACGGCAACGGCAACAACGGCAGCGGCGACAGCGGCGACAGCGGCAACGGCAACAACGGAAGCGGCAACGGCAACAACGGCAACGGCAAGCGCAACAACGGCAGCGGCGACAGCGGCAACGGCAACAACGGAAGCGGCAACGGAAACAACGGCAGCGGCAACGGCTACAACGGCAGCGGCAACGGCAACCACGGCAACAGCGGCAGCGGCGACAGCGGCAACAACGGCAGCGGCAACTGCAACAGCGGCAACAACTGCAGCGTTAACGGCAACAATGGCAGCGTTAACGGCAACAACGGCAACAACGGCAGCGGCGACAGCGGCAACAACGGCAGCGGCAACGGCAACAACGGCAGCGGCAACGGCAACAACGGCAACAACGGCAGCGGCAACGGCAACAACGGCAACAACTGCAGCGGCGACAGCGGCAACAACGGCAACGGCAACAACGGCAACATCCGCAGCGGCAACGGCAACAATGGCAACAACGGCAGCGGCGACCGCGGCAACAACGGCAGCGGCAACGGCAACAACGGCAGCGGCGATAGCGGCAACAACGGCAGCGGCGACAGCGGCAACAACGGAAGCGGCAACGGCAACAACGGCAGCGGAACGGCAACAACGGAAGCGGCAACGGCAACAATGGCAACAACGGCAGCGGGAACGGCAACAACGGCAGCAGCAACGGCAACAACGGCAACAACGGCAGCGGCAACGGCAACAACGGCAGCGGCAACGGCAACAACGGCAACGGCAACTACGGCAACGGCAACAACGGCAACGGCAACAACGGTAAGAACGGCAACAATGGCAACAACGGTAACAACGGCAGCGGCAACGGCAACAACGGCAACGGCAACAAGGGCAGCGGCAACAGCGGCAACGGCAACAAGGGCAGCGGCAACAGCGGCAACGGCAAGAACGGAAGAGGCAACGGCAACAAAGGCAGCGGCAACGGCAACAACGGCAGCGGCAACGGCAACAACGGCAGCGGCAAGGGCAACAACGGCAACAACGGCAGCAACGGCACCGGACACGGCAACAACGGCAACAACGGCAGCGGCAACGGCAACAACGGCAACAACGGCAGCGGCGACAGCGGCAACAACGGCAGCGGCAACGGCAACAACGGCAACAACGGAAGCGGCAACGGCAACAACGGCAACAACGGCAGGGGCGACAGCGGAAACAACGGCAGCGGCAACGGCAACAACGGTAGCGGCGACAGCGGCAACAACGGCAGCGGCGACAGCGGCAACAACGGAAGCGGCAATGGCAACAACGGCAGCGGCAACGGCTACAACGGCAGCGGCAACGGCAACATCGGCAACAACGGCAGCGGCGACAGCGGCAACAACGGCAGCGGCAACGGCAAGAACGGCAGCGGCAACGGCAACAACGGCAACAACGGCAGCGGCGAAAGCGGCAACATCGGCAGCGGCAACGGCAACAACGGCAGCGGCGACAGCGGCAACAACGCCAGCGGCAAAAACGGAAGCGGCAACGGCAACAACGGCAGCGGCAACGGCAACAACGGCAGCGGCAACGGAATCAACGGCAACAACGGCAGCGGGAACGGCAACAACGGCAGCGGCAACGGCAACAACGGCAGCGGCAACGGCAACAACGGCAGCGGCAAGGGCTACAACGGCAACGGCAACAACGGCAACGGCAACAACGGAAGCGGCAACGGCTACAACGGCAGCGGCAACGGCAACAACGGCAACAACGGCAGCGGCGACAGCAGCAACAACGGCAGCGGCAACGGCAACAACGGCAGCGGCAACGGCAACAACGGCAGCGGCGACCGCGGCAACAACGGCAGCGGCGACAGCGGCAACAACGGAAGCGGCAACGGCAACAACGGCAGCGGCAACGGCAACAACGGCAGAGGCAACGGCAACAACGGCAACAACGGCAGCGGGAACGGCAACAACGGCAGCGGCCACGGCAACAACGGCAACAACGGCAGCGGCAACGGCAACAACGGCAGCGCAAACGGCAACAACGGCAACGGCAACTACGGCAACGGCAACAACGGCAACGGCAACAACGGTAAGAACGGCAACAATGGCAACAACCGTAACAACGGCAGCGCCAACGGCAACAATGGCAGTGGCAACGGCAACAATGGCAGCGGCAACGGCAACAACGGCAACGGCAACAACGGCAACAACGGAAGCGGCGACAGCGGCAACAGCGGCAGCGGCAACGGCAACAACGGCAGCGGCGACAGCGGCAACAATGGCAGAGGCGACAGCGGCAACAACGGAAGCGGCAACGGGAACAACGGCAGCGGCAACGGCAACAACGGCAGCAGCAACGGCAACAACGGCAACAACGGCAGCGGGAACGGCAACAACGGCAGCGGCAACGGCAACAACGGCAACAACGGCAGCGGGAACGGCAACAACGGCAGCGGCAACGGCAACAACGGCAGCGTCATCGGCAACAATGGCAGCGGATACGGCAACAACGGAAAGGGCAACAACGGCAGCGGCAACGGCAACAACGGAAGCGGTGACAGCGGCAACAGCGGCAGCGGCAACGGCAACAACGGCAGCGGCGACAGCGGCAACAATGGCAGAGGCGACAGCGGCAACAACGGAAGCGGCAACGGCAACAACGGCAGCGGCAACGGCAACAACGGCAGCGGCAACGGCAACAACGGCAACGGCAACAACGATAAAGGCAACAACGGCAGCGGCAACGGCAACAACGGCAGCGGCGACAGCGGCAACAATGGCAGCGGCGACAGCGCCAACAACGGAAGTGGCAACGGCAACAACGGCAACAACAGCAGCGCGAACGGCAACAACGGCAGCGGCAACGGCAACAACGGCAACAACGGCAGCGGACACGCCAACAACGGCAACAATGGCAGCGGCAACGGCAACAACGGCAACGGCATTGGCAACAACGGCAGCGGCGACAGCGGCAACGGACACAACGGCAGCGGCAACGGCAACAACGGAAGCGGCAACGGCAACAACGGCAACAACGACAACAACGGCAGCGGCAACGGCAACAACGGCAACAACGGCAGCGGCAACGGGAACAACGGCAACAACGGCAGCGGACACGGCAACAACGACAACAATGGCAGCGGCAACGGCAACAACGGCAACGGCAACAACGGCAGCGGCAAGAGCGGCAACGGACACAACGGCAGCGGCAACGGCAACAACGGCAGCGGCAAGGGCAACAACGGCAACAACGGAAGCGGCAACGGCAAAAACGGCAACAACGGCAGCGGCAACGGCAACAACGGATACAACGGCAGCGGACACGGCAACAACGGAAACAATGGCAGCGGCAACGGCAACAACGGCAACGGCAACGGCAACAACGGCAGCGGCAACGGCAACAACGGCAACGGCAGCGGCAACAAGGGCAGCGGCAACAGCGGCAACGGCAATAACGGCAGCGGCAACAGCGGCAACGGCAACAACGGCAGCGGCAACAGCAACAACGGCAACAACGGCAGCGGCAACGGCAACAACGGCAACAATGGCAGCGGCAACGGCAACAACGGCAACGGCAACGGCAACAACGGCAGCGGCGACAGCGGCAACGGCAACGGCAACAACGGCAACAACGGCAACAACGGCAGCGGCGACAGCGGCAACAACGGCAGCGGCAACGACAACAACGGCAACGGCGACAGCGGCAACAATGGCAACGGCAACAACGGCAGCGGCAACGGCAACAACGGCAGCGGCAACGGCAACAACGGCAGCGGACACGGCAACAACGGCAACAATGGCAGCGGCAACGGCATCAACGGCAACGGCAACAACGGCAGCGGCAACAGCAGCGGCAAGGGCAACAACGGCAACAACGGCAACAACGGCAGCGGCAACGGCAACAACGGCAACAACGGCAGCGGCAACGGCAACAACGGCAACAACGGCAGCGGACACGGCAACAACGGCAACAATGGCAGCGGCAACGGCAACAACGGCAACGGCAACAACGGCAGCGGCGACAGCGGCAACGGCAACAACGGCAACGGCAACAAGGGCAGCGGATAGGCAACAACGGCATCGCCAACAACGGCAGCGGCAACGGCAACAACGGCAGCGGCAACAACGGCAGCGGCAACGGCAACAACGGCAACAACGGCAGCGGCAACGGCAACAACGGCAACAACGGAAGCGGCAACGGCAAAAACGGCAACAACGGCAACAACGGCAGCGGCAACGGCAACAACGGCAACAATGGCAGCGGCAACGGCAACAACGGCAACAACGGCAACAACGGCAGCAGCGACAGCGGCAACGGCAACAACGGCAACGGCAACAAGGGCAGCGGCAACAGCGGCAACGGCAACAACGGCAGCGGCAATGGCTACAACAGCAGCGGCAACGGCAACAACGGCAACAACGGCAGCGGCGACAGCGGCAACAACGGCAGCGGCAACCGCAACAACGGCAACAACGGCAGCGGCAACGGCAACAACGGCAGCGGCGTTAGCGGCAACAACGGCAGCGGCAACAGCGGCAACAGCGGCAACGGACGCAACGGCAGCGGCAACGGCAACAACGGCAACAACGGCAGCGGCAAAGGCAACAACGGCAACAACGGCAGCGGACACGGCAACAACGGCAACAATAGCAGCGGCAACGGCAATAACGGCAACAACGGCAGCGGCGACAGCGGCAACAACGGCAGCGGCAACGGCAACAACGGCAACGGCAACGGCAACAACGGCAGCGGCGACAGCGGCAACGGCAACAACGGCAACGGCAACGGCAACAAGGGCAGCGGCAACAGCGGCAACGGCAACAACGGCAGCCGAAACGGCTACAACGGCAGCGGCAACGGCAACAACGGCAACAACGGCAGCGCCGACAACGGCAACAAAGGCAGCGGCAATGGCAGCGGCAACGGCAACAACGGCAGCGGCAACGGCTGCGGGAACGGCAACAACGGCAGCCGCAACGGCAACAACGGCAACAACGGCAGCGGAGACGGCAACAACGGCCGCAACGGCAACAACGGCAACAACGGCAGCGGACACGGCAACAACGGCAACAACGGTAGCGGCGACAGCGGCAACAACGGCCGCGGCAACGGCAACAACGGCAACGGCAACGGAAACAACGGCAGCGGCGACAGCGGCAACAACGGCAGCGGCAACGGCAACAACGGCAACGGCAACAACGGCAGCGGTGACAGCTGCAACGGCAACAACGGCAACAACGGCAACGGCAACAAGGGCAGCGCCAACGGCATCAACGGCAGCGGCAACGGCTACAACGGCAGCGGCAACGGCAACAACGGCCACAACGGCAGCGGCGACAGCGGCCACAACGGCAGCGGCAACGGCAACAACGGCAACAACGGCAGCGGCGACAGCGGCAACAACGGCAGCGGCAACGGCAACAACGGCAGCGGCGACAGTGGCAACAACGGCAGCGGCGACAGCGGCAACAACGCAAGCGGCAACGGCAACAACGGCAGCGGCAACGGCAACAACGGCAGCGCCAACGGCAACAACAACAACAACGGCAGCGGGAACGGCAACAACGGCAGCGGCAACGGCAACAACGGCAACAACGGCAGCGGCACCAACGGCAACGGCAACTACGGCAACGGCAACTACGGCAACGGCAACTACGGCATCAACGGCAGCGGGAACGGCAACAACGGCAACAACGGCAGCGGCAACGGCAACAACGGCAACAACGGCAACAACGGCAGCGGACACGGCAACAACGGCAACAATGGCAGCGGCAACGGCGGCAACGGCAACAACGGCAGCGGCAACAGCGGCAACGGACACAACGGCAGCGGCAACGGCAACAACGGCATCGGCAACGGCAAGAACGGCAACAACGGCAGCGGGAACGGCAACAACGGCAGCGGCGACAGCGGCAACAACGGCAGCGTCAACGGCAACAACGGCAGCGGCGACAGCGGCAACAACGGCAGCGGCGACAGCGGCAACAACGGCAGCGGCAACGGCAACAACGGCAACAACGGCAACAACGGCAGCGGCAACGGCAAATACGGCAACAACGGCAACAACGGCAACGGCAACAACGGCAACGGCAACAACGGTAAGAACGGCAACAATGGCAACAACGGTAACAACGGCAACGTCAACGGCAACAATGGCAGCGGGAACGGCAACAACGGCAACGGCAACGGCAGTGGCAACGGCAACGGCAACTACGCCCACAGCAACAACAGCAACGGCAACAACGGTAAGAACGGCAACAATGGCAACAACGGTAACAACGGGAGCGGCAAAGGCAACAACGGCAGCGGCAACGGCAACAACGGAAACAACGGCAGCGGCGACAGCGGCAACAACGGCAGCGGCAACGGCAACAACAGCAACAACGGCAACAACGGCAACAACGGCAACGGCAACAACGGCAACAACGGCAGCGGCGACAGGGGCAACAACGGCAGCGGCGACAGCGGACCAAACGGCAGCGGCAACGGCAACAACGGCAGCGGCAACAGCGGCAACGGACACCACGGCAGCGGCAACGGCAACAACGGCAGCGGCAACGGCAACAACGGCAACAACGGCAACAACGGCATCAACGGCAGCGGACACGGCAACAACGGCAACAATGGCAGCGGCAACGGCAACAACGGCAACGGCAACGGCAACAACGGCAGCGGCAACGGACACAACGGCAGCGGCAACGGCAACAACGGCAGCGGCAACGGCAACAACGGAAACAACGGCAGCGGCAACGGCAACAACGGCAACAACGGCAGCGGCAACGGCAACAACGGCAACAACGGCAGCGGACACGGCAACAACGGGAACAATGGCAACGGCAACGGCAACAAGGGCAGCGGCAACAGCGGCAACGGCAACAACGGCAGCGGCAACGCCAACAACGGCAGCGGCAACGGCAACAACGGTAACAACGGCAGCGGCAACAGCAGCGGCAACGGCAACAACGGCAACAACGGCAGCGGCAACGGCAACAACGGCAACAACGGCAACAACGGCTGCGGCAACGGCAACAACGGCAACAATGGCAGCGGCAACGGCAACAACGGCAACGGTAACAACGGCAGCGGCGACAGCGTCAACGGCAACAATGGCAACGGAAACGGCAACAACGGCAACGGCAACAACGGCAGCGGCAACGGCAACAACGGCAACAATGGCAAAGGCAACAACGGCAACGGCAACGGCAACAACGGCAGTGGGGACAGCGGCAACGGCAACAACGGCAGCGGCAACAGCGGGAACGGCAACAACGGCAGCGGCAACGGCAACAAAGGCAGCGGCAACGGCAACAACGGCAACAACGGCAGCGGCAACGGCAACAACGGCCACAACGGCAAGGGCAACGGCAACAACGGCAGCAACGGCAGCGGACACGGCTACAACGGCAAAAATGGCAGCGGCAACGGCAACAACGGCAACGGCAACAACGGCAGCGGCGACAGCGGCAACGGCAACAACGGCAACGGCAACAAGGGCAGCGGCAACGGCAACAACGGCCACAACGGCAAGGGCAACGGCAACAACGGCAGCAACGGCAGCGGACACGGCAACAACGGCAACAACGGCAGCGCCAACGGCTACAACGGCAGCGGCAACGGCAACAACGGCAACAACGGCAGCGGCGACAGCGGCAACAACGGCAGCGGAAACGGCAACAACGGAAGCGGCAACGGCAACAACGGCAACAACGGCAGCGGCAACAACGGCAACAACGGTAGCGGCGACAGCGGCAACAACGGCAGCGGCGACAGCGGCAACAACGGAAGCGGCAACGGCAACAACGGCAGCGGCAACGGCTACAACGGCAGCGGCAACGGCAACAACGGCATCAACGGCAGCGGCGACAGCGGCAACAACGGCAGCGGCAACGGCAACAACGGCAACAACGGCAGCGGCAACTGCAACAACGGCAGCGGCGACAGCAGCAACAACGGCAGCGGCAACGGCAACAACGGCAGCGGCGACAGCGGCAACAACGGCAGCGGCGACAGCGGCAACAACGGAAGCGGCAACGGCAACAACGGCAGCGGCAACGGAAACAACGGCAGCGGCAACGGCAACAACGGCAACAACGGCAACAACGGCAGCGGGAACGGCAGCAACGGCAGCGGCAACGGCAACAACGGCAGCGGCAACGGCAACAACGGCAGCGGCAACAACAACGGCAACGGCAACTACGGCAACGGCAACAACGGCAACGGCAACAACGGTAAGAACGGCAACAATGGCAACAACGGTAACAACGGCAGCGTCAACGGAAACAATGGCAGCGGCAACGGCAACAACGGCAACGGCAACGGCAACAACGGCAGCGGCAACGGCAACAACGGCAACGGCAACAAGGGCAGCGGCAACGGCAACAACGGCAACAACGGCAGCGGCGACAGCGGCAACAACGGCAGCGGCAACGACAACAACGGCAACGGCGACAGCGGCAACAATGGCAACGGCAACAACGGAAGCGGCAACGGCAACAACGGCAGCGGCAACGGCAACAACGGCAGCGGCAACGGCAGCGGGAACGGCAACAACGGCAGCCGCAACGGCAACAACGGCAACAACGGCAGCGGACACGGCAACAACGGCAACAATGGCAGCGGCAACGGTATCAACGGCAACGGCAACAACGGCAGCGGCAACAGCGGCAACTGACACAACGGCAGCGGCAACGGCAGCGGCAAGGGCAACAACGGCAACAACGGCAGCGGCAACGGCAACAACGGCAGCGGCAACGGCAACAACGGCAAAAACGGCAGCGGACACGGCAACAACGGCAACAATGGCACCGGCAACGGCAACAACGGCAACGGCAACAAGGGCAGCGGCGACAGCGGCAACGGCAACAAGGGCAGCGGCAACGGCAACAACGGCATCGCCAACAACGGCAGCGGCAACGGCAACAACGGCAGCGGCAACGGCAACAACGGCAACAACGGCAGCGGCAACGGCAACGGCAACAACGGCAACAACGGAAGCGGCAACGGAAAAAACGGAAACAACGGCAGCGGCAACGGCAACAACGGCAACAATGGCAGCGGCAACGGCAACAAGGGCAACGGCAACAACGTCAGCAGCGACAGCGGCAACGGCAACAACGGCAACGGCAACAAGGGCAGCAGCAACAGCGGCAACGGCAACAACGGCAGCGGCAATGGCTACAACGGCAGCGGCAACGGCAACAACGGCAACAACGGCAGCGGCGACAGCGGCAACAACGGCAGCTGCAACGGCAACAACGGCAACAACTGCAACAACGGCAGCGGCAACGGCAACAACGGCAGCGGCGTTAGCGGCAACAACGGCCGCGGCAACAGCGCCAACGGACACAACGGCAGCGGCAACGGCAACAACGGCAACAACGGCAGCGGCAAAGGCAACAACGGCAACAACGGCAGCGGACACGGCAACAACGGCAACAATGGCAGCGGCAGCGGCAAAAACGGCAACAACGGCAGCGGCGACAGCCGCAACAACGGCAGCGGCAACGGCAACAACGGCAGCGGCGACAGCGGCAACAACGGCAGCGGCGACAGCGGCAACAACGGCAGCGGCAACGGCAACAACGGCAACGGCAACGGCAACGGCAACAACGGCAGCGGCGACAGTGGCAACGGCAACGGCAACAAGGGCAGCGGCAACAGCGGCAACGGCAACAACGGCAGCGGAAACGGCTACAACGGCAGCGGCAACGGCAACAACGGCAACAACGGCAGCGCCGACAACGGCAACAACGGCAGCGGCAATGGCAGCGGCAACGGCAACAACGGCAGCGGCAACGGCAACAGCGGCAGCCGCAACGGCAACAACGGCAACAACGGCAGCGGACACGGCAACAACGGCAACAATGGCAGCGGCAACGGCATCAACGGCAACAACGGCAACAACGGCAGCGGCAACGGCAACAACGGCAACAACGGCATCGGACACGGCAACAACGGCAACAATTGCAGCGGCAACGGCAACAACGGCAACGGCAACAACGGCAACGGCAACAAGGGCAGCGGCAACGGCAACAACGGCAGCGGCAACAACGGCAGCGGCAACGGCAACAACGGCAGCGGCAACGGCAACAACGGCAGCGGCAACGGCAACAACGGCAGCGGCAACGGCAACGGCAACAACGGCAACAACGGAAGCGGCAACGGCAAAAACGGCAACAACGGCAACAACGGCAGCGGCAACGGCAACAACGGCAACAACGGCAACAACGGCAGCGGCAACGGCAACAACGGCAGCGGACACGGCAACAACGGCAACAATTGCAGCGGCAACGGCAACAACGGCAGCGGCAACAACGGCAACAACGGCAACGGCAACAAGGGCAGCGGCAACGGCAACAACGGCAGCGGCAACAACGGCAACGGCAACAACGGCAGCGGCAACGGCAACAACGGCAGCGGCAACGGCAACAACGGCAACAACGGCAGCGGCAACGGCAACGGCAACAACGGCAACAACGGAAGCGGCAACGGCAAAAACGGCAACAACGGCAACAACGGCAGCGGCAACGGCAACAACGGCAACAATGGCAGCGGCAACGGCAACAACGGCAACGGCAACGGCAACAACGGCAGCAGCGACAGCGGCAACGGCAACAACGGCAACGGCAACAAGGGCAGCGGCAACGGCAGCAACGGCAGCGGCAACGGCTACAACGGCAGCGGCAACGGCAACAATGGCAACAACGGCAGCGGCAACGGCAACAACGGCAACGGCAACAAGGGCAGCGGCAACGGCAACAACGGCAGCGGCAAAAACGGCAACGGCAACAACGGCAGCGGCAACGGCAACAACGGCAGCGGCAACGGCAACAACGGCAGCGGCAACAACGGCAACAACGGCAGCGGCAACGGCAACGGCAACAACGGCAACAACGGAAGCGGCAACGGCAAAAGCGGCAACAACGGCAACAACGGCAGCGGCAACGGCAACAACGGCAACAATGGCAACGGCAACAACGGCAACGTTAACAAGGGCAGCGGCAACGGCAACAACGGCAGCGGCAACGGCTACAACGGCAGCGGCAACGGCAACAACGGCAACAACGGCAGTGGCGACAGCGGCAACAACGGCAGCGGAAACGGCAACAACCGCAACAACGGCAACAACGGCAGCGGCAACAGCGGCAACAGCGGCAACGGACACAACGGCAGCGGCAACGGCAACAACGGCAACAACGGCAGCGGCAAAGGCAACAACGGCAACAACGGCAGCGGACACGGCAACAACGGCAACAATGGCAGCGGCAACGGCAACAACGGCAACAACGGCAGCGGCAACAACGGCAGCGGCAACGGCAACAACGGCAGCGGCGACAGCGGCAACGGCAACAACGGCAACGGCAACAAGGGCAGCGGCAACGGCAACAACGGCAGCGGCAACGGCTACAACGGCAGCGGCAACGGCAACAACGGCAGTGGCGACAGCGGCAACAACGGCAGCGGAAACGGCAACAACCGCAACAACGGCAACAACGGCAGCGGCAACGGCAACAACGGCAGCGGCAACGGCAACAACGGCAACAACGGCAGTGGCGACAGCGGCAACAACGGCAGCGGAAACGGCAACAACCGCAACAACGGCAACAACGGCAGCGGCAACAGCAGCAACAGCGGCAACGGACACAACGGCAGCGGCAACGGCAACAACGGCAACAACGGCAGCGGCAAAGGCAACAACGGCAACAACGGCAGCGGACACGGCAACAACGGCAACAACGGCAGCGGCAACAACGGCAGCGGCAACGGCAACAACGGCAGCGGCGACAGCGGCAACGGCAACAACGGCAACGGCAACAAGGGCAGCGGCAACGGCAACAACGGCAGCGGCAACGGCTACAACGGCAGCGGCAACGGCAACAACGGCAACAACGGCAGTGGCAACAGCGGCAACAACGGCAGCGGAAACGGCAACAACCGCAACAACGGCAACAACGGCAGCGGCAACGGCAACAACGGCAACAACGGCAGTGGCGTTAGCGGCAACAACGGCAGTGGCGTTAGCGGCAACAACGGCAGCGGCAACAGCGGCAACGGACACAACGGCAGCGGCAACGGCAACAACGGCAACAACGGCAACAACGGCAGCGGCAAAGGCAACAACGGCAACAACGGCAGCGGACACGGCAACAACGGCAACAATGGCAGCGGCAACGGCAACAACGGCAACAACGGCAGCGGAAACAACGGCAGCGGCAACAACGGCAGCGGCAACGGCAACAACGGCAGCGGCGACAGCGGCAACAACGGCAGCGGCGACAGCGGCAACAACGGCAGCGGCAACGGCAACAACGGCAACGGCAACAACGGCAACGGCAACAACGGCACCGGAAACGGCTACAACGGCAGCGGCAACGGCAACAACGGCAGCGCCGACAACGGCAACAACGGCAGCGGCAACGGCAGCAACGGCAACAAGGGCAACAACGGCAGCTGCAACGGCAACAACGGCAACAACGGCAGCGGCGAAAGCGGCAACAACGGCAGCGGCAACGGCAACAACGGCAGCGGCGACAGCGGCAAAAACGGCAGCGGCGACAGCGGCAACAACGGAAGCGGCAACGGCAACAACGGCAACGGCAACAACGGCAACGGCAACAACGGCACCGGAAACGGCTACAACGGCAGCGGCAACGGCAACAACGGCAGCGCCGACAACGGCAACAACGGCAGCGGCAACGGAAGCAACGGCAACAAGGGCAACAACGGCAGCTGCAACGGCAACAACGGCAACAACGGCAGCGGCGAAAGCGGCAACAACGGCAGCGGCAACGGCAACAACGGCAGCGGCGACAGCGGCAAAAACGGCAGCGGCGACAGCGGCAACAACGGAAGCGGCAACGGCAACAACGGCAGCGGCAACGGCAACAACGGCAGCGGCAACGGCAACAACGGCAGCGGGAACGGCAACAACGGCAGCGGCAACGTGAACAACGGCAACAACGTCAGCGGCAACGGCAACAACGGCAACAACGGCAGCGGCAACGGCAACAACGGCAACTACGGCAACGGCAACAACGGCAACGGCAACAATGGCCACAACGGTAACAACGGCAGCGTCAACGGCAACAATGGCAGCGGCAACGGCAACAACGGCAACGGCAACGGCAACAACGGCAGCGGCAACGGCAAAAACGGCAACGGCAACTACGGCAACGGCAACAACGGCAATGGCTTCAGCGGTAAGAACGGCAACAATGGCAACAACGGTAACAACGGCAGCGGCAACGGCAACAACGGCAGCGGCAACGGCAACAACGGCAACGGCAACTACGGCAACGGCAACAACGGCAACGGCAACAACGGTAAGAACGGCAACAATGGCAACGGCAACAACGGTAAGAACGGCAACAATGGCAACAACGGTAACAACGGCAGCAGCAACGGCAGCGGCAACGGCAACAACGGCAACAGCGGCAGCGGCAACGGCAACAACGGCAACAACGGCAGCGGCAACGGCAGCGGCAACGGCAACAACGGCAACAACGGCAGCGGCAACGGCAACAACGGCAGCGGCAAAAGCGGCAACGGCAACAACGGCAGCGGCAACCGCAACAACGGCAGCGGCAACGGCAACGGCAACAACGGCAACAACGGCAACATTGGCAACAACGGCAGTGGCAACTGCAACAACGGCAACAACGGCTGCGGACACGGCAACAACGGCAACAATGGCAGCGGCAACGGCAGCAACGGCAACGGTAGCACGGCAGCGGCGACAGCGGCGACAGCGGCAACGGCAACAGCGCCAACGGCTACAACGGCAGCGGCAACGGCAACAACGGCAGCGGCGACAGCGGCAACAACGGCCGCGGCAACGGCAACAACGGCAACAACGGCAGCGGCAACAACGGCTGCGGCAACGGCAACAACGGCAGCGGCGACAGCGGCAAAAACGGCAGCGGCAACAGCGGCAACAACGGCAACGGCAACAACGGCAGTGGCGACAGCGGCAACGGCAACAACGGCAACGGCAACAAGGGCAGCGGCAACAGCGGTAACGGCAACAACGGCAGCGGCAACGGCAACAACGGCAACAACGGCAGCGGCGACAGCGGCTTCAACTGCAGCGGCAACGGCAGCAAGGTCAACAACGGCAACAACGGCAGCGGCAACGGCAACAACGGCAGCGGCGACAGCGGAAACAACGGCAGCGGCAATGGGAAAAACGGCAGCGGCGACAGCGGCAAACACGGAAGCGGCAACGGCAACAACGGGAGCGGCAACGCCAACAACGGCAGCGGCAACGGTAACAACGGCAACAACGGCAGCGGGAACGGCAACAACGGCAGCGGGAACGGTAACAGCGGCAACGGGAACAACGCAACAACGGCAGCGGCAACGGCAACAACGGCAACAACGGCAGCGGCAACGGCAACAACGGCAACGGCAACAACGGCAGCGGCAACGGCAACAACGGCAACGGCAACAACGGCAGCGGCGACAGCGGCAACGGCAACAACGGCAACGGCAACAAGGGCAGCGGCAACAGCGGTAACGGCATCAACGGCAGCGGAAACGGCTACAACGGCAGCGGCAACGGCAACAACGGCAGCGGCGACAGCGGCAACAACGGCAACAACGGTAACAACGGCAGCGGCGACAGCGGCAACAACGGCAGCGGCAACGGCAACAACGGCAGCGGCGACAGCGGCAACAACGGAAGCGGCAACGGCAACAACGGCAGCGGCAACGCCAACAACGGCAGCGGCAACGGCAACAACGGCAGCGGGAACGGCAACAACGGCAGCGACAACGGGAACAACGGCAACAACGGCAGCGGCAACGGCAACAACGGCAGCGGCAACGGCAACAACGGCAGCGGCAACGGCAACAACGGCAACGGCAACTACGGCAACGGCAACGGCAACTACGTCAACGGCATCAACGGCAACGGCAACAACGGTAAGAACGACAACAATGGCAACAACAGTAACAACGGCAGCGTCAACGGCAACAATGGCAGCGGCAACGGCAACAACGGCAACGGCAACGGCAACAACGGCAGCGGCAACGGCAAATACGGCAACGGCAACTACGGCAACGGCAACAACGGGAACGGCAACAACGGTAAGAACGGCAACAATGGCAACGGCAACAACGGTAAGAACGGCAACAATGGCAACGGCAACAACGGTAAGAACAGCAACAATGGCAACAACGGTAACAACGGCAGCGTCAACGGCAACAATGGCAGCGGCAACGGCAACAACGGATACGGCAACGGTAACAACGGCAGCGGCAACGGCAACAACGGCAACAACGGCAGCGGCAACGGCAACAACGGCAACAATGGCAGCGGCAACGGCAACAACGGCTCCGGCAACAACGGCAGCGGCAACGACAACAACGGCAGCGGCAACCGCAACAACGGCAGCGGCAACCGCAACAATGGCAGCGGCAACGGCAACGGCAACAACGGCAGCGGCAACGGCAACAACGGCAACGGCAACAACGGCAAAGGCAACAACGGTGGTAACGGATACAACGGCAGTGGCGGCGGCAAAAACGGAGGCGGCAACGGCAACAACGGCAGCGGCGACAGCGGCAGCGGTATTGGCGGCGGCAACAACGGCAACGGCAACAACGGCAACGGCAACAACGGTGGTAACGGATACAACGACAGTGGCGGCGGCAACAACGGAGGCGGCAACGGCAACAACGGCAACAACGGCAAAGGCAACAACGGTGGTAACGGATACAACGGCAGTGGCGGCGGCCATAACGTAGGCGGCAACGGCAACAACGGCAGCGGCGATAGCGGCAGCGGTAGCGGCGGCGGCAACAGCGGCAACTTCAACAGCAACAACGGCAACAACGGCAACAACGGACACAACGGCGACAACGGCAACAACGGCAACAACGGCAGCGGCGGCAGCGCCAGCGTTAGCGGCGGCGGTAACCGCGGCAACAGCGGCAACTTCAACAACGGCAACGGCAACAACGGTGGCAACGGATACAGCGGCAGCGACGGCGGCAACAACGGAAGCGGCAACGGCAAAAACGGTAGCAACGGCAACAATGGCAACAACGGCAAAAACGGATACAACGGCAGCGGCAGCTGCAACGGCAACAACGGCAGCGGTGGCGGTAACAACGGCAGCGGCGGCGGCAACAACGGCAACGGCGGCGGCAACAACGGCAACAGCAACAACGGCAGCGGCGACAGCTGCAGCGGCGGCGGCAACAGCGGCAACGGCAACGACGGCAACAACGGATACAACGGCAACAACGGCAACAACGACAAAAACGGCAACAACGGCAACAACGGCAGCGGGAACGGCAACAACGGCAGCGGCGTCAGCGGCAGCGGCAGCGGCGGCAGCAACAGCGACAACAGGGGCAACGGCAACAACGGCAGCAACGGCAAGAAAGGACACAACGGTAAGAACGGCAACGGCAACAACGGCAGCGGCGACAGCGGCAGCGGCAGCGGCTGCGGCAACACCGGCGACGGCAACGGCAACAAGGCCAACAATGGCAACAGCGGTAACAACGGCAACAACGACAGCGGCAACGGCAACAATGGCAGCGGCAACGGCAACAACGGCAACGGCAACAATGGTGGTAACGGATACAACGGCAGCGGCGGCGGCAACAACGGAGGCGGCAACGGCAACAACGGCATCGGAAAGGCAACAACGGCAACGGCAACGGCAACAACGGCAGCGGCGACAGCGGCAGCGGTAGCGGCGGCAACAGCGGCAACGGCAACAGCAACAACGCCAACAATGGCAACAACGGTAACAACGGTAACAACGGCAGCGGCAACGGCAACAATGGCAGCGGCAACGGCAACAACGGAGAGGGCAACAACGGCAACAACGGCAACGGCGACGGGAACAACGTTGGCAACGGATAGAGCGGCAGCGGTGGCGGCAACAACGGAAGCGGCAACGGTAAAAACGGTAACAACGGCAACAATGGCAACAACGGCAAGAACGGATACAACGGCAGCGGCAGCGGCAACGGCAACAACGGCAGCGGTGGCGGTAACAACGGCAGCGGCGGCGGCATCAACGGCAGCGGCAGCGGCGGTTGCAACAACGGCAACGACAACAACGGCAGCGGCGGCAGCGGCGGCAGCAACAGCGGAATGGCGGCAGCAACAGCGGCAGCGGCGGCGGCAACAACGGCAGCGGCGGCGGCAACGGACAGGCGGCGGCAACGGCAAAGGCAACGGCACCGGCAACGGAAACGTCAACACCAACGGCAACGGCAACAGCAGCAATGGCAACGGTAACGGCAACATAAACGGCAACAACGGCAACGGCAACGTAACCGGCAGCGGCAACGACAACAACGGCAACAACGGCGCCAACGGAAAAAACGGCAACAACAGCAATAACGGCAGCGGCAACGGCAACAACGGTGGCAACGAATACAACGGGAGCGGCGGCGCCAACAACGGCAGCTGCAGCGGCGGCGGCAACGGACAGTCGGCGGCAACGGCAAAGGCAACGGCACCGGCAAGGGAAACCTCAACAGCAACGGCAACGGCAACAGCGGCAGCGGCAACGGCAACAACGGTAAAAACGGCAACAATGGCATCAAGGCCCACAACGGCAACAACGGCGGCAACGGCAACAACGGCAGCGGCAACGGCAACAACGTCAGCGGCGGCAGCAACAACGGCAGCGGTGCCGGCAACAACGGCAGCGGCGGCCGCAACAATGGCAGCGGCAGCGGCGGCGGCAGCGGCAACAGCGGTGGCAACGGCAACGGCGACGGCAAAGGCAACAGCAACGGCAACGGCAACATCAACGGCAACGGCAACAACGGATACAACGGATACAACGGCAACAACGGCAACAACGGCAGCGGCAACGGAATCAAGGGCAGCGGCCTCGGAAACAACGACAACAACGGCAACAGCGGCAACGCTAGCGGCAACGGCAAGAACGGCAACGGCAACAACGGCAGCGGAGACAGCGGCTGCGGCAGCAACAGCGGCAACGGCAACGACAGCGGCAACACTGGCAACAACAGCAGCGGCAACGGCAACAACGGCAGCGGCAACTGCAACAACGGAACGGCAACGTAACCGGCAACAGCAACAACGGCAACAACGGCAACAACGGCAAAAACGGCAACAACGGCAACAACGGCAGCGGCAACGGCAACAACGGCAGCGGCGACTGCGGCAGCGGCAGCGGCGGCGGCAGTTGGGGCAACCACGGCAACAACGGATACAACGGCAACAACGGCAACAACGACAACAACGGCAACAACGGCAACAACGGCTACAACGCCAACAACGGCAGTGGCAACGGCAACAATTGCAGCGGCAACGGCAACGGCAACAACGGCAACGGCAACGGCAACAACGGCAACAACGGCAGCGGCGACAGCGGTAACAACGGCAACAACGATAACAACGGCAACAACGGTGACAACGGCAACAACGGCAACGGCAACGGCTACAACGCCAACAACGGCAGTGGCAACGGCAACAATTGCAGCGGCAACGGCAACGGCAACAACGGCAACGGCAACAACGGCAGCGGCGACAGCGGTAACAACGGCAACAACGGTAACAACGTCAACAACGGCAGTGGCAACGGCAACAACGGCAACAACGGCAGTGGCAACGGCTACAACGGTAACAACGGCAACAACGGCAACAACGGCAGTGGCAACGGCAACAATGGCAGCGGCAACGGCAACGCCAACGGAACCGGCAACAACGGCAACAACGGCAACAACGGCAGCGGTAACAACGGCAACAACGGTAACAACGTCAACAACGGCAACAACGGCAGTGGCAACGGCAACAATGGCAGCGGCAACGGCAACGCCAACGGAACCGGCAACAACGGCAACAACGGCAACAACGGCAGCGGCGACAGCGGTAACAACGGCAACAACGGTAACAACGTCAACAACGGCAGAGGCAACGGCAACAACGGCAGCGGCGACAGCGGTAACAACGGCAACAACGGTAACAACGTCAACAACGGCAGTGGCAACGGCAACAATGGCAGCGGCGACAGCGGTAACAACGGCAACAACGGTAACAACAGCAACAACGGTGACAACGGCAACAACGGTAACAACGGCAACAACGGTGACAACGGCAACAACGGCAACAACGGCAACAACGGTGACAACGGCTACAACGCCAACAACGGCTACAACGCCAACAACGGCAGTGGCAACGGCAACAATTGCAGCGGCAACGGCAACGGCAACGGCAACAACGGCAACAACGGCAGTGGCGACAGCGGTAACAACGGCAACAACGGTGACAACGGCAACAACGGCAACGGCAACGGCTACAACGCCAACAACAGCAGTGGCAACGGCAACAATTGCAGCGACAACGGCAACGGCAACAACGGCAACAACGGCAGCGGCGACAGCGGTAACAACGGCAACAACGGTAACAACGTCAACAACGGCAGTGGCAACGGCAACAACGGCAACAGCGGCAGCGGCGACAGCGGTAACAACGGTAACAACGGCAACAACGGTGACAACGGCAACAACGGTGACAACGGCAACAACGGCAACGGCAACGGCTACAACGCCAACAACGGCAGTGGCAACGGCAACAATTGAAGCGGCAACGACAACGGCAACAACGGCAACGGCAACAACGGCAACGGCAACAACGGTAACAACGGCAACAATGGCAACAACGGTAACAACGTTAACAACGGCAGCGGCAGCGGGAACAATGGCAGCGGCAACGGCAAAACGGTAGCAACGGCAACAATGGCAACAACGACAACAACAGCAACAACGGCGGGAACGGCAACGGCAACAACTGCAGCGGCAACGGCAACAACGGCAGCGGCGGCAACAACGGCAGCGGCAGCAACAACGGCAGCGATGGCGGCAAAAGCGGCAACGGCAAAAACGGCAACGACAACGGCAACAACGGCAACGGAAACAACGGCAACAACAGTAGCGGCAACTGCAACAACGGCAACGGAAACGTAACCGGCAACGGCAACAACGGCAACGACAGTAATGACGGCAACGTAACAACGGCAACAACGGCAACGGCAACGGCACCGGCAACGACAACGGCAACAACGGATACAACGGCAAAAACGGATACAGCGGCAGCGGCAGCGGCTGCGGCAACACCAGCGACGGCAACGGCAACAAGGCCAACAATGGCAACAGCGGTAACAACGGCAACAACGACAGCGGCATCGGAAACAATGGCAGTGGCAACGGCAACAACGGCAACGGCAACAACGGCAACGGCAACAACGGTGGCAACGGATACAACGGCAGCGGCGGCGGCAACAGCGGAGGCGGCAACGGCAAGTACGACAACAACGGCAACAACGACAGCGGCAACGGCAAACGAAACAACGGCAACAACGGCAAGTACGGCAACAACGGCAACAACGGCAACTGCAACAACGGCAACAGCAACAACGGCAGCGGCAACGGCAACAACGACAGCGGCAACGGCAAACGAAACAACGACAACAACGGCAAGTACGACAACAACGGCAAGTACGACAACAACGACAACAACAGCAACAACGGCAAGTACGGCAACAACGGCAACGGCAAACGAAACAACGACAACAACGGCAAGTACGGCAACAACGGTAACGGCAACAGCGGCAACGGCAAACGAAACAACGACAACAACGGTAACAACGGTAACAACGGCAGTGGCAACGGCAACAGCGCCAGCGGCGGCGGTAACAACGACAGCGGCGGCGGCAACAACGGCAGCGGCGGCAGCAACAACGGCAGCGGCGGCGGCAACAACGGCAGCGGCAGCGGCGATTGCAACGGACAGGCGGCGGCAACGGCAGCGGCGGCGGCAACGGACAGGCGGCGGCAACGGCAACAACGGCAACGGCAACAACGGCAGCGGCAACGGCGGCGGCAACGGCGGCAACGGCAACAACGGCAACAACGGTAACAACGGCAACGGCAACAATGGAGGCGGCAACGGCAACAATGGAGGCGGCAACGGCAACAACGGCAACGGCAACGGCAGCAACGGCGGCAACGGATACAACGGTAACCACGGCAACAATGGTACCAACGGTAACAACGGCAACAACGGCAACAATGGCAGCGGCAACGGCAACAACGGCAACGGCAACAACGGCAACGGCAACGGCAACAACGGCAACGGAAAGAACGGCAACAACGGTAACAACGGCAACAACGGTAACAACGGCAACAATGGCAACAACGGCAACAAGGGCGGCAACAGCAACGGCAACAACTGCAGCGGCAACGGCAACCACGGCAGCGGCGTCAGCATCTAGGGCAGCGGCGGCTGCGGTGGCGGCAACAATAGTGGCGGCAATGGCAACGGCAACAACGGTAACAACGGCAACAATGGCAACAACGGCAACAACGGCAACTACAGCGGCAATGGCAACAACGGCAGCGGCAACGGAAACAACGGCAGCGGCATCGGCAGCAACGGCAACACCGACAATAACGGCAACAACTGCAACAACGGCAACAACGGCAACAACGACCGCGGAGACAGCGGCAGCAGCAACGGCAACGGCAACAACGGCAACGGGAACGGCAACAACGGCAACTGCAACAATGGCAACGGCAACAACGGCAACAGCGGCAACTTCAACAACGGCAACGGAAATGACGGCACCGGAAACAACGGCAACGGCATCAACGGTGACGGCAGCGGCAAAGGCACCGGCAACGGCAACGGAAACAACGGCAACAGCGGCGCTGGCTACAACGGCAACGGCAATGGAACCGGCAAGTACGGCAACAACGGCAACAACGGCAACTGCAACAACGGCAACAGCAACAACGGCAGCGGCAACGGCAACAACGACAGCGGCAACGGCAAACGAAACAACGACAACAACGGCAAGTACGACAACAACGGCAAGTACGACAACAACGACAACAGCAACAACGGCAAGTACGGCAACAACGGCAACGGCAAACGAAACAACAACGGCAAGTACGGCAACAACGGTAACGGCAACAGCGGCAACGGCAAACGAAACAACGACAACAACGGTAACAACGGTAACAACGGCAGTGGCAACGGCAACAGCGCCAGCGGCGGCGGTAACAACGACAGCGGCGGCGGCAACAACGGCAGCGGCGGCAGCAACAACGGCAGCGGCGGCGGCAACAACGGCAGCGGCAGCGGCGATTGCAACGGACAGGCGGCGGCAACGGCAGCGGCGGCGGCAACGGACAGGCGGCGGCAACGGCAACAACGGCAGCGGCAACGGCGGCGGCAACGGCGGCAACGGCAACAACGGCAACAACGGTAACAACGGCAACGGCAACAATGGAGGCGGCAACGGCAACAATGGAGGCGGCAACGGCAACAACGGCAACGGCAACGGCAGCAACGGCGGCAACGGATACAACGGTAACCACGGCAACAATGGTACCAACGGTAACAACGGCAACAACGGCACCGGCAACGGCAACAATGGCAGCGGCAACGGCAACAACGGCAACGGCAACAACGGCAACGGCAACGGCAACAACGGCAACGGAAAGAACGGCAACAACGGTAACAACGGCAACAACGGTAACAACGGCAACAATGGCAACAACGGCAACAAGGGCGGCAACAGCAACGGCAACAACTGCAGCGGCAACGGCAACCACGGCAGCGGCGTCAGCATCTAGGGCAGCGGCGGCTGCGGTGGCGGCAACAATAGTGGCGGCAATGGCAACGGCAACAACGGTAACAACGGCAACAATGGCAACAACGGCAACAACGGCAACTACAGCGGCAATGGCAACAACGGCAGCGGCAACGGAAACAACGGCAGCGGCATCGGCAGCAACGGCAACACCGACAATAACGGCAACAACTGCAACAACGGCAACAACGGCAACAACGACCGCGGAGACAGCGGCAGCAGCAACGGCAACGGCAACAACGGCAACGGGAACGGCAACAACGGCAACTGCAACAATGGCAACGGCAACAACGGCAACAGCGGCAACTTCAACAACGGCAACGGAAATGACGGCACCGGAAACAACGGCAACGGCATCAACGGTGACGGCAGCGGCAAAGGCACCGGCAACGGCAACGGAAACAACGGCAACAGCGGCGCTGGCTACAACGGCAACGGCAATGGAACCGGCAAGTACGGCAACAACGGCAACAACGGCAACTGCAACAACGGCAACAGCAACAACGGCAGCGGCAACGGCAACAACGACAGCGGCAACGGCAAACGAAACAACGACAACAACGGCAAGTACGACAACAACGGCAAGTACGACAACAACGACAACAGCAACAACGGCAAGTACGGCAACAACGGCAACGGCAAACGAAACAACAACAACGGCAAGTACGGCAACAACGGTAACGGCAACAGCGGCAACGGCAAACGAAACAACGACAACAACGGTAACAACGGTAACAACGGCAGTGGCAACGGCAACAGCGCCAGCGGCGGCGGTAACAACGACAGCGGCGGCGGCAACAACGGCAGCGGCGGCAGCAACAACGGCAGCGGCGGCGGCAACAACGGCAGCGGCAGCGGCGATTGCAACGGACAGGCGGCGGCAACGGCAGCGGCGGCGGCAACGGACAGGCGGCGGCAACGGCAACAACGGCAGCGGCAACGGCGGCGGCAACGGCGGCAACGGCAACAACGGCAACAACGGTAACAACGGCAACGGCAACAATGGAGGCGGCAACGGCAACAATGGAGGCGGCAACGGCAACAACGGCAACGGCAACGGCAGCAACGGCGGCAACGGATACAACGGTAACCACGGCAACAATGGTACCAACGGTAACAACGGCAACAACGGCACCGGCAACGGCAACAATGGCAGCGGCAACGGCAACAACGGCAACGGCAACAACGGCAACGGCAACGGCAACAACGGCAACGGAAAGAACGGCAACAACGGTAACAACGGCAACAACGGTAACAACGGCAACAATGGCAACAACGGCAACAAGGGCGGCAACGGCAACAACTGCAGCGGCAACGGCAACCACGGCAGCGGCGTCAGCATCTAGGGCAGCGGCGGCTGCGGTGGCGGCAACAATAGTGGCGGCAATGGCAACGGCAACAACGGTAACAACGGCAACAATGGCAACAACGGCAACAACGGCAACTACAGCGGCAATGGCAACAACGGCAGCGGCATCGGCAGCAACGGCAACACCGACAATAACGGCAACAACTGCAACAACGGCAACAACGGCAACAACGACCGCGGAGACAGCGGCAGCAGCAACGGCAACGGCAACAACGGCAACGGGAACGGCAACAACGGCAACTGCAACAATGGCAACGGCAACAACGGCAACAGCGGCAACTTCAACAACGGCAACGGCAACGTAACGGGCAACGGCAACGGAAATGACGGCACCGGAAACAACGGCAACGGCATCAACGGTGACGGCAGCGGCAAAGGCACCGGCAACGGCAACGGAAACAACGGCAACAGCGGCGCCGGCTACAACGGCAACGGCAATGGAACCGGCAACAACGGTAACAATGGCAACAACGGCAGCGGCAATGGCAACAACGGCACCGGCGACAGCGGCAGCGGCAGCGGCGGCGGCAACAGCGGTAACGGCAACAACGGCAACAATGGCAACAACGGTAACAACGGCAGCGGCAACGGCAACGGCAACGTCAACAACGGCAACGGAACCAACGGCAACGGCAACAACGGTGACAACGGATACAACGGCAGCGGCGGCGTCAACAACGGCAGCGGCAACGGCAACAACGGAAACAACGGCAACAATGGCAACAACGGTAACAACGGCAACGGCAACAACGGCAACAAAGGATGCGGCAACGGCAACGTAACCAGCAACGGCAACGACTGTAACAACGGCAACGACGGCAACTGCAACGGCAACGGCACCAACGGCAGCGGCAACGGCACCGGCAACGCGGCAACGACGGCAACAACGGATACAACGGCAACAACGGCAACAACGGCAGCGGCAACGGAAACAACGGCAACAGCGGCGGCGGCTACAACGGCAGCGGCAACGGCAACGGAACCGGCAACAACGGCAACAACGGCAGCGGAAACGTGCTATGTGCAACGTGCTACAACGTGGTGCAACGTGCTGCAACGTTCCACGACGTGCCGCAACGTGCTGCAACGTGCTTCAACGGGCAACGTGCAACGACCAACGTGCTACGGGCAACGGGCAACGGGCAATGTGGTACGGGCAACGTTCAACGTGCAACGGGCAACGTGCAACGTGTACCGTATAACGGGCAACGTGCAACGTGCAACGTGCTGCAACATGCTTGAACGTGCTCCAACGTGCTGCAACGAGCAACGCGCCACGGGCAACATGCAACGTACAGCGTGCAACGTACAACGTGCAACGTGCACCGTACAACGGGCAACGTACAACGGGCAACGTACAACGTGCAACGTGCACCGTACAACGGGCAACGGGCAACGTGCTCCGTACAATGTGCACCGTACAACGGGCAACGGGCAACGGGCAACGTGCAACGTGCTCCGTACAACGGGCACCGTACAACGGGCAACGGGCAACGGGCAACGTGCAACGTGCTCCGTACAACGGGCACCGTACAACGGGCAACGGGCACCGGGCAACGTGCAACGTGCTCCGTACAACGGGCACCGTACAACGGGCAACGTGCAACGGGCAACGGGCAACGTACAACGTACAACGTGCACCGTACAACGGGCAACGGGCACCGGGCAACGTGCAACGTGCAACGTACAACGTGCACCGTACAACGGGCAACGGGCAACGGGCAACGTGCAACGTGCAACGTACAACGTGCACCGTACAACGGGCAACGGGCACCGGGCAACGTGCAACGTACAACGTACAACGTGCACCGTACAACGGGCAACGTGCAACGTACAACGTGCACCGTACAACGGGCAACGGGCACCGGGCAACGTGCAACGTACAACGTACAACGTGCACCGTACAACGGGCAACGGGCAACGGGCAACGTGCAACGTACAACGTGCACCGTACAACGGGCAACGGGCACCGGGCAACGTGCAACGTGCACCGTACAACGGGCAACGGGCAACGGGCAACGTGCAACGTACAACGTGCACCGTACAACGGGCAACGGGCAACGGGCAACGGGCAACGTACAACGTGCACCGTACAACGGGCAACGGGCAACGGGCAACGTGCAACGTGCTCCGTACAACGGGCAACGGGCAACGGGCAACGTGCAACGTGCACCGTACAACGGGCAACGGGCAACGGGCAACGTGCAACGTGCACCGTACAACGGGCAACGGGCAACGGGCAACGTGCAACGTACAACGTGCACCGTACAACGGGCAACGGGCAACGGGCAACGTGCAACGTGCACCGTACAACGGGCAACGGGCAACGGGCAACGGGCAACGTACAACGTGCAACGTGCACCGTACAACGGGCAACGGGCAACGGGCAACGTGCAACGTACAACGTGCACCGTACAACGGGCAACGGGCAACGGGCAACGGGCAACGTACAACGTGCACCGTACAACGGGCAACGGGCAACGGGCAACGTGCAACGTGCTCCGTACAACGGGCACCGTACAACGGGCAACGGGCAACGGGCAACGTGCAACGTGCAACGTACAACGTGCACCGTACAACGGGCAACGGGCAACGGGCAACGTGCAACGTGCAACGGGCAACGGGCAACGGGCAACGTGCAACGTGCAACGGGCAACGGGCAACGTGCTCCGTACAACGGGCAACGGGCAACGGGCAACGTGCAACGGGCAACGGGCAACGGGCAACGTGCTCCGTACAACGTGCAACGTGCAACGTGCAACGGGCAACGGGCAACGGGCAACGTGCTCCGTACAACGGGCACCGTACAACGGGCAACGGGCAACGTGCAACGGGCAACGTGCAACGGGCAACGGGCAACGTGCAACGGGCAACGTGCAACGTGCAACGGGCAACGTGCAACGTGCAACGGGCAACGGGCAACGGGCAACGTGCAACGGGCAACGGGCAACGGGCAACGGGCAACGTGCAACGTGCAACGGGCAACGGGCAACGGGCAACGTCCAACGTGCAACGGGCAACGGGCAACGTGCAACGGGCAACGGGCAACGTGCAACGGGCAACGTGCAACGTGCTCCGTACAACGGGCACCGTACAACGGGCAACGTGCAACGTGCAACCTGCAACGTGCTCCGTACAACGGGCACCGTACAACGGGCAACGTGCAACGGGCAACGTGCAACGTGCAACGTGCTCCGTACAACGTGCACCGTACAACGGGCAACGGGCAACGGGCAACGTGCAACGGGCAACGTGCAACGTACAACGGGCACCGTACAACGTGCAACGTGCAACGTGCAACGAGCAACGAGCAACGTGCAACGTGCAACGTGCTCCGTACAACGTGCACCGTACAACGTACAACGTGCAACGGGCAACGTGCAACGTGCAACGTGCTCCGTACAACGTGCACCGTACAACGGGCAACGGGCAACGGGCAACGTGCAACGTGCAACGTGCTCCGTACAACGTGCAACGGGCAACGTGCAACGTACAACGGGCACCGTACAACGTACAACGGGCACCGTACAACGTGCAACGGGCAACGTGCAACGTGCTCCGTACAACGTGCAACGGGCAACGTGCAACGTACAACGGGCACCGTACAACGTGCAACGGGCAACGTGCAACGTGCTCCGTACAACGGGCACCGTACAACGTGCAACGGGCAACGTGCAACGTGCTCCGTACAACGGGCACCGTACAACGTGCAACGGGCAACGTGCAACGTACAACGGGCACCGTACAACGTACAACGGGCACCGTACAACGGGCACCGTACAACGTGCAACGGGCAACGGGCAACGTGCTCCGTACAACGGGCACCGTACAACGTGCAACGGGCAACGTGCAACGTGCTCCGTACAACGGGCACCGTACAACGTGCAACGGGCAACGTGCAACGTACAACGGGCACCGTACAACGTACAACGGGCACCGTACAACGTGCTCCGTACAACGTGCAACGTGCTCCGTACAACGTGCAACGGGCAACGTGCAACGTACAACGGGCACCGTACAACGTGCAACGGGCAACGTGCAACGTGCTCCGTACAACGGGCACCGTACAACGGGCAACGGGCAACGTGCAACGTGCTCCGTACAACGGGCACCGTACAACGTGCAACGTGCAACGTGCAACGTGCTCCGTACAACGTGCACCGTACAACGGGCAGCGTACAACGGGCAACGTGCAACGTACAACGGGCACCGTACAACGTGCAACGTGCAACGGGCAACGTGCAACGTGCAACGTGCTCCGTACAACGTGCACCGTACAACGGGCAGCGTACAACGGGCAACGTGCACCGTACAACGGGCACCGTACAACGGGCAACGGGCAACGTACAACGGGCACCGTACAACGTGCAACGTGCAACGTGCAACGTGCTCCGTACAACGTGCACCGTACAACGGGCAGCGTACAACGGGCACCGTACAACGGGCAACGTGCAACGTACAACGGGCACCGTACAACGTGCAACGTGCAACGTGCAACGTGCTCCGTACAACGTGCAACGTGCAACGGGCAACGTGCAACGTGCAACGTGCTCCGTACAACGTGCACCGTACAACGGGCAACGGGCAACGGGCAACGGGCAACGTGCTCCGTACAACGGGCACCGTACAACGGGCAACGGGCAACGGGCAACGTGCAACGTGCTCCGTACAACGGGCACCGTACAACGGGCAACGGGCAACGTGCAACGTGCTCCGTACAACGGGCACCGTACAACGGGCAACGTGCAACGTGCTCCGTACAACGGGCAACGTGCAACGTGCAACGTGCTCCGTACAACGTGCACCGTACAACGGGCACCGTACAACGGGCAACGGGCAACGTGCAACGTGCTCCGTACAACGGGCACCGTACAACGGGCAACGGGCAACGTGCAACGTGCTCCGTACAACGGGCACCGTACAACGGGCAACGTGCAACATGCACCGTACAACGGGCAACGTGCAACGTGCAACGTGCTCCGTACAACGTGCACCGTACAACGGGCACCGTACAACGGGCAACGGGCAACGTGCAACGGGCAACGTACAACGGGCAACGGGCAACGTGCAACGTGCAACGTGCTCCGTACAACGGGCACCGTACAACGGGCACCGTACAACGGGCAACGTGCAACGTGCAACGTGCTCCGTACAACGGGCACCGTACAACGGGCACCGTACAACGGGCAACGGGCAACGTGCAACGTGCTCCGTACAACGGGCACCGTACAACGGGCAACGGGCAACGTGCAACGTGCTCCGTACAACGGGCACCGTACAACGGGCAACGTGCAACATGCACCGTACAACGGGCAACGTGCAACGTGCAACGTGCTCCGTACAACGTGCACCGTACAACGGGCACCGTACAACGGGCAACGGGCAACGTGCAACGGGCAACGTACAACGGGCAACGGGCAACGTGCAACGTGCAACGTGCTCCGTACAACGGGCAACGTGCAACGGGCAACGTGCAACGTGCAACGTGCTCCGTACAACGGGCACCGTACAACGGGCAACGTGCAACGTGCAACGGGCACCGTACAACGGGCACCGTACAACGGGCAACGTGCAACGGGCACCGTACAACGGGCAACGTGCAACGTGCTCCGTACAACGTGCACCGTACAACGGGCAACGTGCAACGGGCACCGTACAACGGGCACCGTACAACGGGCAACGTGCAACGTGCAACGTGCTCCGTACAACGTGCACCGTACAACGGGCAACGGGCAACGTGCAACCTGCAACGTGCTCCGTACAACGTGCACCGTACAACGGGCAACGGGCAACGGGCAACGTGCAACGGGCAACGGGCAACGTGCAACGTGCTCCGTACAACGGGCACCGTACAACGGGCACCGTACAACGGGCACCGTACAACGGGCACCGTACAACGGGCAACGTGCAACGTGCAACGGGCAACGTGCAACGTGCAACCTGCAACGTGCTCCGTACAACGGGCACCGTACAACGGGCAACGGGCAACGTGCAACGTGCTCCGTACAACGGGCACCGTACAACGGGCAACGGGCAACGGGCAACGGGCAACGGGCAACGTGCAACGTGCTCCGTACAACGGGCACCGTACAACGGGCAACGGGCAACGTGCAACGTGCTCCGTACAACGGGCACCGTACAACGGGCAACGGGCAACGGGCAACGTGCTCCGTACAACGGGCACCGTACAACGGGCAACGTACAACGGGCAACGTGCTCCGTACAACGGGCACCGTACAACGGGCACCGTACAACGGGCAACGTGCTCCGTACAACGGGCACCGTACAACGGGCACCGTACAACGGGCAACGGGCAACGTGCAACGTGCTCCGTACAACGGGCACCGTACAACGGGCAACGGGCAACGGGCAACGTGCTCCGTACAACGGGCACCGTACAACGGGCACCGTACAACGGGCAACGTGCTCCGTACAACGGGCACCGTACAACGGGCACCGTACAACGGGCAACGGGCAACGTGCAACGTGCTCCGTACAACGGGCACCGTACAACGGGCAACGGGCAACGGGCAACGTGCTCCGTACAACGGGCACCGTACAACGGGCAACGTGCAACGTGCTCCGTACAACGTGCACCGTACAACGGGCAACGGGCAACGTGCAACGTGCAACCTGCAACGTGCTCCGTACAACGTGCACCGTACAACGGGCAACGGGCAACGGGCAACGGGCAACCTGCAACGTGCTCCGTACAACGTGCACCGTACAACGGGCAACGGGCAACGGGCAACGGGCAACGTGCAACGGGCAACGGGCAACGTGCAACGTGCTCCGTACAACGGGCACCGTACAACGGGCAACGGGCAACGGGCAACGGGCAACGGGCAACGTACAACGTGCTCCGTACAACGTGCTCCGTACAACGGGCAACGTGCAACGGGCAACGTGCAACGTGCTCCGTACAACGGGCACCGTACAACGGGCAACGTGCAACGTGCTCCGTACAACGTGCTCCGTACAACGGGCAACGTGCAACGGGCAACGTGCAACGTGCTCCGTACAACGTGCACCGTACAACGGGCAACGGGCAACGGGCAACGTGCAACGTGCAACGTGCTCCGTACAACGGGCACCGTACAACGGGCAACGTGCAACGTGCTCCGTACAACGTGCTCCGTACAACGGGCAACGTGCAACGGGCAACGTGCAACGTGCTCCGTACAACGTGCACCGTACAACGGGCAACGTGCAACGTGCTCCGTACAACGTGCTCCGTACAACGGGCAACGTGCAACGGGCAACGTGCAACGTGCTCCGTACAACGTGCTCCGTACAACGGGCAACGTGCAACGGGCAACGTGCAACGTGCTCCGTACAACGTGCACCGTACAACGGGCAACGGGCAACGGGCAACGTGCAACGTGCAACGTGCTCCGTACAACGGGCACCGTACAACGGGCAACGTGCAACGTGCTCCGTACAACGTGCTCCGTACAACGGGCAACGTGCAACGGGCAACGTGCAACGTGCTCCGTACAACGTGCACCGTACAACGTGCACCGTACAACGGGCAACGGGCAACGTGCAACGTGCTCCGTACAACGGGCACCGTACAACGGGCAACGGGCAACGGGCAACGGGCAACGGGCAACGTGCAACGTGCTCCGTACAACGGGCACCGTACAACGTGCAACGGGCAACGTGCAACGTGCAACGGGCAACGTGCAACGTGCAAAGTGCAACGGCCTACGCGCTACGATCTACTGGCAACGGGCAACGTGAAACGTGCTACCTGCAACGTGCTACGTGCAACGTGCAACGGGCAACGTGCAACGTGCAACGACCTACGCGCTACGATCTACTGGCAACGGGCAACGTGAAACGTGCTACCTGCAACGTGCTACGTGCAACGTGCAACATGCAACGTGCAACGTGCAACGACCTACGCGCTACGATCTACTGGCAACGGGCAACGTGAAACGTGCTACCTGCAACGAGCAACGTGCAACGTGCAACGGGCAACGTGCAACGTGCAAAGTGCAACGTGCAAAGTGCAACGTGCAAAGTGCAACGGCCTACGCGCTACGATCTACTGGCAACGGGCAACGTGAAACGTGCTACCTGCAACGTGCTACGTGCAACGACCTACGCGCTACGATCTACTGGCAACGGGCAACGTGAAACGTGCTACCTGCAACGAGCAACGTGCAACGTGCAACGTGCAACGAGCAACGTGCAACGTGCAGCGTGCAACGAGCAACGTGCAACGTGCAGCGTGCAACGGGCTACGGGCAACGGGCATCGGGCTACGGGCTACGGGCTACGGGCTACGGGCTACGGGCTACGGGCAACGGGCATCGGGCTACGGGCTACGGGCTACGGGCTACGGGCAACGTGCAGCGTGCAACGGGCTACGGGCAACGGGCAACGGGCATCGGGCTACGGGCTACGGGCTACGGGCAACGGGCAACGGGCATCGGGCTACGGGCTACGGGCTACGGGCTACGGGCTACGGGCTACGGGCTACGGGCTACGGGGAACGCGCAACGGGCAACGGGCAACGGGCAACGGGCTACGGGCTACGTGCAACGCGCAACGCGGAACGCGCAACGGGCATCGGGCTACGGGCTACGGGCAACGGGCAACGGGCTACGGGCTACGGGCTACGGGGAACGCGCAACGGGCAACGGGCAACGGGCAACGGGCTACGGGCTACGGGCTACGGGCAACGGGCAACGGGCTACGGGCAACGGGCAACGGGCTACGGGCTACGGGCTACGGGCTACGGGGAACGCGCAACGGGCAACGGGCAACGTGCAACGCGCAACGGGCAACGGGGTACGGGCGACGGGCGACGGGCGACGTGCAACGTGCAACGCGCAACGCGGAACGCGCAACGGGCAACGGGCAACGGGCTACGGGCTACGGGCAACGCGCAACGGGCATAGGGGTAAATAAAATAAATAAAATAAAATAAAATAAAATAAAATCTGAATATTATACCCCGGCACCTTGACAACTATACCGGGGCATTTATTCAAAATTTCTATTTATTTAACCAAAATATTTATATACAATCATCATTATATAATTTATGTTTCAGAATTTCTAACTACAAAACAAAAGAAAACTACAACAAAAACATAAAAACTACCTAAAGTTACTGGTTTCCAGCAAATCTAATTCTACTAACAAGAAAATAACTAAGACATCTACACTATTCTAAAAAAGAAAACATTAATTTAAATAAACCTAAATCTATGCCACTGGTTTCCAGCGACTGGACAACTGGTTAAAAAAAAACTTCCAGCTATCTTCTATACAAAATACCATACTGGTAACCAGCACTATATATTAAAATTATATTTATATTTGTATAAATAAGTTTATTTAAATATGAACTAAAAATTTATATAAACATATTTATCTACTTTCTTAAAGAAAAATAAAATGTCACCTAAAGATAGATTTAGATAATTAATCTTTTTAATAATCTAGATTTTCACCTCTTTCTAAAAACATACATTTCTTATGAATACATATCCAAATAGTTAACTTTTATGAAATTTTATTACACTCTGCAACCCGCCCGCTGCTCAGTTGCCTAGCAACGGCCTCCATCTTCCCCTGGCTGGACTCCTCCTTCTCCTGCAACAGCAACTTCTCTCACACATTACTTCCGCCTCATTCCTCTTGCAGTCTCCTACTATAGTCGGCATATGCTTCTCCCTTTCTTCTTCTTGATCTTATCCTTCTTCTTTCTGCCCATTCTTGCCTACCCATTAAGACTACAAAATATCTTCTTCTATTTACTTGATTTAAATCATTTCTCTCTATTTATTGTTCAATTTCTATCTGTTCTCTTGTTGGCCTACTCCTCCTTCTTCTTCGATGCCTTCTATTGCTACATTTCCTCTTCTCTGCCTGTCTCGTAATCTAGAAGATCTTCTTATCTCATCTATTTCAATTTGTTCATTTTCAATCCATTCTACCTCGATGTTTTCAGTTTCCCAAGCTTTTTTACTAACATAATTGGTTAAAAACTGTAGTTTTTCAATTAAATTTGGATTTCTAATTATATAATTTATATAATATCCTCCTAATTGATGCCTTTCTTCTACATTCATAGTTTCATACCTTTCACATTCAAAGTTCGCATGCTCCGGGTTATCTTGTACTTGACAGATATTACATATATCAGAATTCGTTTTTTTAATTTTTTTCCAATATGTTTTATATGGTCCATGTCCAGTTATATAATGAATGAATCCTTTTGTTGGTTGAATGAAATTTAATTTTAATCTTTCTCTAATATTCTGGAAAAATCCATAAACTCTTCTACCTACAGCACATTCCGACCATTCATTTTGCCATTTATTTTTCAAAGCATTTTTTACTTCCCAAATTTTATCTGTTCTTACACCACTAATTTTATAAACCTTTTCTAAATTTCCTTTCTTTAGCCAGAATTTTGCTCCCTTTAATTTTACCAATAGATCAATGGGCCATATTGCTGCAGAGACTAACAGTGCCATTGTGGGTGTTCAGATGGAAATGTTTTAGATATAATTGCGTATGCTGATGATATTGTGATAATGGTGGATGGGCAAAGCAGAAGGGAATTGGAAATTAAAGCGAAGGAAGTTACTGCAAAATTATCAAATTGGTGTGAAATAAACAAATTAAAAATTGCACCAAATAAATCAAATTATTTGCTCTTAAAAGGAAACTTAAAAAGGGATCCAACAATAAAAATTAATAATCAAAATATTCGAAGAGTAAAAGAAGTTAGATATTTGGGGATAATGTTGGATGAAAAATTTAATTTCAGAAAACATACAGATTATATTAGGCAGAAATCTGAGAAAATAATGTTAAAATTGGCAAGAATTACAAAATTAAATTTTGTACTTCCCTTACAGACCATACACATTTATCACAATACAATCTTTGCCTCAATTATTACTTATGCTGCAGCAGTTTGGGCGGAAAAAATGGATAATGTGCAAATTAAAAGGCTGCTAAGAAGAACCCAAAGAAAGATCTTATTAAGGCTAACAGGAGCAGTAAATACAACACCCACAATGGCACTGTTAGTCTCTACAGCAATATGGCCCATTGATCTATTGGTAAAATTAAAGGGAGCAAAATTCTGGCTAAAGAAAGGAAATTTAGAAAAGGTTTATAAAATTAGTGGTGTAAGAACAGATAAAATTTGGGAAGTAAAAAATGCTTTGAAAAATAAATGGCAAAATGAATGGTCGGAATGTGCTGTAGGTAGAAGAGTTTATGGATTTTTCCAGAATATTAGAGAAAGATTAAAATTAAATTTCATTCAACCAACAAAAGGATTCATTCATTATATAACTGGACATGGACCATATAAAACATATTGGAAAAAAATTAAAAAAACGAATTCTGATATATGTAATATCTGTCAAGTACAAGATAACCCGGAGCATGCGATCTTTGAATGTGAAAGGTATGAAACTATGAATGTAGAAGAAAGGCATCAATTAGGAGGATATTATATAAATGATATAATTAGAAATCCAAATTTAATTGAAAAACTACAGTTCTTAACCAATTATGTTAGTAAAAAAGCTTGGGAAACTGAAAACATCGAGGTAGAATGGATTGAAAATGAACAAATTGAAATAGATGAGATAAGAAGATCTTCTAGATTACGAGACAGGCAGAGAAGAGGAAATGTAGCAATAGAAGGCATCGAAGAAGAAGGAGGAGTAGGCCAACAAGAGAACAGATAGAAATTGAACAATAAATAGAGAGAAATGATTTAAATCAAGTAAATAGAAGAAGATATTTTGTAGTCTTAATGGGTAGGCAAGAATGGGCAGAAAGAAGAAGGATAAGATCAAGAAGAAGAGAGGGAGAAGCATATGCCGACTATCGTAGGAGACTGCAAGAGGAATGAGGCGGAAGTAATGTGTGAGAGAAGTTTGCTGTTGCAGCAGAAGGAGGAGTCCAGCCAGGGGAAGATGGAGGCCGTTGCTAGGCAACTGAGCAGCGGGCGGGTTGCAGAGTGTAATAAAATTTCATAAAAGTTAACTATTTGGATATGTATTCATAAGAAATGTATGTTTTTAGAAAGAGGTGAAAATCTAGATTATTAAAAAGATTAATTATCTAAATCTATCTTTAGGTGACATTTTATTTTTCTTTAAAGTTAGTATAATTATATTCCGAAAGTAGATAAATATGTTTATATAAATTTTTAGTTCATATTTAAATAAACTTATTTATACAAATATAAATATAATTTTAATATATAGTGCTGGTTACCAGTATGGTATTTTGTATAGAAGATAGCTGGAAGTTTTTTTTTAACCAGTTGTCCAGTCGCTGGAAACCAGTGGCATAGATTTAGGTTTATTTAAATTAATGTTTTCTTTTTTAGAATAGTGTAGATGTCTTAGTTATTTTCTTGTTAGTAGAATTAGATTTGCTGGAAACCAGTAACTTTAGGTAGTTTTTATGTTTTTGTTGTAGTTTTCTTTTGTTTTGTAGTTAGAAATTCTGAAACATAAATTATATAATGATGATTGTATATAAATATTTTGGTTAAATAAATAGAAAATTTGAATAAATGCCCCGGTATAGTTGTCAAGGTGCCGGGGTATAATATTCAGATTTTATTTTATTTTATTTTTTTTTTTTTATTTTTTCTTCATCTCTTTCAGCTAGGCAGCGAGGTTGTCGTTTGACGTTTCTATTTCGGCAGCAAGGTTGTCGTTTGCCATCTTCATCTCTTTCAGCTCGGCAGCGAGGTTGTCGTTTGCCGTCTTCATCTCTTTCAGCTAGGCAGCGAGGTTGTCGTTTGACGTTTCTATTTCGGCAGCGAGGTTGTCGTCTGCCGTCTTCATCTCTGCTTTCAGCTCTTGTAAAAAGGTCACCAATGTAGCCTCCATCGTTAAATCCCACTTCTGACACCAGTGTGACTTTGGTGGGTGTAAAGTAAAGAAGACAGATGTAGTCGGGATAAAGATACACTTTTATTTCCGTAAACAGTAACTTTTTACACTCGTTGCAACAGCAAGAAAGTCTTTTCCGATTCACTCACACCACGGCTCCAAATTCGTCACAAAACTGTCCCTTCTCCGTCGGCACGACTCCTCAACGCTTCACATACGTCTGTCCTTTCCGTCGGCACGACTACTCAACGCTTCACATACGTCTCTTGTTTCCGTCGGCACGACTACTCAACGCTTCACATACTTCTGTCCACTCCTGTCTGTCGCACTTTACCGCTATTTATATCTCCCAGGCACTATTCTGGAAAGTTCAGTTATTACGGTGAAATACAAAGCAGAAGATTCCCGAAGTCTCTATCCTTTTCTCTCTTTCGGCAAGCGCCCCAACAATGCGGCCATTCTCTGTCTCTTTCCTTCGGCTCCTTTGCGGTAGTGCCGACAATAATGCGATGGGTGACACTGCTGTTGTCGGCAATTAGATGCGGCGGGCGCGGTGACAGTATTGTCGCCCATCGCATTATTGTCGGCACTACCGCAAAGGAGCTGAAGGGAAGAGACAGAGAATGGCCGTATTGTTGGGCGCTTGCCGAAAGAGAGAAAGGGATAGAGACTTCTGGAATTGTCTGCTTTGTATTTGACCGCAATAATAACTGAACTTTCCTGAAGTTTCCAGAACAGTGCCTGGGAGATATAAATAGCGGTAAAGTGTGAGAAGAAACAGTTCTTGTGTTACGAATTCGGAGCCGTGCTGTTGGTGAATTGGTAAAGACTTTCTTGCTGTTGCAACGAGTGTACAAAGTTACTGTTTATGGAAATAAAAGTGTTTCTTTATCTCGACTACATCTGCCTTCTTTACTTTACACCCACCAAAGTCACACTGCTGTCAGAAGCGGGATACGACGATGGAGGCTACATTGGTGAGCTTTTTACAACAGCTGAAAGCAGAGATGAAGACGGCAAACGACAACCTCGCTGCCGAGCTGAAAGAGATGAAGACGGAGCTATCGGCGAAAATTGACGAGCAACTGGTTGGCATAAGGAAGGATGTGAAAGAGCTCGGTGGAAAGATGGAGGACCTCGGCCTACGCGTTGACGCCCTGGAGAATGTCGGGAAACGGCTTAGCGTTCTCGAAGACAGGGTCGACGGTAGCGCCAAGGAGCTAAATGCAATGGTGGAAGGGATGCTTAGTGAAAAGCTCAAGAACTACAAGGCTGAGGCTCCAGCACACGACACAACATCGACGCGCGTCAAACCACCGAAGTACGATGGCACGTCAACGTTTGAGGTCTTCCGCCGTCAATTCGACACAGTGGCCAAGCACAACAAATGGTCGCCAGAAGAAGAGGCCGCGCAGCTGATAGCCAGCCTCCAGGGACGAGCCGGTGAGGTGCTGAACGCAGTCCAGACAGCGGCGGCGCCCAAGGACATCTGGGAGGCCCTGGAGAACCGGTTCGGAAACCACCGCTTAGCCGCAGCCTACCGCAGCCAACTGAAATCTAGGATGCAACTGCCAGTGGAGACGCTGCAGGAGTTCGCCCTGGCAATCGAACAGCTGGCCAGCAAAGCCTTGGTCGACCTCCCCTCCGAATTCGTATCCCGAGAAGCCGCCTATACCTTCGTCGACGGGGTACGCGATGCCGAGATACGTCAACGCCTGATGCTCGGCGACTACAAGACCATCCACGAGGCACTAACGGCCGCATTAAGGACGGAAGCGGCCAAAGTGACGGCTACCCCGACCTCGAAGACAAGGAGTGTCCGCTACGATGAAGACCGCAGACCAGTCCAGGGACGCCGACGAAGACCAGGTGGCGTGTGTTGGGGGTGTGGCCAGCCGGGACACCTGATGAGACACTGCCGGCACCAAGAAGAGCAGCCGGAAAACGAGTAATGGCCGGCGTGGCGAGGGGCACGTCAGCGCCATCACCATCATTCCCTCGAGTGACACTGTGCGCCGTCAGCCGACGGATAGATGACAGCCTCATCGCGGACGGTTGGGTGAGAGGGAAGCCGTGCCGCGTGCTTGTTGACACTGGAGCAGCCGTGACTGTCATCAGACCTGACGTAGCCAGGGGCTTGCCATCGAGAAAACCGAGCCGACCGCACCAACTAGTGACGGCATCGGGTGACACCTTGCCTGTGGAGAGGGAGGCCCTGCTGCAGTTGACCCTGGGGCGAAGTGTCTTGCGTTTGTGGGTGTTCGTCGCGGAGGTGGCTGAGGAGGTGATACTGGGACTGGATGCCCTCAGGAGCCACGAGGCGACGGTCGACATCGGCAAGAAGGTTCTGCGGCTTAAGGGAGAGGAAGTAATGCTCCGGCACCCCGAAGAACGCCATGGAATCTGCAGGGTCATTCTCAGGGAAGACGTAGTTGTCCCCGCGAGAAGCGAGATGGTAGTGACGGCGCGACTGGAAGGCCAGCGCAAGAACATGCTGCTGGACCGGAAGACGCATGTGCACGGGCTCTGTGTAGCCGGGACATTGTTGCCGTGCCGAGAGGAGGTGCCGGTGAGACTGCTCAACCCAACAGACAGCGATCACGACGTCCAGGCCGGGACGGAGTTGGGGGCGTGCAAGCCTGTGGTCAGCGTAACACCATTAGACAAGACCCAGGAGCCGGTGCCGACGCAACACCTGGGGCCCCGCCTGGAAGGCTTACTGGAGAGGGCGGCCGACCACCTGACCGCTGAACAGAGAGAGAAGGTCCAACAACTGCTGAGACGCTATCAGCGCGTCTTCAGCCAAGGCAGCAGCGATTAAGGCCGCACGGACCGAGTGCTTCACCACATCGATACCGGAGACGCCCGGCCTATTCGGCAACCACCTAGACGCGTTCCGTTGGCTAAACAAGCGGCGGTACGAGACATGCTTGAGGACATGAGAACCAATGGAGTGATCGAAGAGTCTGACAGTCCTTGGTGTTCCCCTGTAGTTCTGGTGAAGAAGAAGAATGGCGAGCTACGCTTCTGCGTAGATTACAGGAAGCTGAACGCTGTCACCAGGAAGGACTGCTTCCCCTTACCCCGGATTGACGACACCCTGGACACGCTTGCTGGTGCACAGTGGTTCTCAACCCTGGACCTGAAATCGGGTTACTGGCAGGTGGCTTTAGACCCGAGAGACAAGGAGAACACCGCATTCTCGACAGGCCAAGGGCTTTGGCATTTCACAGTTATGCCCTTTGGTCTCTGCAACGCACCAGCTACCTTCCAACGCCTCATGGAGTCAGTAATGAGAGGATTGACTTATGACGCCTGCCTGTTATACCTGGACGACATCATCATCGTCGGCAAGACATTCGAAGACCATCTTGATAAACTGAGCAAGGTGCTACAGAGACTGCAGGCGACCGGCTTGAAGCTGAACGCCAAGAAGTGCCAGCTCTTCCGCAGGGAAGTCAACTACTTGGGCCACATAGTCTCACCAACCGGAGTGGCCACGGATCCGGAGAAGACAGGTCGTGAGAGATTGGCCTCACCCAAAGGATAAGCGAGAACTGCGCAGTTTCCTTGGATTGTGCAGTTATTACCGCCGCTTCATAAAGGGTTTCTCCAGCATCGCCAAACCCCTCACTCGCCTGACGGAAGAACATCGACCTTATGTGTGGACGGAGGATGCCAAAGGTGCTTTCCGGCAGCTGAAGAGGACGCTCTGCAGTGCTCCTATTTTGGGATTCCCACAACCAGGCGACGCCTTCATTGTGGACACCGACGCCAGCGACCATTGCATTGGAGGCGTCCTATTCCAAGTCCAGAACGGCCACGAGCGGGTGATAGCCTACTACAGCAAGACGTTGTCCAAGGCAGAGAAGAACTACTGTGTCACCCGACGAGAGCTACTGGCGGTAGTGAAGACCTTGGAGCACTTCCACAAGTACCTGTACGGTCAGCCATTCCACCTGAGGACAGATCACTCCGCCCTAATCTGGCTACTTAGCTTTAGAAACCTGGAGGGCCAGACAGCCCGTTGGGTCCTGAGGTTGCAGGAGTACGACTTCACCTCCGAACATCGCAGAGGGAAGAGCCACGGCAACGCAGACGCCATGTCCCGAAGACCCTGCCCAGAAGAGTGCGGCCAATGCGCAAGAGTGGAAGAGAAGGAGCGTACCGCAGCTGACAGAGTGGTCACGGCAGTGCCTGCGGATGGATGGGATAGCACGGGCCTGAGAAGGGAGCAGCTGGCAGACGCCGACTTGGGGCCACTCTTGAGAGAAGTGCAGGCAGGGACGAGACCAACCTGGGAGGACATCGCACCCAGAAGCGCTACATACAAGTCGTACTGGGCCCAATGGGACTCGTTGAAGACCAAAGAGGGCGTGCTGTTCCGGGTATGGGAATCACCTGATGGGAAGACCCAGAAAGAGCAGTGGTACTTCCCTGAAGTAAGGTCCCGGAAGTCTTGGAGGAAGTGCACGCCGGTACCTCGGGTGGACACCTAGGAGCAAACCGGACGATCGACAACTCCGACACCGCTACTACTGGCTGAGGCTCCGAGCAGACGCTGAGAACTGGTGCCGTCAATGTCACGTGTGCGCGGCGAGTCGGGGCTCCCAGACTAGGAGCCGGGGTCGCATGCAGCAGTACAACGTCGGAGCGCCCTTCGAACGCATCGCCGTCGACATAGCTGGACCATTCCCAGTGTCCGATCGAGGCAACAAGTACCTGATGGTAGCTGTGGACTACTTCACCAAGTGGCCGGAGGTGTATGCCATCCCGAACCAAGAGGCAAAGACGATTACAGACTGCCTTGTGGAACAGCTGTTCTGCCGTTTTGGGGTAGAGCTCCACAGCGACCAGGGCACCAATTTTGAGTCGCACCTAATGAAGGAGGCATTGGAAAGACTTGGGGTGAACAAGACCCGCACAACACCCCTACATCCACAATCGGACGGCATGGTCGAGAGATACATCAAGACCCTAGAGGAGCACCTGAGGAAGGTCATGGCCAGCCATCAGCGAGACTGGGACCTCACGGTACCACTGTTCTCTCTGGCCTACCGTTCGTCGACACACGACACCACCGGGATGACACCAGCAAGCCTAATGTTCAGCCAGAGCTACGCCTCCCTTGTGACCTGGCTTTTGGGAGCCCCCCGGAAGCGAAACAGCCGGCAACCAAGTATGTGGAGAATCTAGTAGACCATCTCCACGACATGCACGAGATGGCTCATCAGAACATCCAGATGGCGAGCGACCGCATGAAGACCCGCTACGACAGGCAAGCCAACAGCCGAGGATTCCAGCAAGGTGACATGGTCTGGTTGTACCGCCCTACCCGCACCAAGGGACGCTGCCCAAAACTTCAACAACCGTGGCAAGGACCGTACCGAGTGGTAAAGAGGATTAACGACGTAGTCTGCTGCATCCAGAAGGTGCCCCGAGGGAAGATGTTAGTGGTACACCTGGATCGTCTGGCCCGTTACGATGGTGCTGTTCGGGACGACCAGCCTTGAGGAGGGAGCAGTGTCGCCCATCACATTATTGTCTGCACTACCGCAAAGGAGCCGAAGGGAAGAGACAGAGAATGGCCGCATTGTTGGGCGCTTGCCGAAAGAGAGAAAGGGATAGAGACTTCTGGAACTTTCTGCTTTGTATTTGACCGCAATAATAACTGAACTTTCCTGAAGTTTCCAGAACAGTGCCTGGGAGATATAAATAGCGGTAAAGTGTGAGAAGAAACAGTTCTTGTGTTACGAATTCGGAGCCGTCCTGTTGGTGAATCGGTAAAGACTTTCTTGCTGGTGGAACGAGTGTACAAAGTTACTGTTTACGGAAATAAAAGTGTTTCTTTATCTCAACTACATCTGTCTTCTTTACTTTACACCCACCAAAGTCACAGTATATTTCTTAGAGCGCATCCAGTACAGGGCTCCAGCAAGATGGTATTGCCCAATCCAGACCAAAGGGTGCTGCCCCACGCACCAACATAGAGTGCACCAGGGCCAAGACAGTCTCAACAGTTGATAGTTTAGAAATCTAAACAAGTTACACTGGACAACAGAATTAAGCCACTTGGAAATATTGAAAGACAGATGCCCAGAGAGAGGATATGAGACCAGAGTGAAGGATCATGGACTGGAGTTCAACCAGGGCCGGGAAATCCACATCTGACAGTCTATAGTAAATCCAGCCTAATAAGCTACCCAACATCAACACTGCTAATGTATTAGTATGCAAAGCATGTATGACATCACACTATATTGGCAGCGAAAGATATTTATTGTTTGTGTCATGAAAGATTGATTATATTTCCTGAAATAGCTTCCAGCGGTGCAAGCAGTTCAAGCGTTTCTCTACCACCTAGGCGGCTTAGGTTTGATCCACTGGCAAGACCGAGCACTGGCTTTTAAGTCCTAGGGGTTGTAAATCCTACATAAGGGGAGGCTGCTAATCAGGTAAAGAAAAAAATAGCTTCCATTTAAAAGAGTAGCTTTAAGTTTGGTATCTATATATCGTATTCCTCTCTCCGAGCATTTCTACCTTTCATTATTTCCAAGTGGTTTAATTCATTTGTCCACAGTAACTTGTGTAGATTTTAAGCTACCAGTTGTGGCTGTCTTGGCCCTGGATGAACTCCGGTCCATAATCCTTCCCCCAGGTCTCGTGTTTCTCTCAGGTCCTCTGTACAGGCATCTGTCATCCAATAAATATATTTAATTAAAGCAATTTTCGAAGGTGCATGTAGAAAAGTGCCTTAGCGACATGAATTATATATATAATAACTGTACTATTTTCTATAAATTTAGCTTAGCAATTTTGTTCCTGATGATCCTGGTGAGGACATTAGGACAATGTCATCGTTTCTTGACATGTGTACAAATTTCCAAGTCAATCAGATGAGTCTAAATTAATCTCTGTAACATAATTTTCACTGTCATTTTTTTATCCTGATGATCCTGCTCAGGACATTAGGACAAAATCATGGCATACTGTCATTAGTCCTTGACATGTGTGCAAATTTTCAAATCAATTAGATGACTAAGTTGGTGAAAATCATGTCAAAAGATTCTGTTACATACATCCATGGAATTGAAGCTAATATAAAAACTCACACAGGCACAAAAAGCTAAGCACGGATAATTGAGAAACACAATCAAATCTTCCCAGATTAACATAATGTATGTTTACAAATACAAATTGAACTATGTTTTAAACTTTCACTAGAATTTTTCTGCCACATCCCATTAAGTTATATAATTAACAATGACTAGCATCTTTGTCAGTTGATAATCTTTCTTGTGTGAAATAAATATGTTGAAGTAAAACAATGTGTTGCATGTTTTGGGTGACCCTCGTAAACAAGAACAAAAATTGGCTAGAAAAGCATGAAATTGATCCTCACTTGTTGAAAGCATCCCTTACTTAAAACAGCTAACATTTACATTTTAATGATCTGAAGCTTTCCTGGCATGTGTTATTGGTGATAGTTTCTCAGGGGCTAACAGGCAAGCTTTTAGCGACTAGCTCAGGGCAACTGCCCAAGCTAGACTACTGATGTCTCAATATTCCTAGCCCACACAAGATAAGATCAGCCTCCCAGTATAAATTTGGTTGCAGTTATTTGTTAGAGGAAAAAGTGACTCAAGAAGACATGTTGCAGAAAGTGAAGACAGAGTAATAAACATTGCACATTAATTCTAATCATTTGTTTTGAGTACTGGGCCATTCATTGGATAGAACCAGTACAAGTGTGCTGGTTATCACACACATCTCTGCTCTAACACAATGAAGTACTCATTTATATATCAAAGAGAGATTTATTTGTTAAGACAATTACAATTTTAATATGAAAGTTACATTTTGTAATTAACAAACATTATTTTGGTTTTGAATGCAGGATGGTTTCAACCAACACCACAGTACAGCTACTGTCATTCTCACCTGTCAACAAATCAACAGAGCAATTTTATCATTAATATACAATAGGTTCAAAAATCTTTTTTTTTAAATTTTCCATTTATACCTCACCTTTAACTACAAAGGTCATACTGGCATTGACTCGTTTAACATTGGCTTTTAATACATTAAATTACACTCTCAATCATACTTCCAGACTCTATGGAGGATAAGGAATAATAATCCTGACTAGAGAAAAATTCCCACTCCAGCCAGGAACTGAACCAGGAACCCTTGCATAGCAGGCAGGTGCTCTACAAGGCCAGCCTCAACAATGTTGTTAGTAAACACCTCTTACAAATAACTGAAAATTTTGAAAATTCACCTACCATCCCTGGGCATTTAGGAAATTTCAAAAAATCCTCAAGAAACTAAACATAAAACTGGCACCACAAAACAAATACAATTTAAAAAACCTCCCGAACAAGCCACTAAACAATACTATCCCTTACAAGCTAAAATTTACCAGATCAACTGCAATAGTTGCGATAAAGCTATCTAGGAAAAACTAAAAGAAATTTGGAAATCAGACTAAAGAAACTCCAGAGAAACATGTTGTTGTTGTTGTTTTCTAGTGCCTTGCATCTGGCAATGAAGCCATTAGCATTCGTGCTTTCCAATACTTTTGAACTGTAGTTTCTTCTGATCTTAATGCTTCACACGTCTTCAAGTGGTCTTCGTTCATTTCTGCTGGATCGTTACACAGGACACATATTGGTGAGGCTAAGATACCTATTCTGTAGAGATGACTTGCCAAACAGTCATGATTTGTCAATAGTCGGAAGGCTGCAACAGCTGTTTTCCTTGGTCTCTGGGGGATTATATCTGGATTGGAAAGTAGTGTAATCCATTTTTTATCTTTGGCATTTGTTTCTATTTCTTGTAGATATGAATGACAAAAATTTTTTATGATCAAGCGTTTTATTGAGGAATATGAGAAATTGAATTTAGAATTTTGTTTTATTGTTGTGCCTTTCTTTGCAAGTGAGTCTGCAGCTTCGTTCCCCATGAGTCCAGAGAAACATAAAATTAAAAGAAACTTAAAAGTCTGCTATGGCACACAACTTTTGGAATGAAAACCACAACATTGGCCTTGATATAAAACTGTTAAAATCTCTAAATTCACCAACAGAAGTGAGCATTTGGGAAAAAATATACATAATCAAAAACAATAATAAAGTGATTAACTTTGAAATCCCAGTTTTAAATGAAGTGTTAAAGCTCTGCATCCCTAACACCAGATGGCAGCAGAGAGAGGGAACAAGAAGATAGTGTCAGTCACCCAACGGCTGATTGTACAACTGATAAATTCCAGAAAATACATCTTTCAAGGGTAAAATCTGATGCATTGTGCTGTTATTTAAATATTCAGCTATTAATTCCTCTGCACTTACAAGTGCTATGTAAAATAAGAACCCACAAAACATTGATAGCAAAGAGATGTGAAGCACTACACTAAGATTGTCATTTTTGGAGTTCTTTGAAAGACAGTGAATCACATTGCAAGGATTCCTGCTGCTGAGCAACATGAGATAAGCAGTACATACTATAAGGTAAGGATTTTACTGCATCTCTTGCGGAGTAAGGACCTGCAAATAGATTACCATACATCTGTACAACTTTTCCTCATACTTCATGAGAACACAGTAACTAAACGTAAACCTATTGAATTAATGTAATGCAGCTATAAAAAACCTCAACATTCAACATTTCTATTGCAGTGACTTGAAAATGTTATCAGTGTGTGGTAATGTAATGTGACACTGGGTTAAGCAACCTACACCACTCGGTGGCTTGTACCTGGCCAACAACAACAGAGCAGCACAACAAAGCATTTCCAGACAATTCACAATCTTTCTACTGCTGGCTTCTTTGTGAAGGTTCAAGAAAACTGTGCTATATCACTGTCGTCTATGTAGGCGAGTGCGGCAGCAAGGAAAGTGAGTGAGTGTCGAACAAGACAGCTGTTAGTAGTGTACGTGTGTGTGTGTGTGTGTGTGTGTGTGTGTGTGTGTGTGTGTGTGTGTGTGTGTGTGTGTGTGTGTGTGTGTACACTTGTCATTTAGAGAAATGTTGTTGTTGTTAGCTAATGCTGGATTTCTGACAATGAAGTCATTAATCCTCTTGCTCTCCAATGTTTTTCACTGATGGATGGGAAGGGCACTAGAAGTGGCCGGGCATATTTGAAGGTGGTCTCGGGCCATTTCCTCTTGCAGATCACATAGAGGACAGAGTGGTGAAGAATATATCCCAATTCTGTTTAAATGTTTTGCCAGACAATCATGTCCTGTAATCAACCTGAAGATTGCAACTGCTGTTTTTCGAGGATACTCAGGAATCACTATTTGAATGTTTGGTAGTTCCCATCTTTTATTCTTTGATTTTTCATAGTAATATTTTGCAATAATTTTTTCGAATTCAGAGTTGACTAATCTTTTAGCTGCATAAAATGGTAAATTAACTATAGATTTTTGTACACCGCTGGTACCCTTTTTTGCAAGAAAATCAGCTTTCTCATTACCACTCAGTCCACAGTGAGCTGGTATCCATTGGAAGACTAGGTGTTTTTGAAGTGCTGTTAGATGGCTAAGCATCTTCCAACATTCTATAATAGTTTGGTTTTTTGGTGACAACTTGGAAGTAATTGCTATAATTGCTGCCCTGGAATCTGAGAGAATAACTGCTTGCTGAAAATGTGAAATTCTATACAAAAGATTTTGTAGGGCCATTCGAATTGCTTCAATTTCTCCATCAAAGTTAGTTAGAGAAATGTGAGTCTATGTCAACAGAGATAGGTTTAGGACATTTGCCACGTTGCACTTAGTCAACATTGAAGTGCTGGAACAATTTTAGTGAGTGTAATTGTCAAAGCTACCAGTCTCTGAGACAAAGAGAACTAAAGCACTGAAATATGTGTCAAGGCTACGATAAGACAGAACAGCTATGAAAGGTCACAACGAATTGTAGACTATTGAGTAATATTGAAAAAATAACATGCTGGTACTGGAATCTTCAGTTCACAGAAGCAAGTACAGTGTATTTGAGTTGACCTATAGACACTTTTAGTTTCACTTAAGTTAGCTTTTGTCTGAACATGTTTCAAACACCATCATTGTCAAACGCCATTCTAGAAACTGCTCATAATGTAAACAATGGTTTTCAAAACATATGAAGATAAAAAGTTGAGTGAAACTAAAAGTGTCTGTAAGTCGACTCAAATATTTCGACCAACTATTGACAAGTTTCATTGTTTATATCACTTTGTATGTGTGCAGTGGGATATTGGTCATGGTTGATGCTGTCAGTTTGCAAACTGCCGAGTCCATCATTTGTTGATTCAGCATGCGAATTAAAAGACATGACTAAGTGATAAGAACCATGTGGTTAGAATGTACCATCTTAACATGTGCTCATGTATACTGAATGTTCACACATGTTACTATAATCTGCACTTACTATTTATATATTGGAACCTTTTTCCAGGTCTAATTACAGATTTGTTCAGCAGTCAGATAATACTGACTCCAGTTAAAAGATACATACAATTCAACAGTATCATAAATGCTTTTGTAAATTATAGAGTCCTAATTCAAGAAATCCTACGTCATATTTTTCTACTTTTTTGTTTAATTTACTGGAGCAGATGTTTGCTTTATGATGTAAGTGTCAGTTTTGTTTCCCCTCCTTCAATATGTTGTTGTTAGCTAATGCTGGATTTCTGACAATGAAGTCATTAATCCTCTTGCTCTCCAATGTTTTTCACTGATGGATGGGGCACTAGAAGTGGACGGACATATTTGAAGGTGGTCTCGGTCCATCATAAAAAAGAGAGCAATAGCAGTAATAGTAACCGTTTTTTAGAGAGCACCATATTTTTATGTTTTGGCGCTCCTTCAATATGTTCAGACTCGCTATACTGCCATTACCATACACTACTTGTTGGAAGTTAATATGGCCAGCTCTTAAATAGCTAATTTATTCTTCAGACAATGCTCACACTGTCATTTTACTATATGAGGAAAGAGTGCAACAATTATGCAATGAAATACAGTAAATTAATGCAATTTCAGAACATTAGTTTCAAAGTGATCCATGTCTCAGCCCCTGAAAATTAATCTTAGAGGAAAGTACCTTAGCTATCGGAGGATGCAGTTCCTACGTCGGGGACTAAGTCTCTTGCTTCCATAAATGCCGCTAATAATGCAGACAACTGAATATTTTCATTTGTTCCTGATGAAAGTCGATTTTCAATTTCTGCCATTTTCACCACCATTTCAATGGTAGCCTCTTCTGGCATGGCAACTGAAATATAAAATGTTTTGCTTTAATAATTCCTTAAAATACAATTGCTATACAAGGGCTATTCCAGAAGTACCCGACCTGACATACAGATAGCAATAGTTGTTTCAAGCAAATGACTAGGTAGAACTTACCAACCTTACAAAGCTTAAGTTTGAAGTTTGACAATGCTATGTTGTTCATTTGTTTGGCAGCCTTCAATGCTGAATGTTCTCAGCACAATTGTAAACATGGATAAAACTGGTCATTGTTATGTAATACAATACTTTAATTTAAAAGTCTTAGTCCAATGAATATTAAAGTTGAGCTAAGATTCTACTCTGGGGAAGTCTGTTCCTTCATTTACAGTCGCTGCAATGGAAATCTTTACAAGGTAATAAAAACAACAAATTCCGACTTTACATGGTTTTATTTTTAACTTCTGCGTACAATTAGTACTTGGTCATATTTCCCTTAACTTTTATGACTTTCAGGAGTCTCCTAGGCATTGAGTCTGCTAGATATTCAAAATATTTTTTGTCCATTTCCACCCACAACTTCTTGAACACTTCCTGTAGCTCCTTAATACTTGATGGTTGCAGCTCTTCTATTTTATTTTTCATTTGATTCCAAGTATTTTCTATGGGATTTAGGTCAGGAGAGTTACCAGGCCATTGAAGTACAGGTATATTATTATCTTTCAGGAATTTTTGAACCATCTTTGTCCTATGTGCAGGGGCACCATCATGCATGAAGTACTGACACTGGTGAATCGGCCAAAATGTGAACAAATGCTGTTGTAACACTTCTAAATAGTTACTTCCCTTCATTGTGATATTTTTTGGGAGAAAGTACAAGCCACCTCTACCATAATTACCACTAAAAGCACCCCATACCATCACACTTTCTGGATGTTTAACAGTTTTGACAGAAACTTTGGATCATATCGTGACACATTTTTTGGCCTCCTCACCATTTTGGACTTTCCTCTGACCAGTTTGAAAGTGCTTTCATCAGAAAACATTACTTTACGCCAGTCCTCTGATGTCCAGTGCTGATATGTCTTGCAAAAATGTATCCTTTTCTTCTTCATAGCTTCAGTCTGAAGAGGCTTCTTGGCTGCACACCGACTTGATAAACCTAAGTCTTTTTGAAGTCGATGCTGAATGGTCCTTATTGCAACATTGTTGAGAAGATCTGGGTGTTTCTTCTTTAACCCTGCCGCTGTAATCAATGGATCAGCCATCACTTCACGTTTTAGCAGGCCATCAGTTCTTGTTGAAGTCTTTCTTTTACCACCTGAGCCGATTTTTCGTCTTGGTGTGTTGCCAGGTGGAAAAGATGCTGCTGCTGTTTTTAGGTCATAAATAGCTTGTCTTGAAACCTTTAGATCGGCAGCTACACGAATTACAGAGGTACCTACTTCCAATAGAGTTAAAGCACGAGTCTTCTCCTCAGAAGTGAGCTTCTTGCGTCCCATTATTTGTATTATAATGAGAAATACACAACTTTAAAAATGGCACTCAGGTTAAAAATTTAATAATGACGGCAAACTGGAAACAGAACACTCTGTACAAATACCAGAGACTGACTGAGACCCGACCTGCTAATAGAAGCAAGCTGCTACTGTGCACTCAAGAATCACGTGATTTGCAGCTCCGTCCGCTCCTTTGTATCGTGGCGGGAGAAGAACAAACTGAGCACATTGTCTACGTAAGGATTTTCCTTGCACTAACAATGTAAAGATTTCAATTGCGGCGACTGTACAACAGTAAAATATTGTGTAGTAGAGTTTAATTGAGGCCAAGATGAACATCACAGAGGTTGACCATGCCAGAAGTTGTAAAAAAACCCAATAAATGGTATTGGACAAAAACTGTTGTACATTGCATACTGGATGAAAATTTGGGCATGAGAAAGTTGTGTGAATGATGAGTGTTGTTATTGCCCACAGTGGAACAAAATCAGTATCGTGAGGATGTTTCAGTCGAGTGTTTGGCAATGTTTTGCTGCAATAAAGCTGAGTTTCTGTATCAATACATAACCATGGATCAAACTTGAGTCCATCACTTCACAGCTGAGATGAAGGAACAATTGAACATGTATACTGAAAGGGAAGAATTGGCTCCAATAAAAGCGAAGACAGCTCCATCTGCACACAAAGTCATGGAGTCAATTCTTTGGTATGCACATTAGATGATTTTCACTGATAATCTCCAAAGACTTAAACAATCAGGTTGCGTCCTGCACCATGGCGTAGTGGGCTAGGGTGTCATGTCTTGGTCCCCTGCCACGGAATGTGGCTCAGGTTCAATCCCACCCCTCGGGGTGCAGATTCTAAGTCCAGGGTATAGGACCGATGCCCACTCAGAATTGTGAGGAAATTGCGGAGCTTGCGATTGGTAAGCGGTTCTGGTCATGAAAGCCAACTTTCCAGCTGGGGGTGTCGAGATGCTGACCACATCTGCTCGCCGTATCAGTTGAATGATCACCCACCTCTACCTTGCCTATGTGGGCGTGAGGCTGGTAGTCGGGTTGGCAGGCCCTGGTCCGATGCGGACTGTAGTGCCACGGGTTTAACTTTTTAATTGGGTGTGCATTTAACAAACAAGAAAGTTTAGTAAGGAAAAATTGAAGCTATTAACAGTGAAGCAACAAGACTAAAGTAAGAACAAATTAGAAACTAAAAACTTCACTTATCTTAGTAATGTTGTTATTCTTTTGCTGACCCTGGGTTTCAAGTTGTCTCCAACTCATTCTCAAAGCCATATAAACAAATTTGTTACCAAAGCTACAATCTTTTATTTTTTCTGGAAAACAAATACTGATACTCAATTTTCATTTACCAATCTCTGAAAACAAAAATTTATAAATACAATCTATAGATGGTAATTCGAAGTTCATGACAGAGTTTCTGTTTTTTAAAATAAAATTTTTTTCCCAAACCATTAAATCTATAGGACTACTTAATTGTTTTAATAATTTAACTTCTGGATTAATTTCATGATTAAATGACCAAAAATGATCTGCTACAGCTGATTTATCAGCTTGTTTATATTTAATATTTCTAAAATGTTCTTTTATTCTGGTTTCTAAATGATGTTTAGTTTTACCAATATAAACCTTATCACAATCTAAACAGCTAAATTGATAAATGCCAGATTTTTTATAATTTGGTATTTTCTTTTTTAGAAAAGTTAAGTAAATTTTGTATATTAAATTTATTTTGAGGGACCAAATTTATTCCATATTCTTTAAAAATCTTTGTAAATTTTTTATTGGCCCATAGGTGATAAGTAAACTTTTTAAAAATACAATTATCTTTTATTTTTTTAAGGGTTGAAACTTCTTTAACAGCTTTTTGATACTTAAATTTTTTTATCTTTTTATGTATAAAATCTGTATTAAAACCATTAATTACTGCAGTGTTAATAATGTGTTTATATTCTATGTCAAATTCATCTTTATTAAGGGGTATATTTATTAACCTATAAATTAAACTATTAAAAACAGCAATTTTATGTGCAAAAGGATTAAAACTTTTATATTTTATGTAATTATCAGTGTGAGTATATTTTCTGTAAATACCAAATTTCAATTTATTGTTATGTCTTTTAATTTTTAAGTCCAGAAATGAAAGGAATCCATTATTCTCAATTTCCAAAGTGGATTGTATCGCTTTATCTTGTAAATTTTAAAGTTTTAAAGCATCATTTATCTGTTTTTTAGGGACAAAAGCAAAAATGTCATCCACATATCTATACCATATTTTAAAAATTAGAGGGGAATGATTTTGTAATTTGAGTTTCAAAAAAACTCATGAAAAGTTTAGCAAGAAATGGCGAAAGTGGACTGCCCATTGCCAAGCCAGAAGTTTGTTGAAAAAAATTACCATTAAAACTAAAAAAATTTTGATCTAAACAAAGATTTGTAAGTTTTAAAAAATCATCTATTAAACCACTGTTTAATTCTAAAGAATTTAACCACTTTTTTTTCAGCGGAAAGTCGGTGGTTCAAATCCCAGCTATGGCATTGAATTTGTCAGTTCTGATTCTATCTCTTAAACATTGCCCACACAGGGCTTGTGTTTAAAAACACCAGCAGAAAGTTAATAATTAACAAAATTTGACGTTTGTCACATAAAACAAAAACAATGCTCATAACTAAGTAGAAAGACACTCACCTCTTTGCATATACACGTGCACTTCCGTCAAAATGTCCCCCAAAGCCAATCCTTTAGCAATCTTCAGTTCTTGGATATCTGCTGTGTGTTAAGGATAGAATCTACAATTGCAATGTTAAAAGTAATGGGAGCACTGAAACATAACTAAGACAACATTTTCACATCGTAATTAAACCACAGTAGCTGCAAACTTCATCTTTTTATTATATTTTCACTGTTACTCATAGAGATTCACAACACTTGTTATCCATGGGGGTGTAGTTAGTGGTTGTTGTTGTAGTGTTTAACGCCTGCTTTTACTACTACGGCACCGCAGGCGGTGACACTGATGATACATGAAGATGGAGCACCGGTGGAATGAGATGGCGGGGGAAACCGGAGCACCCGGAGAAAACCCGCCCTGACGCTGCTTCGTCCACCACGAATACCACATGCGGGTCCCTGGGATCGAACCCGGGGTAGTTAGTGGTGCCACACATGCCAACAGCTGTTAACTATCACATATACCGAAGTGGCTACAAACTTTACAACTGATATACTAGCGAGATAGCTCTATAATAACATGTAACAGGTTGTGGGTTCAATTCCCGTGGCTAACCTTCCTGACCGGGAGTTTCCCTGGTTTGCTGGGAAGGATAATTTCCTGTCCTTCCATTCCATTTCATTAATTATTTCATGCATCCTTCATCCTGTTGGATCTTTCAGGGTTGCCAGTGTCAGGTGCAGCTTGGCACGGATAATATGCACACAGGAACTCTTTATGTCACTTGTCCGTAGGATCCAGTTGGAAAAGGGGTCAGTATTTAGAGGCGTTGGACCCCACACTGAGGTCCCCTTGAGTGTTTACTGTAGAGTAGGTGAGTGAGTGGTGGTGGTGTTTAAAGGCCCATTGACAACTAGGTCATTAGGGTCTGAAGTAAAAAAAAAAAAAACCTCACCCCTAAAAGGTTAAAAAGTGAAAGCTAAAATAACTAAAAATGGCAGTTAAAACAACTAAAAATGAGAATTAAAACAGCTAAAAGTTAAACAGCAATGAACTAAAAACACAAGCTGATAAGACGTTTAAAAAGGTAAACACAGAAGTAAAACATCCTAAAATTCTAAATATGCCAAAATAAAAACACCTTACACTTGCTTTCCAAAATCAATATTGGCAACAAACAGCAGTACTGTATTATTTATTTATGCCAACAAACTTGCTGTTGGTGTTTTTAAACACACAAGCTGTGTGTGGGCAAAGTTTGAGAGCTAGAACTGGAACTTAATTCAATGCCACAGCTGGTTCAAATCCCAGCTGTGGCATTGAATTTTTAAGTTCCACTTCTACCTCTCAAGCAGTACTGTAGTTACAGCTACTGGTTGTTGCCTAAAGTGGAGCACAGTGGAACACCGAGGCCAACGAACTGGTGTTGAAGAGCGTACCAGGACATGTGCGATGGAGAGTGGAACATTGCAGACAGGTGCCAGATCACCACATAAAAGGTGTCCATGTGTGGCCTATCCTCAAGCAGGTTAAAGGTTTACTGTAAAGATTACCATATTTCAAGGCATAATCATTGTCATAGTAGCTTGATTTAAACACAAGTGTTTCACTGCATAATCATTGCATTAATATTCACTATTGAGAAACGTGCAACCTGTTAGATTCAGAGTATGCAGCATATTGTCAATGTCAATGTAAAGTTCGTTAACTGCTGAGATGGTCACTAGTACATCAATGAATCTGATTGGTTCAAGTACCCAAACTGCGAGAACTAGCAAACATGAACAAGTGATAAGTGACAAGGAAGGTGAACCATTTGGTTATCACACACCAAGTCAATAACCATCTTATAAGTGCTGAGGCTTTCACGGCCGGCATTATCAACTATGTTAAGTAGATTTTCCGGGCTTGTGGGCCGTGGTCGAGTTGGATTACCTTCCTCCGACGTTTCGCTGAAAACTGCGCCCAGCATCTTCAGGGTCAACCTCTGTTATTAGCGGCTGCACATGAACTAAATAATTGATAATAACCATCTAATTCTTAAATTGTTTGTTTCTAAATGTTCACACACTTATATTACACTGACCTTTATTTACCTATTTGTTCAGTAATCTGATAATACTGACTCCAGTTAAAAAGTACACATGATTTGAGTATGGGAAATGTTTTTGTAAATAATAGATGAGTCTTAACTTAGTAAATCCAAAGTAAAGCTTTTGTTTTTTAATTTTTTTTTATTTACTGGTACAAATGTTTGCATTGCTGTGTGACATCACTTTTGTTTATCCTCCTCCTCTTTTCAACAATGAACTGCTTAACATGGTGCACTTCAGTACACTCAGACTCACTCTTATTCTGTTTAGCATACAACAACATGACCAGTCCTAAATAATTTGTTGTTCACATTATGGCCACACTGTGTATTTTTATGTTGTGAAGAAAGTATAAAATCTGCAATGATTATGCAATGAAACATGGTATTACATTGACTGAATTTGAAGCAGGTTAAGAAATATCATTGGTCAGTTAAAAACAAATGAAATTCTAATGCACAAAATCCATTTTCCACATTGTTATAAATAAGGTGTGAGCCAGTTATGTAGAAAAGGATACTCTTGTACGCAGTAGCAAAGTCATTATTCAAGCACCATCTGACAATATTTGCTATGTCGTTGCTCAGCGGATGTCCCACACATGTGTACACGTTGTCCTCGTTCACCTCCTTATAGGCCATCGCTGTACTCTGTAGTGTGTTCAGAACCTTGCGCATATCTCCTCCTGACAGTTTGAGAAGTGCCCTCTTTCCATCCTCTGTTACCTTCACACTGGAAGACAATAACTTTGTTAACAATATCTTCCGACAGCTCCACATAAACATCAAACATGGCCAATAGTTATACATACGTACTTCTCTTGTTCAATAACATATTCCAGTCTTGGTAAGATCTGCTCTGCTTGGAGTGGACCAAACCGAAATCTTGTACATCGAGATTGCAAGGCAGGAATTATTTTGCCCAAATAGTTGCATATTATACAAAACCGCACATTCTCTGTAAATTTCTCTATAACTGAAAAACATCAAACATACATTATCAAACTAGACTTACATCACAGATAGTTGTTTAACATGAGCACAGTCCTGTCCACATACACTAACCATTATCACTAACATTCATGCTTGTAGTATAAATTACAAATACTTTCATATAATCTCAGTACATATATTTTTGGATGTAAGAAAGGATACAATTGCATAATGTGTTATTTCTGACTTGTGGCCTGCTTATCACCACATGCCATTGGCCGAGTTGCATATTCACAGACCTGGCGACTCAGGGAAACCTCAGAAACAACACCAGCCACAGAGATTGAAACTACGACCTTCCAAATGCAGGCTACAGACATTACCACTTGAGCTATCCCACTCGGTTAAATAATGTCCTTCTGCTGCCACGCATCTCACACCTTTCAAGAGAAATTCCATTAACCTCTTGAGGGATATCGACATGAAATCACGTCCATTTAAAATGACGGATGAGTGATATGGGCGTGTATACACGTCCTGTGCGTTTAAGCATTTAACCCTTATTTATCACTTATCCAACTCAACTTATTATAATTTTCCCTTTATGAAACATTTTAGTAAGGTCTATATATTTTATTGGCTTACCTTAATATGTTCGTTCTGCAGTGATTTACCTCAAAACAGGGATAAACACACAAGGGTACGTACATCTCCACATTCGCGAATTCCCTTCTTGCGGCACACGAAACACTTTGGAGATGGGCAGGACTTCTTTGCTGTTGGTGGTATCCTTTTAGGATAATGTTTTCCTTGAAGTCTGAGGGGTGCAGGGGTTTTGGATTTTCAACCCCCAACGTGGTATTGTTCAATTAGGCTGCGAGCTATTTATAGTCGGTAGTCAAGGTCGGTCATTGCCCTGTGTGGGTTTAGAGCTCTCCAAATTACCAAACAATTGTATATGGTTATATCCAGTTGGTGCAAAAACACCTTTTTATACCACTTCTCCCTTCAGCTACAAGCAGGAAAGAATACGTATGTATTTCAACAAAGAAAGACAAGGACTCTACTAAGTTACGAAACTCGCGTAAGCAAAAGTTGTAATGTTGATCTGTTTTGATGACTCAAGAGACCACGCATACAGTAGCGCTTTATTACACAGTATGCTGACGCATAAGCCACACATACAATGGGTGTTTCTTTATTGTTTCTTTCCGAGAGCTTATATTAGATGCGTTCGACAGAGCAAAGTTGACTTTTCACAACAGTGAAACAAAATTGTGCCATTTCAACGTTTTGTAAATACAACTCAACTTTGCTGATGACGTACATTTATACTGCAAATAACGTGTTTTATACCCATTTTTGTTTCATTAAAATAACTTAATATTTACACAAAATACAGCTGTGTATATACAAAGCACTTTTAGCGCATTTAACAATTTAAATGCTAGCAGTTCTCGGCTCCCGGACGTTTTAAATGGCCATCGCTCAAGAGGTTAATGCATATTAATTCTTCTGAAATTTCTCTTCTGATATTGTTTCTCAGTTTTTCCAATGTATGCAGTTTGTTCTAATACACTTTATTTTTTACCTTTTCACATAAATAAAAGTTGCATGTCATAAGGTCTGGAGATCACAGTGGCTATGGTCCTTTACTGATGACCCTCTCTTCAAAGATTTCCTTCATTAATTTCAACGACAGATCAGCTACATGTGCTGTAGCATAGTCTTGTTGAAAATATGCTGGTGTATACTCAATACCACACAGGAATGATTTGTATCACTGTCCATTAACTGTATTCTCAAACAATATAGGTCCTACATCCTTTTTGGATGTCATGGTAAACAGAAAACAGAATGGCACACTAGGCCACAAGGTGTACCGTAAGCCGACCCATAAAGACTACCTTTACAAGAACTCCAACCACCATCCGAAACAAAAGCGTGCTATGATTAAAACTCTGGCAGACCGAGCTACACGCATTTGCGAACCACAAGTTCTACACCAGGAATTTCAACACTTAGAGTCAGCGCTCCACTCTAATGGCTACGCAAAAGGAGAAATTAAGAGAGCATTACATCCTAGTAAAGGTCCCAACATCACAGAAACAGCCGCAAACAATACGAAGGGCAAGGCCTTTTTACCGTACATCAGATCAGTCACAGACCGCATAGGCAAACTACTTAAACGCCACAACATTGACACCGTCTACAAGCTCACTAAACAGATTTGTAACATACTCCGTTCCGCCAAAGACCCCAGGGATCCTCTATCCACCGCTGGAGTATATAGAATACCTTGTTCGTGTGGCAAGGTGTACATCGGAACCACACAACGTAATAGAAAAACCCGCATTGAAGAACACAGAAGGAATTGTCACATGGGTCAAACTGAAAAATCAGCAATTGCTGAACATGCCATACTCGAAGAAGGGGAACACATCATCCAATATGGTAACACAGATATTCTGGCATCTACCTCCCACTACTATTCTCGCTTATTCCGTGAAGCCATTGAAATACACAAGCACAAAAATAATATCAATCGCAAAGAGCAAGGACTTAAACTCAACAGAATATGGCAAACAGCGTTAACAAAAACGAAAATCCAGAACCCCTCTCCAGCCAATCAGATGCCAGCTCCTTGTAGTACTCCACTGGTACAAGTCCAGCCCACTGGCCACCCGGACCTATCACAACGTACTTCCCCTCCAGCCGCCGACATAAATACCGCACCTCTGGTGGTGACCAGCGCAGTCGGTGCTGAGATCTCCACTAGGAAACTTCGACCTCGCCGCCACTGAAGATGTCTGCCGTAGTCGCAGACGAAACGCTTGGGAAGAAGAAGGAACCCAATAGACCTCGGCCCACAAGCCCGGTTAATGTTGCATCTAGTAATATAGGTCCTATAATTCACAGCATACCGAATACTAATTTTCTGTCATGCAGTGGTATTTCATCTACAATATTGTGTTTTTCTGCATTCCAGTATCTGTTGTTTTGTGTCAATGCATGGTCATTTAAAGAAAACCAAGCTTCGTTTGTGAAAAAAATTAACTTTGAGTCCATAGAGCCATCATTAACTTTACCCAACATGAACTGCAGGAAGATCCCAAGACCTTACAGCAAGCAACTTTTATTTATGGAACACTTTAAAAATAGTGAATCAAAACAACCTGCATACGTTGAAGGAACTGAAAAGCAATATCAGAAGAAAAATTACTGCAATTTCAGAAAAATTAAGGCATGTTACAGTAATTTTCTTAAAAGGTGTGAGACATGCACAAAGACATCATTTCGAACACCTTCTGTGATAAAGGTATGTGGTTATTATATGCATGTAAATCTATGTGTTTGAGTTCAGGGTCTGTCAATGTTCAACTCGGCCAGCAGGCATGCAGTCTTGTGGCAACAGTGGGCTGCGTAGCAGCTGACCAACAGTCAAATAACAATAACAACAACAACAGCGACGATGATGATGATAACAACCCCTAGCGCAACAGCCCTTCCTCCAACCAGTGTCCCCACCTCTGCCCACTAAAGACATCATGAGTGGGGTACAGAGCTGGAGGGTGGGACGTTGCCAGCACCCTGAGCCCTTCTGACCAGTTGCAGCTTTCGTGACCTGAATCAGAAATAAGCCACTGTACAAGACTATGATAATATACGTGGATGCAAATTCTTGATGCTTGGTGCTTTAACCTCTTCAGCGATGGCCATTTAAACGTCCGCGAGCCGAGAACTGCTAGTATTTAAATTGTTAAATGCGCTTCATATATACACAGCTGTATTTTGTGAAAATATTAAGTTATTTTAATGAAACAAAAACTGGTATAAAACTCGTTATTTGCAGTATAAATGTACGTCATCAGCAAAGTTGAGTTGTATTTACAAAATGTTGAAATGGCACAATTTTGTTTCACTGTGGTAAAAAGTCAACTTTGCTCTGTCGAACGCATCTAATATTAGTTCTCAGAAAGATACAGTAAAGGAACACCCATTGTATGTGTGGCTAATGCGTCAGCATCCTGTGAAATAAATTGCTACTGCATGCGTGGCCTCTTGAGTCATCAGAATAGATCAACATTACAACTTTTGCTTACGCGAGTTTCGTAACTGAGTAGAGTCCGTGTCTTTCTTTGTTGAAATACATACGTATTCTTTCCTGCTTGTAGCTGAAGGGAGAAGTGGTATAAAAAGGTATTTTTGCACCAACTGGATATAACCATATACAATTGTTTGGGGATTTGGACAGCTCTCTAAACCCACACAGGACACTGACCGACCTTGACTACCGACTATAAATAACTCGCAGCCTAATTGAACAATACCACGTTGGGGGTTGAAAATCCAAAACCCCTGCACCCCTCAGACTTCAAGGAAAACATTATCCTAAAAGGATACCACCAACAGCAAAGAAGTCCCGCCCATTTCGAAAGTGTTTCGTGTGCCGCAAGAAGGGAATTCGCGAATGTGGAGATGTACGTACCCTTGTGTGTTTATCCCTGTTTTGAGGTAAATCACTGCAGAATGAACATATTAAGGTAAGCCAATAAAGTATATAGACCTTATAAAATGTTTCATAAAGGGAAAATTTTAATATGTTGAGTTGGATAATGGATAAATAAGGGTTAAATGCTTAAACGCACAGGACGCCCATATCGCTCATCCGCCATTTTAAATTGACGTGATTTCACGTCGATATCCCTCAAGAGGTTAAAAGTAACTCAAATACTTTAGCTAAACTTTTGATACTTTTTAATACTTGCTTTGCATTATTGAAAGTTGATGCATTTAACTTTATAGCATGCAAAGACACTTTGTGACTTCACATTATTGCCTTACACATCATCTGAAAGTGTACATTACACACCCGCAGTTGTTTTTGTTACATTATTAAATTTGAATTTTAACAAAGGGTTGCTCATGACATTTATGATCTTCATAAATTCCACTTCAATATTCAGTGACCCATCGCATACCGCTCAGAAAAATTAAAGCTAAACAATGAAAATACGAGGGTCACTTCAAAAGTAATGCGTACTATCTTACTATGTTTTAAAAAATGCCATTTTCATTCTATATCTTTGACATTTTTACAGTGTGTAAATACATCCTTCCTGCTTGTGTTCCATTTATTTCAACCTGTTCCTGTGAGTTGCCCTGACACAGCATGCCTTCAAGAGTGACTGATTGTGTGGGGTTTAAGGGCCCATCGACGAGGTCATTTGAGCCCATAGTTAAACAATAAAATCTAAAACACACTCAGAGTTAAAATGAGACTTCAAAGAGAAGGTTAAAATACTAAACAATCAAAACAGGAAAATGTAAAAATAAAAAGCTTAAAATACCATAAAAACTTCAAAAATCTAATAATCACCAAAAACAAAAATAAAAACAGCCTGACTTCCAAAAAATCAATACCTTAAAATACAGTAAAAAATATCTTAAAAAGCTAAAAACACATGTCAGACCTGTTTTTCAAATCCAATATCAGCGACAAACTGCAGTCTTGGCTACAGACACCGGGTCATTGCCGAGAATAGAGGCTAGTGTCGATCCCAGACCAATAGACTGGCACTCACGAGCGTATTGTGGACAGTCTATTAATACATGTGCGACGGAGAGTTGAGCATCACATGTTGGACAAACAGGCACCGGGCCACCACACAGAAGGTGGCTATGAGTGGCTCGAGTGTACCCTATCCTCAGGCTTAGAGGGTTAGAGTAACTTCAACCTGCCTGGAATTCCTGCACGTCAGCCAGGGTTAAATGCCGTCCTTAATAGCCCGCAATTGAGTGCCAGCCAGCACTTTCCATGAGTCCTAATAGACGACGAGGGAAGTACCGCCGCACATCTGTGTAAGGCAGTGTGCACATTGTGTAGACTTAGCACCTGCATCTACTTCCTCGTTGCTGGGAATACCCACATGGCCTGGGGTCCAGGTAAAAACGAACTGGTATCTGCAAGATAGCAACTGAAATATCAATGCCGAGCTGCCAACAAAGTGTTGGCACTGCCTGAATAATGCTCAGACAGTCGCAACACACAATAAAATTTCCAGGAGCTGATCTGGAGATGAAGAGTAAAAATTAAAATAAGGCAAACAGCTCAGCAGTGAAAATGGAACTATGGTCTAGAAGAAGGTATCGGTGAGTCTCATCGTTAAACACAAAACTGCATCCTGTAGCAAACCCCCATAGGATCCATTTGTAAATATTAGAGTGTAATTAGGATAATGGTCCAGGATTTCAGGAAAAAGTTGGTGAAACACCGAATGAGGGGCACAGCCCGAAAGCTCCAGGTGAAAACATGCATGCTGGAGCTGTCAGGGAGGATAGCAGCCAAGAGAAGACTGCTGTACCACAGGCAGTTGCAGGGCATGAAACTTTATACCACATGGGCGGGATATAGTGGTAACGGTGCACGAGGTCTGGACACAATACAGGATGACCTGGCTGAGCTGCCAAACGTGCTGCAACAAGCGTCACATAGACAGTGGAGCTTCACCAGACTCAGCATAAAGACACTCAATTCAACTAGTTCAGAAAGCTCTAGTAGCAAGATGGATACCAGTATGATGAATAGTATCCAAAAGACGAAGTTTAGAGGTGGACACTGCACCATAGATAAAAGAGCCATAGTCTAGTTTGGAACAGACCAACAAGCGATACAACCTCAATATTACTGTGCAATCGCTGCCCCAAGATGCCCCAGATAAAACCCTGAGTACCTGAAGGAAACAATCGCAGGAAGCACGAAGATGACAAATATGATATTCCCATTTGAGTGTGCTGTCGAGGTTAATGCCCAAGAACTAAGGTGCAGAACAAACGGCAGATGTGTGGCACGCAAATGAAGATCTGGAGGAGGATGTACATCACAAAGTCGATGAAAGTGAAGGCAGTGTTTTCGAACGGGAGAACTGAAAGTCGGTGCGATGGATGTTACGGTCAGCTGCAGTTGAAGTTCAATACGCTCAAGGTTATAAGAGCAGTAGTATATAGCAAATTAATCAACATACAGCAACCTCGGTATTCCGCCAAAACACTAGTGATGCCATTAATGGTAACAGCAGAAAACATGACACTGAGAATTGACCCTTGGGGTACACCATTCTCCTGAATCCTCTGGTGTGACAGCGTGGTCCCAATGCAGACATGAAAATGGCGTAGTTTAAAAAGTTCAAAAGAGAGAGTGCTAAATCACCATGTAAACTGTATCCATGCAGAGTACAGAGAATCCCATAGTGCCAGGTGCAGATCGAAGAAGACACCCACAACATGCTGCTCCACATGTTCTTCATCTCTAGTCACCACACTAAGCGAGTGTTAATCATTCGTTTGATTTACTCCTTTCCTATGGGCAGTATCAAACACTGCCTTGGTGTTTGGACATGACTCAGGTTTACCATTTGTATAAAATCACAATATGTAAGTGATGGCAAATACTTACTTCTCCTCAGGGCATTCTGTGCATCGTTAGTCATTGCATCTGCTTCATCTAGAACAATGAGCTTCAAGCCTGCGTTGAATATGGTCTTGGTACTTGCAAAACTTAATATCTGACCACGAACAATTCCTATGCCACGGTCGTCTGATGCATTAAGTTCTAATACCTAACAACAAAGCGACTATAGTTATGCAGCAACAGATTATGCCAATCTACAAATCAGTTATAAATAATTATCACAATTATCATAAGATGTGACTTAACTAATAAATACTGGACTGGAGTGAAAGTCAAATTGTTCAATATTTACATGGGCTATTATGTAAATAAAACATGATTTAAATACTATATCTGACTAGAAAATGTTAAATTATATAAAAATAATATAAAATATATTCATTACAATTAATGTAGTTCAGTACTACCAACTGAAGAAAACAAAATACAAGAACTCCATGTAATTAAATCTCTTGTTATAACAGAAAACTGGTTTATAATCTCACTTTATTTTTAACAGTAATAACCTTTCTTCTGTATTCCCGGCCAGAAGGGTAAACTGAATAAACACGTTTCAAGTAGGTTCAAAATGAAGCCCTCCAATTTGTCTCTGCTCATTTTACATCATGTGCCAAAATGTTCAGTTACCCATCAAGGCAAACACAAACAAACAAACATTTTCATCTGTCAAGTTTGCCTCAATAATGTCTAATAAATTGTTTTTAAATGATCCATGGGATACAGCTGATAACACTGACTAAACAAAAGAATGACCAATTGATAATTTGTGTATGATAATTTAATGTGTCTATGTGTGAGTCATAAGTCATTTGTAGTTTGTTCTTCATTCATATTTATTAATTTATATTATTCTAATTAATTATAAGTTTGTGAATTACTTTATATTACCATAACTACAAGGGGTTTCTGTGGATTTTGGGAGCACAGTTACTATTTCTTACATATTACAGAGATACAAAAATACTGAGGTGACAGTGCACATCAAACACTGTCTCACACATATACCACTGTGTTCTGGGTCAAGGTCACTCAACATGACAATGGGTGCAGCAGAACAATGTCCAGTGGCTAATGCATTTGTAGCGTTTCCAGTAAGGTGACAATTGACAAATACCTGTTCTGTGTTATTCCTAGAATAAAAGCTTGCCAGAGAGCAGTGAGTTGTTGTGCGTAGTCATTGTGAGAAATAGATTGCACGAACCTAAAGTTTGTGGAGTAGTTTCAGTGAGTGTTGAGTCATTGTACTTTCAAACTCTGCCATTTATGCTAGAGATAGAGAGAGAGTAAACAAAGACAGAGAAGTGTGTGCCAAGGTTTTGAGAGGATAAAACAGTTATGAGTTACGTCAGAAAGAAATGTTGTTGTTAGCTAATGCTGGATTTCTGACAATGAAGTCATTAATCCTCTTGCTCTCCAATATTTTTCACTGATGATATTGAAGAGAGCAATAGCAGTAATAGTAACCGCTTTTTAGAGAGCACCATATTTTTATGTTTTGGCGGTCACATCGCTCTCTCACAACCCCCAGAATGTCTGGAGGACCACACCTGTCGTCGGTTTACGGGTCTCACTCACCTGACCGGGAGACTTATCAAAATAAATTCACCGACCATATCCTCTGATCACCAATAAGAGGACGTATTACATGCCATGACAGGTCAGCATGTTAGGGGTTAAGATTTTATAGAGAAATGGAGAGATTGGAAAAATAAAGACTCCCTAGCCCTCGGGAACCCTAATAGCATTGGGGTCAGAAGAGAACAAGAGGTGACCAAGGTAAGGTCAGATAGAAAAGTTACAGTGAGGGGCAAAACACCAGTAAGTGGAAGTAATGTTCTGCTCAGCTTGGGTACCTTGTGGTCGCTATTCACATATCCCCTAGATATGAAATGAAAGAAATGTAGACTGTGTTAATGATGCTAAATACAAACCGTGTTTGTGCTTCACTTAAATAGAAGATAAAGTGACAGAAAATTTATTTGGAATGTATTTTATTATTTTGATGTAGTACTTACCATAGAACTTAACTGTTTAGGCGAGTAAAGCTGCTTGGCACATGCAAGAATTGTGCTGGTTTTGCCAGTTCCAGGAGGTCCATAAAACAACAAATGTGGAAGTTGATCTTCCTTTATGAACCTGTTAACTAAAGAAACGTTAGTGTTAGTCTCTAAACAATGTATGCATACTTTTCACCTTATTATATCACTTAAGAGCAAAGTGAATCCAAAATGTTAAGAAGTTCTTTCAAACTGCTGCTCAGACATTGTTTTTATTACTTTGTGTACAGAAAGTATTCTAATATTCTTCTAGTACCTACAAGGAAATAAGCAATAAGATAATTTGTACAATGTTTATCTTAACAAACAAGAAGAAGATATAGGAATAATAGTTTGTAAGAATGGTTAGTACAAGAGTAGAGAAAGTCATGTGAGTGTAACACATCAGATTTTTCATTGAAGTGAGAAAAGTTAATGGGTTCTTAAAGGTTTAAAAGTTTAGAGTTGGTTAAAGCTTTGTGTATTTCCATATTATGTTTGTACCTAGAAGGAGTTAAGGAATAAGAATTTGTAAGACAGGTTAATGCAAGAGTAGAAAGGGCTATGTGAGTGCAATACACTAGGTTTATTTATTTGTAATTATCTTAAATAGTAGTTTTATTACTGTATACGAAAGGAGAGTTTAGGTTGAAATGAGTATATTGAGTGGTATATTACTGTTGTAAAATATAGGTTGTTGATTGACAGACTGAAAAGGTGAATTGTTTGTTTTTTAGGTTAAGGTTGAGGAAATTTTGAAGTTGCAGAGAAATTGATGATGTAGTAAAGTCTTTGTTTAGTGGACGTAAAGGGGTGAGGAGTTGTCTGGTAAATTGAAGGTTCGTTAAATTACAAAATGAATGAAATTGGTATATAGTATTTACTTTACATGATTTACTTTTGGTTAGAAGTTGTTGGTTTGAAAAAAGTGTGAATAATCATTTGTTTCCCTCTTGAATGTTGCTTGTCTACGATTAAGGAGTGTTAATAATAGGTTAGGAGTTGTGGGTTTGAAGATCTTTGCATGTAAGAAATTACATCAATGTGGTGTTTTATTATGGGTAATTTAGGTGCATATTTTGAAGATTCATTATCATTGTTGTGTTTATTTTCATCTTCTTGTAGAACAAGAAAAAATAAATGTGCAACTGAAATTCATCGCGAGTTGTGCAGTGTTTATGGAAAAGACGTTATGTCAAGGCAAATGGTTTCTACTTGGCGCCAATCATTCATTGAAGGTAGAACAACATTGCACAATGAGCATGAAGCGGCTGACCTTTCACTTCACGCACTCCGGATATTGCTGACGAGGTTCGAGGAGTCATAGACACTGATCGACACCTTACACTCAATGCAGTTTTGTTTAAAGTTCCTCCTTATATTGAAATAAGTCATGCATCAGTTCACAGGATTATTCCTGAGGATCTGTCTGTCGAAAGTGTGTGCAAGATGGGTTCTTTGCATGCTTTCAGAACATAAGGAGCAGAGAGGTGACACCGCATTGCAATTTTTTGAGGATGAGGGAGATGGCTTATTCGACAGATTACTGACCGGGGACGAAACATAGATCCATCACTAGACACCCGAATCCAAAAGAAAGAGTATGGTGTGGAAACGAAAGGATGAGTGGACACCAAAAGAGGCAAAAGTTGTTGCATCGGTTGGCAAGGTCATGGCAATGATATTCTGGGATTCGAAGGGAGTACTGTTAATTGATTGCTTGCCCCATGGGACCACAATGACAGCTGCTCGCTATTGTGAGGTGCTGAGAAAACTCAGAAGAGCCATGCAAAACAAAAGGAGGGCAAAGTTGAGCAAGACAGTTTTTCTGTTCCACGATAACACTCGCCCGCACGCTGCTCGTGAAACTCAAACCTTGTTTGAGTAGTTTCGATGGGATGTGTTCGGTTATACATCTTATTCAGCTAATCTTGCACCAAGTGATTACCATATTTTTCCAGAACTGCAGCAACATCTTGGGGGAAGGCACTTTGTAAATGACGAGGAACTGAAACAAGAAGTGGAAAGATGGCTATCCAGTTTGGCAGGAGAGTGGCTTAACATTGGGTTTAAAAACTGTTACCACAGTATCAAAAATGTATTGAGGTTCAAGGAAATTATGTGGAAAAATAGGTACTGAATGTAACTTTTAAAATGTACCATTTTTAAAATATTTAAACGTTTTGTTATTTTTTAAAAAAAGAGTGTAACTTACTTTTGAGACGCCCCTCGTAGATCACTCAACCAGAGCAGGTCAACAGGAATATTATTTTGTAGTTTAACGACGATGTCAATTGCCAGGATCACATCAGAATCGCCGGTGTACAGGAATTTTGTCCCGCAGGAGTTCTTTCACATGCCAGTAAATCTACTGACATGGAGCTGTCGGTTTTAAGCACACTTAAAAACCATCGGTCTGGACCGGATTTGAACCTGCGACCTTGGGATCAGTAGGCCAGCATCTAACTGAGCCACCCAGACTAACACAGGTCAACAGGGATAGTATTCTTGGATATACAGCAGGCATTTGATAAAGTGCATCACCCGGGACTCATATATAAGTTCAAGCATTTAAACTTCAATGACAGCATGATAAAACTTCTAGCGCATTACCTCACAAACAGAACCTTCACAGCAACAATACATGACGCTACCTCTGACATTAGAACTCTCAGGGCAGGAGTATCCCAAGGGAGTTTAATCAGGCAGACACTGTTTAATCTTTACATTAATGACATACCTAAAACCAATAATACTGCAATCTCGATCTACGCCGAAGATACAGCCATAGCAGCGCAATCCTGAAAACCTGAATTGGTGACAGACTACAAGCGGCATTAAACCAAACTGAACCCTGGCTTAACAAATGACACATAAAGGTGAACTCAGGAAAAACACAGGCGATATTATTCTCGAAAAGACTCAAACATGCAAATTGAAAAACTCCGCTTAAGCTATATGGAAACACCATTAACTGGACCAATAAAGCTAAATACTTGTGAGTTACACTCGACTACACGCTAACATCTGCTGAACACGTAAAAGCAATACTTCAGAAGGCAACACCGAACTGGGCAGGCTGTACCCTATTATAAATAGAAACTCAAAACTCAGTAAGCAACTAGGTCTCATGCTTTACAGAACACTCATTCACCCCGTATTCACATATGTCGCACCAGCATGTGGACACTGTGCCAAGACACACATATGAAAACTACAAACGATGCAAATCAAAATTCCACGAACCATTGCTAAGGTTCCACAAACAGCCCCACTGGACGTAATACACAGCAAGATGAAAATGCATACAGCAAAATAATTTATTAAAAGACTAGCTTACAATATGTATGAAGCCGCTAAAAACAACCACAATCCTTTCTTCTATACTCTGTTCATCTAGAGATTAGAGGAGACGTAAACAAAGTCACGTGCATTTTTACCACAGCGCGCCCTCTTGACGCTTTCGCCATGTAAGTAGTCCCTTGAAGAAATACTGTTACTGAAGTCTAAAATGTTACTTAATGTTTGCTAAAGCATAAAATAAGTGTACTAAGCATAGTTAAAGTGTAAGAATACGCAGTTAAGTGAATCTGTAACCAGCCTATTTCATTCTGCGCGCGCATTATTCAGTATGAAAGCAACATGGCGGAACAAGTGAGCGTTATGAAACGTAAGCGCGGCAAACCGTTGCGAAGTGGTGAAAAGCCAACAATATTGAACGTGTTTAACAAATTCTGCGACATATATCCTGAACTTGCTATCGAAGACGTGATGAAGTTAACATCCGAGTTTACCGGTGTGTCATTTGCAAGTATTTACAGCACACGCAAAGAAAAGTCATCAGTTGGTGAAGATCCCAGAAAAAAGCGACCATATGAAAGACTTATTTCCATGTGCTACATGTTATTTGGATCAAGTAAATATATCCTTTTAGTAGTGCAAAATGCATATTATACCTACACGTAGCGGTAGGTAGCTGTGTTGCGTCATTGTGAATGCACGTGGCTGTGGAGTGATACAAACCGGTGCTTTGTTTACATCTCCTCTAATCTCTTGATGAACAGTGTACTGGGACAGTACACAACAGATGCTAATAAGTAAGGGCGCGGATTCTGATGAAATATCATCTTTTTTCCTTTGTCACCTACGCAGTGCCTGTAAACATATAAATACTGCATACGGGTTGTTGATTACACAAGCACAAATTTTTAAGTAATTTTTTGGTCATTTTTCTCTATTTTAACGTTTTAGGTCATTGTTAAATATTTTAAGGCATTTTCCGGTCATTTTTTAAAACATATTGGGACATTAATAATTTTTAAATTGCGTCATCTCTTGCAATGACACGAGTCTTGACCGTGTGGGCTCTGATTAGGTTAAATTCGTTGTAGGTGACTTTCCCTTCACATTGCCTCTCAATGCTTGGAGTTGTAACCAATATTACGTTTCAATTGTGTCATCTCTTGGAGTGACACAACTCTTGACCGCATGGGCTCCGTTTGTCGTAGTGGATTTCCCTTTTTCATTGCCTTGCACTTCTTGGGGTTGCAAATGTGTACATGGGTCAGTGAACTAGCCGATTTGTAACAGTGTGGTTGTGCATCTAGGTGTGCCATACAATTATGCTGAAAGTGAAGCCCAGTGTTGCAACAAGATTAAAGAATATGTAAACGAGTTTGGGGAGGAAGTATTTTCTATATTGTTTATTGTTATCTATATTGTTTTGTAAGCCTTGTGGAATTAAGGTAGCAGCTGAGAAACGATTTACGGTGCAGCAGCATATTGGACGTTGATGCAGTATTATTAATTATGGTAGGTGTTGTGTTGGAGTGTTTTGTTTCCCATTGTTTGATTGTTTGCATTATATCGTTTGCAGTTGGCCTAGTGCGATTATCTTTTGTCTTCATTGTAAATGTTATATATATTAACGAATAAAATTGTGATAATAAATATACTAATATTATTTCAATTATGGCCTCCAGAGCAAAGAAGACTATCTCATTAGAAAGACTAAAAGTTAATACATCGACGTAACATATAATTTTCACGGGGGTCGCGTCTCAAGGAAAATTATTAGCTGTAAATTGTGAACATACTTCATACCCGTACCACGACCGAGATAGGAAAGAAAGAGTCATCGCAGTTCATCGAAAGAGTTAGCCGGATCTTTTATACGAGAAAAGAATTCATCATACCGACCCTTCAAAGTGACGACAAGCAGAAGATTCCCTTCATACTGGTGACGGGAGATACCAGCCGGAAGAGACTCCTTCATACTGGCGCCCAGACGTGCGACGGCTCGAATACAGGCGTATAGAGTAAAAATATGTACCTGGACAAAGAGTGAAAAGAAGACATTTTGACGGAGTATCCTTTTCTTGTACTCCAGAATTCAAGTAAGACTAGTACTAATTTATGATACTACGCAATAAGAAAATTGTACAGAAGATGGAAAAAGTTGAGAAAGATAATGATAGTGTAGAGAGGGAAGTGAGTGATAAGTTATCAGTAGAAGGTAGAAAGAATGTAGTATGTAAGGAATCTGAAATAGGATTGAAAGAAATATTGGAAGCGATGAACAAAAATACAGCAGATATAAAAGCAGATTTTGTTAGAAATGTAACAGAACTAAAAGCAGATGTAGCAAAACTAAGAGAAAATACAGCAGATATAAAAGCAGATTTTGTTAGAAATGTAACAGAACTAAAAGCAGATGTAGCAAAACTAAGAGAGGATAGTGTTAGAAATGTAGCAGATTTGAAGGAGGATAATGCCAGAAATATAAATAAATTGTCACAAGAAATTGAATTATGTAAGAAGGAATGTACAGAAAGAATTGAATCAAGTAACAATGATATAGCTAAATTAGGTGAGTTAGTAAGCGTGATAAAATTAGGACAGGAATCAAACACAGTAGAAATAGCTAGGCTAGGAGAATTGATAAATGAAGTTAAGTTAGGACAGGAGAAGACAGTGGTAGAAATGAAAGCTGAATTAAGTAAAGAATTTGATGAAAAACTAGCAGAACAGAATGCAAAAATTGCAAAGGTAGGAGATGAATTGAGAACAGAGATAGTCGTGGTAGAACAGAGTTGTAAAATGTATCAAGATGGAATTAGGTCAAAACAAAATGACATTGATGTAAAAATTGATAGTTTAGAAAATGTTGTAAAGGGTATAAGCGCTGAGATGCAGTCACAGCGAGAAGAATTGAATAAAGTAAAGGAGGAAGCCAATGTAAATGTAAATAGAATAAATGAAACGGTTACAAAGGAAAAAGAATTTACAGGAAGGCTTTCCCAAGTTGTGATTGCTCTACAGGCTGATAGAGTTAATGACAATCATGATCAATTTGTGAGTGAATGCAAAAATATGACCAATACTGATGCACTTGACAATAACAGTAATATGGCGGACTTTCAGGAGAATGATTTAGCTATGCCAATGCACTCCCCTAGTCAAAACCATAATTGTCACGCTAGTCACTTGTTCCATGACCTAACCCCTCCGTCATTTGACGAAGAAGCCGGTGACAATCCAAAAATTTTCATAAAAGAACTGGAGGATTATTTTAGGATCAAACGAATTCCGAACGAGATACGAATGATGGTGGTTAAACGCTGTCTTAAGAAAAATGCATTGGAATGGTTAAGACTAACTTTGGCGTCTCACGAAACATATAGTATGTTTCGAAACCTTTTTATAAATAGATTTTGGGAACCGGGACGTCAAAACCAGATTAAAGTCGAACTGGCTACCGGACATTATGACAGTAAACGTGGTATTTCAATGATGGAGTATTTTTTGAAATTGGCGAACAAATCGAAACTACTCCAACCTCAGTTGAGTGAACAGGAGGTTATTCAAGCACTTATTCGCCATTATCCACCGCACATAAGAAATAATCTGATCGTGGCGAAACCGGTTGATTTTTCGGACGTAATTGAATTATTGGCAGAGTTCGAGGCACAGAATAATTACCAAGAGACTAACTCCAGTCAGCGATATGAAAATGGACAGCGCGCTGTAGGTGGCCAAGGTAGGAATCAAGGAACGCAATTAGAACGTCTTAGAAATAATTTTCCAACAACGAATGAGAACCAGGGAAATGGCGTGAGAGATGAAACACACCAAAATAATGGTGAAAACTACAGAACAAATAGACGTCCTGATATAAGATCGAATTACAGAGGTCCTATACCGCGAGACAGACAAAATCCGCGATACGAGAGACGTAATCATGATTATGGTGGTGATACCAGAGGGCGTGGAAGAACCAGTCAAATTAATCACATCCGGTTTTACAGAAATTACAATCGTAGGTGGAATAGAAGCTACGATCCGAGAAATCATAGTACAAATTATCAGGAAAATGTAACCCAAGTGCCTAGGTTCGAGGAGGAAAGCGTCGAACGCAGGAATGATCGCGACTTTCCTAGAACACAGAATCAAGAAACAAATACTGGCACGATATCAACAAGTAACAATCAAACGAATGAGAATCAGGGAAATTAATTCCGAAATCATTTTATGCCTTGGAAAATGATTTGATGGTGCAGGCACAGGGCAAAATTCACGTAAATTTAATCACCGACAACAAAATTAACCCAGTAAAGTCCAATAAAGAGTTAGTCAATCCACCTCAAATTGAGTTAAATATATGGGACCGTAGCTTCACTGTGTTAATAGATACTGGGGCAAGCTCATCGGTAATTTCAGAGGAATTATTCCAGGAATTATTATCCTCAAACAAGATAGAGTACTTGCACGTAAACAATGTGTATTGTAGTACAGCGATCGGTAAAAAGAGAGATCGGGTGAAATATCAAATGTTAGTTAAAGCACATGTAAATGGTTGGAAATTTGATTTTGTCGCATTAGTTATTCAGCGTTTGGCAAGAGAAATTATTATTGGAAACGACTTACTTTATCATTGGCAAGCAATCATCGATTTCGAAGAGCATGAACTACGCATTAAAGATGGTGAAAACACGCGAATAGTGAGACTGTTAGAAGGTGAAAATATTGAAGCGAACGAGGATTTCGACGATGTTAATAATGGAAGATTTTTTGTAGAGAATGTTATATTGTACTGAGACAGAATATTGACTAATAGAAAATTGTTCATGTAAATATTTTTGTAAGAGTGTGTAAATTTCTAATTCTTTTAATTTGAGTGTATCAGGGACTTATTTTTTTTTTGATAATGCTCAAAATAGACAATGTCTTCTCGTCACTTTGAGTTCAACCAATGAGAACTGTTGCGCGGATGAATACACAAGAATGGCGATGTTGCGTCATAGAGACGCCAAAGGACTAGTTTATCATTAGCGTCTGTGACTTCAAAGTGTAAGGACGTATAATTGTTGATGGCGTGTGAATATGTGAATTACACACAAACTTTTAACCGGCATGGACGCTATCCAATTTTAAAAGTTATTAGCTAGCTGAAAGTGTGAAGAAAAGTGTATATAAAGAATAAATGTGTTTGTGAGAAAAGAACGTTGGCTTTTGCATTCCATTCTACGACCACCTCCCCTGCAGAAAAGAGTGGCGTCTGCTATAACAAACTTTCCACCTTTTAGTAAAAACAATACTCCATTTGCTGCTATATTCACGCTATTATGTGTTAACCATCATTTATAATAAAACCCCGCCACAAATGGCGCCCAACGTGGGGCGCGAATTTAGAATGGAATGCATAATTACGAGAACAAAGTGTATAACATTGAATGACGCTATCTCATCGTGCAGGAGAAAGACGCCATTAGACCATCGTCTGATATCAACAAAACATCGATACACGGAGAATCAACGTGGGAAAAACACCGGAGATCATCTAGCGAAGCCAACTACCCAGGAGACGTAAATAACCGGACGAAGAACCAGCAGAAAAAAAAGTAGGATCCAAAATTTGTCTTTATTTTATTTTCATTTATTAATGCTACTTAGAAGTGGCAAAATAGCAGGACTTTCAACATTAAGTGAATTAGATAAAGGAATTGAAATGTCGCGAAAAGAGATAGAAACAGGAGTGGGGGAAGGGGCAGATAGGCCTAGTTACCAGATAGGATTAGAGAGTGAGGAACAGGCGGAAATAAGCAAAGATCAAAGGTTAATGATGATGATGATGTTTGAAAGACTAGAACAAAAACTGGAACAAAACAAAGTAGAATTAGGTCAGAAAATGAAACAAAATAACATAGAATTAAAACAGGATATAGAACAAAGTTTAGGTGAGAAAATAGAGGGAGTGAGAGAGGACTTGGAAAATAATAAAAAAGAAATAGAACAGAAAATGGAGGAAGTGAGAAAAGACTTAGAACAGAAAATGGAATTAGGTAGACAGAACTTAGAACAGAAAATGGAATTAGGTAGACAGAACTTAGAACAGCAAATGGAATTAGGTAGACAGAACCTAGAACAGAAAATAGAATTAGGAAGACAGGAGTGTAAAGAAAATATGAAAGTAATGGAAACTAATTTAAAATTAGTTCACAAAAACTTAAATGAAACAAAGGGAGCCTTAGAAGCTAGGATAGAAATTGAAGGGAGGTCAACATTTCACAAGTCTCGACTTGACAGCATCGTTCTGGCAAATTCCTCTTCATCCAGATGTCAGGAAATATACCTGTTTCTTGCACAAAGGAAAGGTATACCATTTTTCAAAATGTGCCTTTGGACTATCGACCAGTAGCAGTGCACTACTGAGGGCTCTGGACAAAGTTTTTGGAGATACCATCGAGACTTTTGTGACGCAATATGTAGACGACTTTTTAATATACAGTGAGAATCCCGAGTCGCACTTACATCACATAGATTATGTATTATCCAGGTTCCAGGAAAGCAACATGACCCTAAATTTAGAAAAGTGTGAATTTTTCGTCAAAGAGGCTGAATTTCTGGGCCACATCATAACACCTGATGGTATACAACCTAATCCGGAGAGGGTCAAGGCCATAGAGCATATACCACCCCCACGTAACTTAAAACAGTTGAGGAGGTTTCTGGGCATTTTACAGTACCAGTCGAAATTCGTGGTCAACTACGCTAAGGAATTGGTACCCCTTAGAGCACTGTTGAAAAAAGATACTAAATGGGAATGGAATGCTGAACACCAGGTGGCCTTTGAGAATATCAAAGAACTTTTCAAGCACAGTATTCTCCTGGAACGACCGGATCCGAATTCACCTTTTCTAGTATACACCGATGCTAGTGCGCACTCATATGGAGCAATATTAGCACAGGAAGATGCAGATGGCAACAAACATGTGATTGCCACAGCTTCTAGATTTTTAAACAAAATAGAAGCCAATGCCTGCATAACCGAACTGGAAATAGGTGCAATCCATTTTGCATTGCAAAAGTTCAGACAATATATATATCTTTATAAAATAATTATATATACAGATCACGTAAGCCTGTCCTTCATTCAAAAATGCAAGCTGACCAACTCCAAAATCTCAAGGTACATACATGAGATAATGTCATACGACATAGAGGTCAAACATATCCCGGGGAAGGAGAACATCTTCAGTGACTTATTGTCAAGATTGAGGTCGGAGAGTCACATACCCGAGACGATATACAGTCCGCATCATGAGATCAAAATTATGCAGATAAGTAGCAAAGAAAGCAACGAGATCTTGCAAGACTTCAAGAACATAGCAAAGCTACAACAAGAAGACCCTGAATTGAAGAGGCTATTCGACAAGGCTCCAGACATAATACCAAGATTGGATGCCAAGATAGGTAAATTTAGGAACATCCTATTTAAATTGCATGGTCGCGACGTAAGGAAATGGAAAATGATGGTACCAAATTCCTTACAGGACAGGGTCATTTTAGCATTCCACCACTCGATGCTTCACTCCGGTACTGAGAGGACAATGCTTGCCATCGAGGAGGTATTGTACATTAAACATCTTGGCAAGAAGGTCAGGAAGTTAATTTCCTCATGTGACCTATGCCAAAAGGCCAAGCCAATTAATGTAAAGTACGATGTCATCCCACAATCCATCGTGAGGAACGAGAAAAATGCATTGGTGTGTATTGACGAGCATGGAGAGCTGCCAAGGGGTAAAGATGGAAACAGATACATATTTGTCATGTTTGATGTTTTTACAAAATTCACCAAAATATACCCCATTAAGAACATCAAAAGCAGAACATGCCTAGATAAAATCGTCAAGGACTACATCCCAAAATATGGGAGAATAAAATGTATCCTATCGGACAATGCGACCATGCATAAGAGCAAGTTGTTTCAGAACACCTTAGAAACATTAGGAATAAAATTGTACTATTCCTCAGCATATTATCCCCAGGGAAACCCGACTGAGAGAATCATGAGGGATATTAGTATTTATTTTCGTTTGCTCTGCCACAGAGACCACACTTCCTGGACGGAAAAATGCGGATATATAGAGGAGGTGATTAACCATTCGGTGAACCCCACGACCAAGTTCGCACCTATCGAGCTAATGACCAACACGAAACCAAGAAAATTAGCAATTGACATTGACACTACCATGGCTGCCCAAAGAGAATTATCAGAGAAAGAAAAATGTCAATTGGCATTCAGAAGATTACAGCAGAAGGCTGAAAAAGGGAGGAACAAGGTGAAAAGATTCGTCAGGAAATGGTCCCCACAAATTGGAGAAAAGGTGCTCTTAAAAAGCCACAAAGCATCCAAGGCATCTGAGAAGAGATCTGGAAAGATGGAGCTATTGTATACTGGACCACTGGTCATAACGAAACAGCTGGGTGACCACATGTATGAGCTACAGAATACAAATGGCAAGTTGGTAGGAAGATACCATAAAAATAAATTGAAGCCATACAAAGAAAGGACCAAATAGTCTTTGTCAACGAATGTGTAAGGCAGGAGTAGTAGAGATGAAAGAAGATAACAATTTTTAATGGGTTACTCATAGAAAATTATGTTCAGATTAGGAATTACAACAAGGAAGAAGATCAACATAGTCATTGGCTATATCGACCACAAAGAGCATTGTCAACAAAGACAGATGAGGACACTGATTGTCATTAAATAAATGAATCATAGCGACGGAAGATAATATGTTTTTGACATAAGGATGTCAGGGACAAAAATAAAAATGAATCAATTATGATGAAAAAGATATAATATTTCGACACAAAGATGTCGAGAGTAAATTGAGAAGAAAAATAATACAATTACAGGATAATTGTAAGTATAGAAGTTTTCTCTTATAAAAATAAGAGACAAAGAAATGACAATTAGTGAAGTGAGGAAAACCATAACCAGAAAAACAATGCCCATGAATTGAGATGAATATAGCCAATGCTAAGCTCGAAGAAACGTTGAACCAAACAACAATGAATAATAACCCAATCAAGAAAGTTAGTACCATTAGTAACATCAGAGTTTAAGAACCGACTCAACAACCTGCCTATACATAAGCTTATAAGACAAAGAAGGCAAAGAACTGAATAAAGTATTGCCATAAATAAGATCATAATCATTAGCTCAAAATTTGTATCCTGTTTTTCTTTCCTCATAGCAATAAATACAAGTCAAAAACCACATGAAACACTTAAATTATATTTGTGTCAATGTCAAATGTACAATAACTGAGTATGTGTTGTATAAGAACTGAATATGTGTTGTACAATAACTGAATGTATATGGTATGATAACTGGATATATTGTGTAATAACTGAATATGTTGAGCAATAACTAAATGCATTATGCAAAAACTGAATGTGTATTGTGTAATAACTGAATATATATTGCATTAAAACAGAACACATATGTGTTATGATAGCAGGGTATATTGTACAATAACTGAACATGTATTGTGTAATAATTGGACATGTTGTGTAGTAATCAAATGTGTTGTACAATAACTGAATATGTATTGTATAATGACTGAAGGTGTATTGTATAATAACAACATATGTGATATGATAACTGGGTATATTGTACAATGACTGAATATGTATTGTGTAATAATTGGACATATTGTGTAACAACTAAATGTGTTGTACAATAACCGGATATGTATTGTATAATAACCGAATGCATTGTGTAGTAACCGAATATGTGAAACTTATAAAGACATGTTGTATTATGTCAAAACAAAGGACAAAGACAAACAGTGAAGAAGACTGTAAAGAAAAAAAAATATATTGTACAAAGTGATTGAATCATAGAAGTAGGGAGAAGTGTTGTATTGTGTTTCAAGATTGTAAATAAGGTGACAATTTGAAAAACAAAACAAGGGGCATATGAGACAGAATATTGACTAATAGAAAATTGTTCATGTAAATATTTTTGTAAGAGTGTGTAAATTTCTAATTCTTTTAATTTGAGTGTATCAGGGACTTATTTTTTTTTTGATAATGCTCAAAATAGACAATGTCTTCTCGTCACTTTGAGTTCAACCAATGAGAACTGTTGCGCGGATGAATACACAAGAATGGCGATGTTGCGTCATAGAGACGCCAAAGGACTAGTTTATCATTAGCGTCTGTGACTTCAAAGTGTAAGGACGTATAATTGTTGATGGCGTGTGAATATGTGAATTACACACAAACTTTTAACCGGCATGGACGCTATCCAATTTTAAAAGTTATTAGCTAGCTGAAAGTGTGAAGAAAAGTGTATATAAAGAATAAATGTGTTTGTGAGAAAAGAACGTTGGCTTTTGCATTCCATTCTACGACCACCTCCCCTGCAGAAAAGAGTGGCGTCTGCTATAACAAACTTTCCACCTTTTAGTAAAAACAATACTCCATTTGCTGCTATATTCACGCTATTATGTGTTAACCATCATTTATAATAAAACCCCGCCACAGTACGACGACGAAAAAGTAAGTGCAAATGAAGAAGACGACTGCGATGATATACAAAAATACGTCGAAATTGATTTGTTTAATAATAATGTTCGCGGAGTTCGAGGAGAGAATCACCATCTGCGAGATGATTGCGGAGTATACAGATTGGATGTCGTCAGAGATGATAAAAAGAAAGAAGAAGAATCTTTTATGGCTACGCTGAACGAAAAAGTGAATAATGCGCACAATATAAATGAAGAACAAAAGAATCAACTGAGAGCGTGCTTAATCAAGAACCGAGAAGTATTCAGTTCGAAACCCGGTCTGTGCAACAAGTACACCCACATCTTTAAAGTGGAAAACGCTACCCCTTACTCCCATAAAAGCCGGCCCATTCCAAACTCAATAAAGGACAAAGCAAAAGAGGTAATAAATAAAATGTTAGAAGATGATATTATAGAAATATCTGATACACCCTACCTCCATCCACTATGTTGGGTTCATAAATCCGATGGTTCATTAAGGATGACGATCGATGCCAGAAAGATTAACTCTTTAACGCAACCGGACCATTTCAGACCGCGAGGCGTAGATGAAGTTTTAGCTAGCCTTAAACGCGGGAAGTATTTTTCAAAATTGGACTTGGTGTCGTCTTACTGGCAAATTCCATTGGATGAAACTGTGCGAAAGTACACTGGGTTCTGTTTTAATGGAAAAATTTATCAATTCAAAACCTGCGGTTTCGGTTTGTCTACCAGTGGTAGTGCCCTGCTTCGTGCTATTCATAACATATTCAATGATACTATAGAAGGCTTCGCAATTCAATACATAGACGACTTTTTGATCTATGATAATGATTATAATGAGCATATAAAACACTTGCAGTATATTTTTTCGAAATTTCATGAGAGCGGTATGACCATAAACTTTAATAAGTCACAATTTCTGACTAAAGAGATAGAGTTCCTTGGTTACGTGGTGACTGAAGCGGGAATAACTCCGAATATGGACCGCATTAGAGCTATTCAGGCAATCCCTCCACCAAAGAATACCAAACAACTGAGAAGATTATTAGGAATCTTCCAATACGAGAGCAAATTTATAATAAATTATGCTAAAGAACTCAGTCCGTTGAGGGGATTACTGAAAAAGAATAATAAATGGAAATGGACCGAAGAACATCAGCAGGCATTTATGAAGGTTAAAGACTTGTTTAACAACACAATTCTATTGGAAAGGCCAATTACCTGACGCTCCTTATCACTTATACACGGACGCGAGCATACAGGCTTACGCGGGTGTCTTAACACAGGTCGATGGAGATGGCAATAGCCATGTCATCGCTACAGCTTCCCGATCGCTGAACCAAGTCGAGGCAAATGCTTGTATTACTGAGCAAGAAATCGGAGCAATATACTTTGCACTACAGAAGTTCCGCCAGTACGTGTACAATGCTAAAATCATTGTGTACACAGATCATATTAGCTTGTCATTCATAAAGAAATGCAAGCTGACTAGCTCAAAGATTTCCAGATATATACACGAAATTACATCGCATGATATTGACATCCATCATATACCTGGGAAGGAGAATGTTTTTAGTGATTTGCTCTCCAGACAGTCGTTGGAAAAACAGATTCCCGAAACATTGTCGCACCCACAGAATGAGGTTAAACTCATGGTGTTGAATTTGGGATATAGCCGAAAACTTTCCAGCAAGTTTGAGAACGTAACCGAGTGGCAACAACGAGATCCGTTGTTAAGGGATCTTTGGGAAACGGCTCCAGGTATATACGACAACAGAGGAACGGTCGCTAAACATGATGGTGTTTTATATAAACTCCATGGGCGATTTGAGAAAAGATGGAAGGTCATAGTGCCTCAGGAGTTGGAGCGTGAAGTGATAGAGACATTTCACAATAATCTCGCGCATCCAGGATGTGAGAAGACAGCCACAGCTATCAAAGAACACCTATACTTCAAACGAATCGACCGGAAGGTGAGAAAATTCGTTGTGGCCTGTGAGCTATGTCAAAAAGCAAAGCCCTTAAATATTAAATATGACTGTGCTCCACAATCAGTAATAAGGAGTGAAAGGAATGCTTTGGTTGCTATTGATGCACATGGTGAAATGCCTGCTACCCAGTATAACTGTAGGTACATCTTCGTTATGTTTGATATTTTCTCGAAGTTTGTCCGATTATACCCAGTTAGAAACATCAAAAGTCAGACGTGCGTGAACAGAATCCTAAAGGATTGGATTCCAAAATATGGTCATATAAGAGCTATCTTATCCGATAATGCTACCGTTCACAAAAGCAAGGTGTTTACTACAGCCCTTCGAAGCAATAATATAAGAATATATAACTCTTCGGCATACTATCCCCAAGGTAACCCATGTGAGAGGGTTATGCGTGATTTAGGAATATATTTCAGGATACTGTGTCATGCCAATCACCGAGGATGGTACAAATACTGTCAGGTGATAGAAGATATATTGAACCATACGATTAATACCACCACTGGATTTGCTCCTTACGAACTAATGACGAGCAAACCACCCAAACCTTTAGTACTTAAAGCCATTACAACTATCAAGAGGGAAGCTAATGTACCTCGAGAAGAAGAAAAATGTATCGAAGCCTTCAACAGGATAAGGAAGAAAGCCGAGAAAAGGGCATCTCAAGTCAAGAGGTATGAAGCAAAATGGAATCCCGAAGTCGGTGATAAAGTCCTCATTAGACAGTTTAATTTGTCAAGAGCCTCCAAGAAGATATATAGGCGAATGAATCTATTATACAAAGGACCATTCAGGATATCGGAGAAATTTGGAGATCATACATATGGACTTGAGGGTAGTAACGGCAAAAAGGTAGGCAAGTACCACAAGACTATGCTTAAGCCCTACCGAGATGCCGAAATAGATACGGCAAAGTGACGTGACAATCAATTATAAGAAAAATCATAAAACAAATTTTAGTGGGGAGGGGCATAGAACCCCTGAAAGTTGCAAAAAAAAAAAAAAAAAAAAAAAAAAATCGAAACATTGTCAAGAGAAAATATTTTTGTATTCAACGATGACATGTTTTTCAACACAGTTGTTATATTGTTGTACAATTACATTGTTGTGGGGAGATCATCACAGTACATGCAACATTGTATGGCTGAAAACAATTTTCCCAAAATAGAATTAGTTGCATATACTGTGATGAGGGGCATTTGATGCAGTATTATTAATTATGGTAGGTGTTGTGTTGGAGTGTTTTGTTTCCCGTTGTTTGATTGTTTGCATTATATCGTTTGCAGTTGGCCTAGTGCGATTATCTTTTGTCTTCATTGTAAATGTTATATATATTAACGAATAAAATTGTGATAATAAATATACTAATATTATTTCAATTATGGCCTCCAGAGCAAAGAAGACTATCTCATTAGAAAGACTAAAAGTTAATACATCGACGTAACATATAATTTTCACGGGGGTCGCGTCTCAAGGAAAATTATTAGCTGTAAATTGTGAACATACTTCATACCCGTACCACGACCGAGATAGGAAAGAAAGAGTCATCGCAGTTCATCGAAAGAGTTAGCCGGATCTTTTATACGAGAAAAGAATTCATCATACCGACCCTTCAAAGTGACGACGAGCAGAAGATTCCCTTCATACTGGTGACGGGAGATACCAGCCGGAAGAGACTCCTTCAACGTGATAAACATAAGCGGGCTGTGGAAAGTTCAATAACGTGCAAATGCTGATTTCTGAGAGTGTAGGATCAAATGTTGGTACAGGTTCCAAGCTTCTTAAGGAGTTATGTGACGTGTTTGTGTCTGCAAATATTCCTCTAAAAAGCTAAATAACGCTAAGCTGAAAAACTTTCTGGAACATCACATGGGGCGCTGTTTACCGGACATGTCAACATTAAGAAAAATTCTATTCCATTGTGCTACGAAGAAACTATGCGAAATGTAAGAGAGTACGTCACAGGAAAGAAAACATATGTCTCCATTGATGAAAGCACGGACAGTGAAGGTTGGTTCGTAGCCAATGTAATAGTAGGGACGCTAGAGCTGAATGGACCAGGTAACTAACTTCTTGCTAACTTCTGAAGTGTTAAAGAAAGTAAATCATTCAAGCATATGTATTCTGTTCACTAATTCCATGTCACTGCTTTGGCCGAATGGGATCCGGCATGAGGACGTGCTGCTTTTTATTACTGATGCCGCCCCTTATATGGTTAAAGCAGAGTGGCAGAAGAAGTGAGGTCATACTTTCCGCAAGTAGATGCACTTATTTCAAATACTAAAAAGATATTTGTCAAATCCTCCGCACGCAGAGAAAATTTCAAATCTCATTGCCCTGGTGTTCTGTTACCTTCACAACCTGTAATAACATGATGGGGCTCATGGCTACAAGCTTGTTTTTATTTTTGTGAACATTTTCAAACAGTGAAGTCCTTTGTAAATTCCCTTGACTCAGAAGATGCTACAGCGATTGAGGTAGTCCAACAGCTGTTTAATGATAGTGAATTAGAGGGGCAGTTAGCTTATATCAAGTTAAACTTTGGTTGTTTACCATCTATAATTCAAAATCTTTAAGAAAGGGGCATTGCACTAGACAAGGCTATAGCTTTGGTTAAAAAAGTTGAAGATGCATTGAACATCGTGGCTGGTGAAATTGGCAAGAAGATTCTAAAGAAATTTACAAATGTGTTAGAAAAAAATCCAGGATACAAAACTCTTTGCACAATAGTTAAAAGTACTTCTAGGGGAAAGTTTTAAATCTGTGGAAATACAAGAGGAATTGACACCCAGTGACTTGTCACTATTCAAATATGCTCCTGTAGTAAGTACGGAAGTGGAAAGAACTTTCTCGATGTACAACAATGTTCTTGCCGACAACCGTCGTTCCTTCATATTCAAGAATCTTCGAATGAACACCATTATTTACTAAAATGGAGTGGAAAGCTGTTAATTTAATGTATGATTTTAATTTTTCATAATAAATTTATTTTAAGTATACTCAATTCTAGCTAATTCTTGAATTTTGTTCTTATTTTCTGCTTTTTGATGTTGAAAATTAAGTATGTATGCATATTAATTCAATACTCTTTAATTTATAATTATAATTTATAACTTTTGATTAGTAAGTGTTAGGAAAGCCAATTTTTAGGTCATTTCTCAAGCATCAAAATCCACCCCCTGTTAATAAGCATGAGACAGAATATTGATCAATAGAAAATCGTTCATGTAAATATTTTTGTAAGAGTGTGTAAATTTCTAATTCTTTTAATTTGAGTGTATCAGGGACTTATTTTTTTTTTTAATATTCAAGATAGCCAATGTTTTTTCGTCACTTTGAGTTCAACCAATGAGAACTGTTGCGCGGATGAATACAAAAGAATGGCGGTGTTGCGTCATACCGACGCCAGAAACTAGATTCATTAGCGTCTGTATGCTCAAGGTGAAAGGATGTATATTTTCTGATAGCGTGTGAACATGTAACTTCCACCCAAACTTTTAACCAGTGTAGATTCTATCGAATTTTGAAAGTTGTTAACTAATTAACATGGTGCTAAAAGTGTAAATTAACGAATAAATATATTGTGATAAAGGAACGTTGATTTATGCATTCCATTCTGTGACCTCGACCCTGTAGATTAAAATCGCGTATGATATCAAACTATTACATCATTCAGTAAGAACATTATCTCCAGTATGCTATGTAAAGAATCTTTTCCTGCTGATGTGCAAAGACATATTATTATAAAATCCGTAACAAGCATAAGAGGCACACATCGCTCTTTCACAGAACAATCCTGGTCAACAGACACCTCAATGCACTAGTACCACCATAACACACAACACATCAGAAAGCCGTAAGTTCCTGGATGGATGATACAGTAACCCCAGTTACGACCTTTAGCAATCCCACTGAACATAGACAAACAATGTGTACATATAGTAAATACTCAAAGGCAAAAATAATAAAAAAAATTTTAAAAAATAATAAAATAAAAAAAAATTATAAATTCAAATGTATATATATCGATATAAACAAATTCTTATACAAAAATTTATCCGCATGCATTGTACTGTATGCCCATGACAAGAAGGCAAGTCTTGTGAATGTATAGCGTAATAATTTTGTGCTTCCTGCACAGTGTTAATGCTTAGTTTCCGAGTATGACAAGGATGTTAGGTTCGTTTAAAATACACAATGTTGTCACATAACTCACCCATAGCTAGAAATATGCACTCTCATACACTCATTTCCTAGTATACAGGTCCATTACCGGAGTAGATACGCAGTTCAAGCTCCTCTGCCCTTCATTCCCCTCTAACCTTCTTGTCGTGGGCATACAGTACATATGTTCCAGGACAGACAGCGCTGCTCCCTCTCTGGCTGCAGCCTCAACTCAGATAATGTACGCTTCAATTTAAGCATGACACCTCATGCCAGTAATCCTGCCTCCACTCACACTTAGGTTCCAGGCACGGACCATGTGCCAAGACCTATACCTAACCCCACTCTGCCTGCATACTCCCTTGTATGCAGATGCCTATTTACCATTCACCCACTAACATCAGGTTTGCTTCGGCGCCACCTTTCCATCATCCTCGTAGAGTAGATATATTGCATGGTAGGGGAGGCGATGTAGATCCCTTTCAGTGATCGCCACCAGGGCGGGCGGAGGAGGGGCCAGTCAAAAAATTTAAAAAAAAAGAGATGGAGCAATCGCACTATATTTCATTCGTTTTCTGGAGTAGCCAATTCACCCACATGTAAAACATTTAGATTTCCATGCTGATGGATCCACATTGTATAACCTTTAAAATTGATACACTCGAGTTAGTATAGATAGCATACTTACTTGTACTGATAATGTCCTTGTGCGATATCAATTCATCCAGAGTACTTGGACGATATTTTTCCACCCTGAAAAAGAATTGGGTATTGTATTGTATTACATCTTGTTCTTTGGATCCTAGAATGAGCCAGGCTCAAGGATATAGAACATGTCATACAACCATGCAATTTCATACAAATTTTTTTCCAACACCTAAACACAATCATTATAATAGGGTTAAACTAATGGTTGAAAGAACTTATAGTATAGTATTTATTTATTCTGATATTGTTTAGAAATGGAAAGTGAACGTTTCTAAACATGAGCCTATTTATTCATTCAGTTCAATACAGTGGAATACACAATTGAACCATATCATGAGTCAATACATAAGATGATATAAAAAGGTACCCTATAAGGGCCCATGTCATGAGAAACATAAATAGAAAGGAATTTAGTAATTACATAGTATATACAATATAATTAGATAAGAAGTTAAAAGTACAATTAGTATAATCAAAACATCATAGAAAATATCTATAAGTTTAGGTATTCTTCAATACTGTAAAAAGCTTTGGTTATTAAATAATTTTTTATCCTATTTCTAAAGGTATTATAATTTTCATATAATTTTAGATTTTCAGGCAAAGCATTATAAAACTTTGCTCCCATATAACTAGGGACCCTCTCTGATAAATGTAATCTGGTTCTGGGGAGAACCAGTATTGAGGTATTCCTTTATGCTGTAAATAGAATGTGCTAGCTAAAAACTTTCTCAATTCCTTTTTAAATCTTAAACAGTCTCTTGGGTTACACAGTAATTTTAAAGCTAAAGGAAGACCATTATATTTTTGTATGGCGGGTTAGCGGTATATGACAGAATAACCTCAAACGTCAGCATGGTTAAGATAATAACCCATTATTATTATTATTATTTACTAAAACATACCATGGTAAATTTGGCCCTTTTCCTGATTTGCTTTTCCGGTCTTCAATCATTGTCTAATCACTTGTACTTATAAAGGTGTAATAAACATTCAACGTTATCCTCTGTTATTAAATTGGGCGGTAAAAATCAGGGCAGACAACCAGATGATGCTAAACTGAAGGAATTTCAGTAGTGCAAAAAATGGCGAATTCATTTTTATTCCTAAAAACATGTTGTATTTTCCTTTGAACAAATGAGGAATTGTTTGAATTTTATATCACAATGATTACAATACCAGGACTTCCTTTTAATTACCAAAAAGGGTAGAAAACTTCTGCAATTGCTATCGCTAATTTACGATCACAGAGTATATGATTTTACCAATGCTTCCTGGTGGTATTACGATTCTTATTATCGTCTCATTTAATTGTAATTTTCTATTTGTAGAGTGAGTGAGTGAGTGGTGTTTAAGGGCCCGTCGACTGCTAGGTCGTTTGGGCCCTCTATTTGTAGATGAAGTTATTTAACGAAACTTCTTTGTTTTAAGTTTTTCTGATTTTATTCCTCTGACCTGTTTTGTGTTTTTATAGGAGAGATTTAAGCCTTTAGCAAATTGGTCATTCTGTTGTTGCAGTACTTCCTAGGTAAGCAGAATTATTTCCATTTTACTCAATTTACCTGTGAATTAATGAAACCAATAGTGTTGTAAAATACACTTGCGATATTATTGCAATTTTGCCCGTGTTAGGTTAGGTTGGTGTGAGTATATGGGCAATGTGACAGGGTCCTGTATTATTGCAATTTTGCTCGTGTAAGGTTAGGTTGGTGTGAGTATATGGGCAATGTGACAGGGTCGTGTATTATTGCAATTTTGCCTGTGTTCGGTTAGGTTTGTGTGAGTATATGGGCAATGTGACAGGGTCCTGTGTTATTGCAATTTTGCTCGTGTAAGGTTAGGTTGGTGTGAGTTTATGGGCAATGTGACAGGGTCCTGTGTTATTGCAATTTTGCTGACGTTTGGTTAGCTTGGTGTGAGTTTATGGGCAATGTGACAGGGTCCTGTATTATTGCAATTTTGCCTGTGTTAGGTTAGGTTTGTGTGAGTATATGGGCAATGTGACAGGGCCGTGTATTATTGCAATTTTGCCTGTGTTAGGTTAGGTTTGTGTGAGTATATGGGCAATGTGACAGGGTCCTGTATTATTGCAAATTTGCCTGTGTTAGGTTAGGTTTGTGTGAGTATATGGGCAATGTGACAGGGTCCTGTATTATTGCAATTTTGCCTGTGTTAGGTTAGATTTGTGTGAGTATATGGGCAATGTGACAGGGTCCTGTATTATTGCAATTTTGCTCATGTTAGGTTAGGTTAGGTTTGTGAGAGTATATGGGCAATGTGACAGGGCCGTGTATTATTGCAATTTTGCCTGTGTTAGGTTAGGTTTGTGTGAGTATATGGGCAATGTGACAGGGTCCTGTATTATTGCAAATTTGCCTGTGTTAGGTTAGGTTTGTGTGAGTATATGGGCAATGTGACAGGGTCCTGTATTATTGCAATTTTGCTCATGTTAGGTTAGGTTAGGTTTGTGAGAGTATATGGGCAATGTGACAGGGTCCTGTATTATTGCAATTTTGCCTGTGTTAGGTTAGGTTTGTGTGAGTATATGGGCAATGTGACAGGGTCCTGTATTATTGCAATTTTGCTCATGTTAGGTTAGGTTAGGTTTGTGTGAGTATATGGGCAAAGTGACAGGCTCCTGTATTATTGCAATTTTGCCAGTGTTAGGTTAGGTTTGTGAGTATATGTGCGATGTGACAGGGTCGTGTATTATTGCAATTTTTCCTGTGTTAGGTTAGGTTTGTGTGAGTAAGTGGGCAATGTGACAGGGCCGTGTATTATTGCAATTTTGCCTGTGTTAGGTTAGGTTTGTGAGTATATGGGCAATGTGACAGGGTCGTGTATTATTGCAATTTTGCTCACGTTTGGTTAGCTTGGTGTGAGTTTATGGGCAATGTGACAGGGTCGTGTATTATTGCAATTTTGCTCACGTTTGGTTAGCTTGGTGTGAGTATATGGGCAATGTGACAGGGTCGTGTATTATTGCAATTTTGCTCACGTTTGGTTAGCTTGGTGTTAGTTTATGGGCATTGTGACTGGGTCCTGTATTATTGCAATTTTGCTAACGTTTGGTTAGCTTGGTGTGACAGGGTCCTGTGTTATTGCAATTTTGCTCGTGTAGGGTTAGGTTGGTGTGAGTATATCGGCAATGTGACAGGGTCCTGTATTATTGCAATCTTGCTCACGTTTGGTTAGCTTGGGGTGAGTATATGGGAAATGTGACTGGGTCGTATATTATTGCAATTTTGCTCACGTTTGGTTAGCTTGGTGGGAGTTTATGGGCATTGTGACAGGGTCCTGTGTTATTGCAATTTTGCTCGTGTAAGGTTAGGTTGGTGTGAGTATATCGGCAATGTGACAGGGTCCTGTGTTATTGCAATTTTGCTCGTGTATGGGGTTAGCCTGTAGGAGTATGTCCTCACATGGGCGATAGGCAGTTGTTTTGTGACTGAAGAGTGTTGTTATGAGGTTCATTTCCTTTAACTCGTTGGTGACGTATGTATTGCTAAAGCTGGAAAATCGAAATCAGCGGAAGCATTTGAATGTTGTCAACCAACTTGTTAATGGTATTTGTTATTGTTATTTAGAGTTATTGTTTTGTAATTAAGTGATGTGACGTAAGTTCTTATGCGGTGCAGTTGTGGTTTGAATCAGTAATCTACACTGATCAAAGGTACAACAATCCTTATTTGGGACTATAATACGGTAATTTCATTACAGATTACGCAGTATTAACAATAATGATGATGATGATAATAATAATAATAGTAATAATAATAATAATAATAATAATAATAACAACAACAACAATAACAATAACATTGGGAACGGGAAGGGGATGGGGACGGGGACGAGGATGGGGAATAATAAGAATACTAATAATAATAACAACACCAACACCAATACTGTCACGTTTGTGATTGAGAAGTACCTATTTTATATCAAGTTATAACATTTTATTAAGCTTCTAAATTTGTGGTAAATCACATTTTACAATACTTTTAACTTGTTAGACATGTCTTAAGATATATATGTGACCGGACATGGGTGGTTCACCACTTCCTATGGTAGTCCCTATGGACTTTTCTATGATGTCACCCTTCCGCATAGCAACTGCTGGAACCATGTTGCATCATGCGATGTCACGTGTCTTAAGAATATTCTAGAGCATCCTGTTCACCAGGGCGTTGGCATACCAAATATAGTAAAAGCTACCATTGCAATTGCAAGACCCCCATAGAGGACAGGATGCGTTATAACCGGGCTCTGAGAGCTCGCTCGGGGGAGTCTTGTCCAGGAACTGCTGTGTGCTGTGCTCCACGCCGCTTAGGTGGCGGTCGCCATCCGATGGGTCAACTATGTTGACTGGTCCTCTCCACTTTATCAACGCAACTTGACATCATCCGTAACGGGTAAGCCTATTCAACCCTAGATTATAAGTCCAAAAGATAATTGGCAGAACCCCCTAAATTGTAAACCGACACTGCTTTACTGTTGTTTCAATACTAATAACAAATAAATATGTTTCAAGCCACAAACAGTGTCTTTCTGCTCTACCATCTGATTACCAAAGCTATGTACCCCAGTTACAACCAAGTTGTGACATTATTGTTAGAGTCACCAGGTAGGTTGTGACATTACTAATAATAATAATAATAATAATAATAATAATAATAATAATAATAATAATAATAATAATAATAATAATAATAATAATAATAATAATAATAATAATAATAATAATAATAATAATAATAATAATAATAATAATAATAATAATAATAATAATAATAATAATAATAATAATAATAATAATAATAATAATAATAATAATAATAATAATAATAATAATAATAATAATAATAATAATAATAATAATAATAATAATAATAATAATAATAATAATAATAATAATAATAATAATAATAATAATAATAATAATAATAATAATAATAATAATAATAATAATAATAATAATAATAATAATAATAATAATAATAATAATAATAATAATAATAATAATAATAATAATAATAATAATAATAATAATAATAATAATAATAATAATAATAATAATAATAATAATAATAATAATAATAATAATAATAATAATAATAATAATAATAATAATAATAATAATAATAATAATAATAATAATAATAATAATAATAATAATAATAATAATAATAATAATAATAATAATAATAATAATAATAATAATAAGAATAAGAATAAGAATAAGAATAAGAATAAGAATAAGAATAAGAATAAGAATAAGAATAAGAATAAGAATAAGAATAAGAATAAGAATAAGAATAAGAATAAGAATAAGAATAAGAATAAGAATAAGAATAAGAATAAGAATAAGAATAAGAATAAGAATAAGAATAAGAATAAGAATAAGAATAAGAATAAGAATAAGAATAAGAATAAGAATAAGAATAAGAATAAGAATAAGAATAAGAATAAGAATAAGAATAAGAATAAGAATAAGAATAAGAATAAGAATAAGAATAAGAATAAGAATAAGAATAAGAATAAGAATAAGAATAAGAATAAGAATAAGAATAAGAATAACAATAAGAATAACAATAACAATAACAATAACAATAACAATAACAACAAGAACAAGAACAAGAACAAGAACAAGAACAAGAACAAGAACAAGAACAAGAACAAGAACAAGAACAAGAACAAGAACAAGAACAAGAACAAGAACAAGAACAAGAACAAGAACAAGAACAAGAACAAGAACAAGAACAAGAACAAGAACAAGAACAAGAACAAGAACAAGAACAAGAACAAGAACAAGAACAAGAACAAGAACAAGAACAAGAACAAGAACAAGAACAAGAACAAGAACAAGAACAAGAACAAGAACAAGAACAAGAACAAGAACAACAACAACAACAACAACAACAACAACAACAACAACAACAACAACAACAACAACAACAACAACAACAACAACAACAACAACAACAACAACAACAACAACAACAACAACAACAACAACAACAACAACAACAACAACAACAACAACAACAACAACAACAACAACAACAACAACAACAACAACAACAACAACAACAACAACAACAACAACAACAACAACAACAACAACAACAACAACAACAACACCACCACCACCACCACCAACACCAACACCACTAGTAATAGTAGTAATAGTAGTAATAGTAGTAATAATAGTAATAGTAGTAATAGTAGTAATAATAGTAATAATAACAATAACAATAGTAGTAATAATAATGTTGAGGTTGTATAATACAATAATTTTATTACAGATTACACAGTATTACACAATAGTGCAACAATAATAATGATGTAATAATACTGAGGTTGTATAATACAGTAATTTTATTACAGATTACGCAGTATTAACAACAATATGAAGAAATAAAAGTACATTGTTTTGGCATTTTATATATTTGACCCGTGTTTCTTCATTTTATAAAAAAAATTTATTTTGGCAAATATTAATTTTTGAAATATCCCAAAACTCGCGTACTCCTCACTCTTCAATCAATCATACGTCCGATTGTAATGAAACAAATAACTTGATCTTTGGTTCAAATTAAAGAAAAATTGAAGTATTTTGTGAGTTAGTTATTGGATAATTTTATTAATTATTATTAATATTATATTTTATAGGATTAAAGTTTTTAAATTAGATAACATAAACTCGACTATTTAAAAATCTGGAGAAAAAATTAAAAACACAATGAAGTTTATTCAATATTCTCAGAAAAAATCAGAATAGAGTCTTTAATATTTCAGTTGTAATTAACCTGCAAATCAGTGTAGCGGACTCGCGTGGCAGTGGTGACGGCTACCGTAACCTCGCACAATTAGCACCTTCCATTACGGCAACTGTTCATTGCTTGAGGTTCCATGAAGATTATAACGGTACAGTAAGAACACTGCTAACTGATAGTATTGCATGTACACTATTAGCATCTTCAAAATGTTTTTAAAATATGCATTTTAAACTAATGTTTGCATACAACACACAATTTTACCTCCTTCTTCGAAAGAAAATTGTTTCACTAAAGCTTCAGTTTTTGACAAAGGAATGAAGGCGTGTAAGATTTTTTCAAAAAAATTCAAAAGTTCAAAAACATGTATCAGATGCCACAGGAGTATCAGAAAGAAGGTACATTGTGGAGACATTTTTCTGCATGGACTGTACTGCCTTAGTAAAAAGAAGTTATCTGAGTAGCATAGCTGACGCACCAATTTGCATGCTGTCTGCAGTCACCTGGCTTGTTACTCGCTTTCAATGGGCCAAGAATGGCAAATCCAGCTGTACAAACAGATTTCTACTTCATGTTGTCTGTGAGCGCTTGCAGGCCTCTAGAAAAAAAATTGTAGCAAATGCACTAATGCAAGCTCCATAGTTTTCAACATCTTATTTTATAGACAAAATGTCAGGGAATACATGTGTATTTTTTTAGATTTTTAACATATCGATTTAAATTCTATTTTTGGTTTTACAAAATATACCATAAAAAACAGTCCAAAATTTGTGTGTAATAATAATTGGTCGAAAGTTGTTAAAAGTGTTGTATTTAACCTTTCCAGTGTGCCAAACCCCAACTCTCAACTCTATATGGCCTTAGAGTAACAAGTAATTTTATATTACAGTGCGCACAGAAATTGCTTAATTTCTAATAGCCATAACTAAGCAAGTAGTTTAAAAATACGGAAATAAAGAAATATGGGTCTCGTTATTTGATGCTTATTATTCATAAAAAAAATTTGAACCTCCTACGAAAAAGTCGTGTTTTACGGGTGTGCGATTTGACGTGGATTGACCCATATATGAGCAGGATAGGAAGTTCCTGTGTTATTGAAATTTTTATGGTGTTGGATTACGTTAGTGTGTTTGTGTATGTTGTGACAGTGTCCCGTGTTATGAAAATTTGATTTTTTTATGTTAGGTTGGGTTAGGGTAGTGTATATGTGAGTGGTATGACAGGGTCCTTTATCCTGTTGGGTTGTGTTAGTGTGTGTATATGTGAGTGGTATGACAGGGTCCTTTATCCTGTTGGGTTGTGTTAGTGTGTGTATATGTGAGTGGTATGACAGGGTCCTTTATCCTGTTGGGTTGTGTTAGTGTGTGTATCTGAGCGGGATGACAGGCTGCTGTGTTATTCAAATTTTGCTCATGTTAGTTGGATTAGTTTAGTATGTCTATATGAGCAGGGTAGTAGGGTCCTGTGTAATTGAAATTTTATTTGTCAGGTAGAGTTAGGTTAGTGTGTGTATGTGAGAGGTTTGACAGTTTCCTGCATTATTGAAATTTTGTTTAGGTTAGGTTAGTGTGTGTATATGAGCTGGATGACAGTGTCCTGTGATACCAAAATTTTGATTTCATTATGTTTGGTTGGGTTAGGCTAGGACATGTATATATGATTCAAGTGACAGGGTCCTGCACCTGTTGGGTTAGGTTGGTGTGTGTGTGCATGAGTGGTGTGGTAGGGTACTGTGTTGCCAACATTTTTCTTGTGTTAGGTTAAGTTAGGTTAGTGCTTGTATATATGCTGGGTGACATGCTCCTGAGTTCTCAAAGCTTTGCTCGCGTAAGGTTTGGTTAGTTTGTCTATATGAACAGGGTACCACTGTCCTGAGATACTAAAATTTGCTTATGTTAGGTTGTGTTACTGTGTCTATACGAGCGGGGTGACAGGGTCCTGAGTTACCCAAATTTTGCTTGTGTTAGATTAGAGTGTCTAAGTGAATGGGGTGACTGGGTCCGGTGTTATTGTAATTTTGTCATGTTAAGTTAGGCTAGTGTGTCAGTATGGGCGGGATGACAGGATCCTGTGTCAATGAAATTTTGCTCGTGTTAGGTTAGGTTAGTGTGTGTACGTGAGTGGGGTGACACGGTCTTCTGTTATCTAAATTTTGCTCATGTTAGCTTACTATGTCTGTATGAGCAAGTTTAAAGGCTCTTGTGTTATTGAAATTTAGCTTGTGTTAGGGTATGTTTGTGTGTCTATGTAAATGGAGTGCGAGGCTCCTGTGTTATCAAAATTTTGATTATGTTACGTTAGGTTAGATGTGTATTTGAGCGAGTTGACAGGGTCCTGTGTTATCAAAATTTTTATCCTGTTAGGTTAGTGTGTGTATATGAACGGGATGATAGGGCCCTGTGTTATCAAAATTTTGATTGTGTTATGTCAGGTTTGGTTAGGTTAATATGTGTTTATGAGCGGGGTGGCAGGATCCTGTGTTAGTGCGATTTTGCTCGTGTTTGGGTTAGGTTAGTGTGCCTATGTGAGTGGGACGACAGTGTCCTGTGTGATTAAAATTTTTGTTGTTTTAGGTTAGGGTAGTGTGTATATGAGCAGAGTGATAGGGTCCTCTGATATTGAAATTTTTATTGTGTTAGGCTGTATTGGGTTAGTGTGTGTATATGAGCAGTGTAACAGGGTCCTGTGTTATAGTGGACACATTTATCGGCAGTTCCCAAAAGTTCAACATGGCCGACATTACACTAAACAGCTCATGAATGAATTCCAAAAAGCAATCCTGCCAACGAACATAATAAAGGCATCTCTGACCTCAAATATCACAGGGTTAAAGTAACATACTTTCAAATGATAATAATTAGGGCCAGGCATTTAATGACCTATAATTTGGTAAAAAATGCATTTATGACCTAAAAATTACAAAAAATGACCCAAAAAGATGATCCCAAAAATGTGGAAGTTACCAAAAAATAAAGAATTACCAATAAAAATGTTATTAATTATTATTATTATTATTATTATTATTATTATTATTATTATTATTATTATTATTATTATTATTATTATTATTGTTATTATTATAATTATTATTGCTATTGTTGTTATTATTATTAGTATTATTAGTATTTATAGTATTAGTATTATTATTAGTATTATTATTAATCATTATTATTATTATCATCGTCATCATTATTATACATTAAGCACTCACTTTGTTACTAAGTTACATAAAATATAGCATAAAATCAAAATATTAAAAGAAAATTATAAATGTACATGTTAGAGTATTTTTATTGGAGAAATTCCATTTCATTGCACTTTTATAACAATTTTGAGTTGCAGTTAACAATCACAAATTGGCGGAGATTCTCAAACAAAAATGACTGTCTATTATCTGTTAGTACTGACTTACAAATGGAAAAGTTCTCTACTTCAACGGAAACAATTGGAACATGCAGAAAGCAAGCAATATCTCCTGAATTTAACTCACAGTCTGCAAGAGAAAACTGTTCACCAGACAAAGCACTGCCAATTGAACACAATGTTTTGTACCCCCTGGTTTTGTGTATACACTTCTTTATTTTCATTGCCACTGCATCACCCACTTTACCATAGGCACGGCTCAAATCATTCAGTACTTTATCCACTATTTGTAGCTGTTCCATTAATGTCACTTGGGATTTTTCCAGAGAAGTTATTGCATCACAAAGGAATCCAAAATTGGTTTCTATGTAAGAAAGTTTGCCCACAATTTGTTTTTCAGCCAGCAGTTCTTGCACTTTTTTTATTGATACAGACTCAACGTTATCAAAAGAATCAACTTTCTTCACAACATCAAAATTCTTGCAGTAATAACTACAAGCCTTGAGCCATGTTCCCCATCTAGTCAAAACAGGTGAAAAGGGCAGTTCAATTTCTGGAGCTTCTGCTTTGAATGCTACAACTCGAAAGGGGGTTTTCAAGAATACTTTCTTGACACATCCAATTAATTTATCCACTTCAGGAAAACTTGCACATACTTCTTCCATGACCCGGTGTAATGCATGCGCTAAACATGTCACATGCACCATTTTTTAGTAGAGTGCACTTAAAGAAGCAGCAGCTGTCATCATGTAGGGTGCTGCATCTTATAAAAAGCAATACATTGGAATTTTGAATCCTATTAGGCCAAATTATTCTCTATTCATGGTCAACTACTAAGCTGATGGTTGAATAGTTCACTTTGTCCAGCTGCTCACAATGTAATAGAAATTTTTCTCCAGGGCTGTGTGCTTCTAGAACTCCAATAATATTTGCTACATAACGGCCTACAGAGTTCATGGTCTCATCGATGGTTACGAATATATTCTTTTCTCCCATCTTATTTGTTGCAAAGTTTTGTTGTAGCACTGATCCACGTAGGTTCTTCTCAATGTTCTAGGATCTAGAATTAATTTTCCTGTCTCCTCTTCTAAGAAAGTGCGCAGCTTAGGATGATTTAGCTTGTGAAGTGAAATATCGGCAGATAAAAATGCTTCACATAATTTCTCACAAAATGGCGAAAATGTTGAATGAGTTTTGCCCAGAAGCATCTGCTATAAGCTTACACTGGATTTATTTTCAAGCCATTACAGGCAATTATTATTTATTTATGCCAACAAACTTACTGTTGGTGTTTTTAAACACACAAGCCATGTGTGGGCAAAGTTTAAGAGGTAGAACTGGAACTTAAAAATTCAATGCCACAACTGGGATTTTTAAGTTCCAGTTCTACCTCTTAAACATTACAGGCAATGTTTATGCTTCTCCCGTGACATATGTTGTTCTACTGTAAACATTTTTTCAGCAGCCACTCTCACATCACAGATCTTGTAGAATAATATATGACCGTCCATGGAAAAAATATTTCTCCATATTTTGAAACAAATGCCTTCAATTTAACACTATTACTTCCCTTCACCTTAGGCATTTTGCTCTTATAGAGCTCGTACAGGTGCTAGGAACAACTGATCACCTCACTTAACAGCACAACAATGCTGGTTTACCTGAATATAGGAATTTCCTTGGGAGTGTAGGCAAGTCCATTAACCATATTCCTTGAAAAATGGGGGTAGGAGGTAGCTTGAGCTCTAAGAAATTGAATTTGTAGAAGTGGGCCAGTTCATAATGCACATTCCTTGAAAAATAGGGGTAGGAGTTAGCATAGCATTCACTTAAATCCAAGAAATTGTATTGGCAAGGAAAAATACTGAAATTTGATTTTAAAAAGATGAATTAAATATGTATAATCTCCCAACCTTCCAGAAAAGTGTTAAAAATGCTCAAAATGACTTATCCACAAAAAAGTAAGAAAATGCACAAAATGCTCTAACAAATTGCTTTTATTTAACTCGTTAGTCAATGCCATACCTTTCTGTATATGCAAGCAATGTTTCAACCTTCATAAGGAAAAGATGCAAAATCATTGCCTTGCCCTAGTTATAAGCATTTAAATTAAGTTTCTAGTGATTTAGTACTTTGTTTAACATAAAGATTGAAATTAACAAATATTACGGTTATCTTAAACATATGAGTAAACAAATACATACAGGAGTATTGAAAAAGCACCTGAATTGTTCCTAGCATCAGAAGTTTGTGTTACAAAAACCAGCAATAATGTGCTAGTTTGGTAAGATCCTAGCTTCCGTAGTAATGATTTTCCATTGTAGGCATGTCCTGACGGAAGCATATTCCCTGTGCATTACTGGCATTTCTTTTCAAAACTTTATAATTTCAATGGTAATAATGTAAGTTCCAAAATTCTTTCAAAATCCAACATGTTCTTCATTCCACTACTGGTGTGAATTTTTCACAGTAACATGGCTTTTTATCATGAAGCTGAACCAAATCAGCAATGTATTGATGACATGATGATATTCTATCTGATGACATGATAATGAACTCCTTATACCAGAAGAGGTAGTTTGTAAATAAAAGGTGGGACATGGTTATAAAGACTATCATGTGGGTACAGTGATTGTCCTGTGTATGACTAGATGAGTATTTGCTTAAAAACACCAAGATCATACAACTATTTTTAATCAATCCTTAATGGAGAAGTATACTACCAAAGTAAGGTTACGGATTTCACAGCAGTAATCAATCAGTAACGTTTCAAAAATTGTAGAGGTATTAAAAGTTAATTGAAAAGATTGTTATGATAAAAAATACCTGGTATATTATAAAACCATGAAAAGTGAAGAGAATGAGCTAGGAGAATCTAGAACATATATTCTCATTTGTTAATCACAACAGTAGAATTTCATTGATGGTTCAAAGAAGCTGGACTTCACTTCTGCTTTTTATCTAATAACATTACTGTGTAATAAAGCACAATGTGATTTTTCTTGTATTCCTAAGATACATTCTCTTTTTGTGTTTAAAGTTTAAATTGGAACAATATAGCAGTAAATATGCAACCACTGGTCTTAAGGTTCTTGTTTATAACTGATCTAATTTTAGTTCCAAACTTTGACATCTATTAAATGTTCATCCCAAAACTCAATTTTTAATAAAGTTAATTACTAAAGTCAGCATTTTAATTTTTACACCAAATAATTACCAGGAAATATTTAAAACCTTAATATTTGAGTTTCTCCAATCGTTTACCTATTAAAACACACACCTATTAAGTTTGAATATTCTATGAGCCATTAATTCTTTTTCTTCTCTTTTTTCTCGATATTTAGAAAAATGCAGACGACACTTTACTGAAATGGACCTCATGTATTGAGTGTTTATCGTCAAAACCTAATAGTCTTTAACCATATTGTAAATCACTTGAAGTTTACCAGGATACTTGAATCAGATGAAAGGTTTCGCTTTTATCTTGTAATATGGTAATTCAAACATTGAGAGTATTCTTATGAAGAATCAACTATAGAGAAACTTTATTTGGTAATACCGGAAGTACAACAATAATATCATTACTACCTTTATTAATTATTACACAAATTTTACTTTTAACATTAGAATCTGCCGTTGCTATTATTCAATCTTATGTTTTTTATTTGTGTCCAGTAGTTAGATATTTTATGGTATACCTGATGTGTTTCTTTCTCCACAGCAACAATTGTAAAATGGATGACAAACTAATAATCAAAGAAGAGGATCCACTCAATGAGCAAGAGAATGATCACATGGCAACTACAACAGAGACTTCTTTCACAGACTTTGGTTCACAGAGTGAGTTTGTTACATGCGGCGAGGTAGATATCAAAACAGAAACTGAGGAACAGACTCTGGTTTCAGACAATGAGACAAAATTTCTTCCAGAGGATCCTATGATGAAAGTTGAGAAGTACAACAGGGATCGTGAACTGGTTAACAAAAAAGAAATTAAAGAACAACCCTGGTGGCTGCAAACGGAAACTTCATCTGTTTGTGATGACGTGAAGGTAAGTTTTATGCTTCAGTTAGTCATTGTACACTGGATAAAATATTTGAGTTCTGTACCACCTAATTAAAATATAGTTGCTGTGCAGTGTTCAGCTGGTTCTTATAATTATAACAGAAAAGTCGTATAAAAATATATCACATTGTAACATCTGAAGATCAACTGAACTTTTCATCTAATTTAAGAACCAAAATGAAATGAGAGCTAAATGAAATCAAAGAGAAATACAACTACAAATGCCTGTGAATTTAAAAACTTTTCTGTGGTATGGAGTTAAGCAGGTCAATAAACCAAATTTTGGTATGCTGAATTTGAATGTGCTATCCATTTTTTTGCCATACTGAAAGGAAATATATATATATTTAAGTTCTTATAAATTTTTAAGTACAATTTAAAATGCACAAAGTCATGCAAACTAAGAAATAATCATAATTCTGCAGCTGCAACAGTTGATATTGAACTAGGTAATTTCAAGCATATCTTCTAATTGTATTTTCTTCACCACTTTGTTGAAGGTGAATGCTCGTTGACTTGCATTTGTTGACTAGACAAAGGTTGTCTAATTTAACACCAACAATAGTTCGCCATTAAGGAGATACACTGTTAACCCTGATACTTTGTTTCTGTCTACTTTGTCTTTGTACAATCTCTCTTCCTGCTCTTCACTTAGTGCAAACAAGTTTTCAGGAAAATATTCAAGATCGGAACACAGAAAATGCAATTTTAAGCTCATATTGCACAAGAGTGCATTTTAGGTTTACAGTTATAGTTTTAACAATATGCTTATACTGGCTGTCTTTATCATTACCCTATATGTTTATTATTTTGTTTATAATTACTTATAATTTTGCTCAATAAGTCACAAGCTTGAAGTTCTATCTCTGTGAATATTTCTGAAGAGTTTGAGAATCTGTGGAACATGTTACCCTCTTTCACTTTTGATTCAGACAGCGTTGAAAATGTCTAAATAAGGTATTGGAAACAAGGACTACGCTTGTCCAAAGCTTTGACAAATTGCTTCATTATCCCAAATTTAATGTGTAATGTAGGTCACAAAACCTTTCGCGAGTCAACCAGCTGGCAATTTATTTATTACATTTTTGTCCCTGGCACTAAATCTTTTCTTTCTGGTCAATCTCACCCCAGTGTCTTTCTCATACTCTAGAGTTCCATTTACACAAAAAGCATAGGAGTTTTATGTACTCTTTACTAAATCTTACTGTCTTCACTTACGAGGGAGTCTAAGGTAGAAACTTGCTAGTATTTAAGCTTAGGCTTTCACAGTCGACATCTAACCAATAATATGGTGTTTCCGGGTTTCTTGGTCGTGGCCCATAGTAAAGAGGCACGATCACACTGCGGATGCTTATAAGAATGGCAGGTGAAACGTCAGGTGTTTATGCATCAAAGTGGACCACAGCCAAGAAGCCTGGAAACAACATTTTACTAAGTAATAACTGCTGTCAGAAAATAATCACTGTCAAGGAGAGATTTTCCCTAGTGTTGTAAACCAGGCATGATGAAATTAATCACTTTTAGTCACTTACCAGAGAGTTTGAGACAGAAACTTGCTGACATTAATCACTTGTCAAGAAGGCACGATTATTTGCTATATTTGTAAACCAGACATGATAAAATGAATCGCTTGACTCCTTTACCAGAGTTTGAGACAGAAACTCTGATATTTGTCACTAATCACTGTCCTAGAGCCACAATTATTCCCTAGAGTGGTAAACCAAGAGTTGATAAAATTAATTACTTCAGCCACTTACCAGACAGTATGAGAGAGAAGCATGCTACTGTTTGTGAGTAATGACTGTCAAGGAGCCATGATTATTTGCTAGGTTTGTAAACCAGACATGACGAAATTAATCGCTCACCCTGGAGTTTGAGACAGAAAGTCTCTGATATTTGTCACCAATCACTGTCTAGGAGGCAGAATTTTGCCTAATATAGTAAACCAGATATGAAATGAATGTCCTCACTTTCCAGGCAGTTTTAGACAGGCATGGTGTAATTTATTAGTAATCACTGTCAAGGTGCCACAGTTATTCCCTTGTGTTGTAAATCAGAAGTGATATGAATCACTATAGACATCTACCAGAGAGGTTAGAAAGAAAGTTGGTGTTTGTCACTGATCACTTTCAAGGAGGCACAGTATTATTTTCCTTTCATAAAAGTTTGAAAACAGTGTTGTTATAATTAATTTAATTTAAAAGGTGAAACCATGGAAACCCAGTTATTGTCTGGTTGATAATGAAGGAAAGTTAACCTTCAAAACACGTTCCGGAAAATTATTTTTTAAGTGTTGTTTAGTGTTATTAATTGAACTACCTTTTAAATTAAAAGGCACATTATTCCCTAGTGTTGTAAATGAGACATGATGATTCCACTTAATATATAGGAAGTGATGTAGACAGTGAGACTTTTCAAATGTTTTAGAAGCATATGAGTTGACCTATAGATACTTATACTGTAAGTGAAACTATAAGTGTCTATAGGTCGACTCAAGTACTTCTAAATAGGCATAATGAAATGTATACATCTGCTGGTAATTTTAAACTAAGACCGTTTGTTTGTTGCAGGATGACGAGCGCTTCACTGCGGTAATATCACCCAGGTAAGATATATGACTGTCATGTTGGGATGTAATAATATGCGGGAGTGACACAGCAATGCTATATCAGTTATATACAAATTCTCCTTGTTTCAAAGGCGATGTTTCATGATGAAGTGGCACTTGGTTTTTTCTCATCCGTGGTGAATTGTGCAGGAGATCCTCCATTGTTGCATTATAGAAATGAGTAGTAATTACGATTTATTTATGCCAACAAAATTACTGTTGGTGTTTTTAAACACACAAGCCATGTGTAGGCAATGTTTGAGAGGTAGAATTGGAACTGAAAACTTCAATGCCACAGCTGGGACTTGAACCACAAACCCTCCACCTACCAAGTGGGTGTTGTTGTTAGCTAATGCAGGATTTCTGCCAATGAAGTCATTAACCCTCTTGCTCTCCAATATTTTTCACTGATGGATGGGGCATTAGAAGTGGCCGGGGAATATTTGAAGGTGGTCTCGATCCATTTCCTCTTGCAGATCACATAGAGGACACAGTGGTGAAGAATATATCCCAATTCTGTTTAAATGTTTTGCCAGACAATCATGTCCTGTAATCAACCTGAAGGTTGCAACTGCCGTTTTTCGAGGATACTCAGGAATTACTGTTTGAATGTTTGGTAGTTCCCATCTTTTATGTTTTCATTTTTCATAGTAATATTTTGCAATAATTTTTTTGAACTCATAGTTGACTAATCTTTTAGCTGCATAAAATTGTAGATTAACCGTAGATTTATGAAAATTGCTGCTACCCTTTTTAGCAAGAAAATCAGCTTTCTCATTGCCATTCAGTCCACAGTGAGCTGGTATCCATTGGAAGACAAGGTGTTTTTGAAGTGCTGTTAGATGGGTCAGGATTTTCCAACATTCTATAATTGTTTGGTTTTTTGGTGACAACTTGGAAGTAATTGCTATAATTGCTGCCCTGGAATCTGAGAGAATAACTGCTTGATGGAAATGTGAAATTCTATACAAAAGATTTTGTAGGGCCATTTGAATTGCTTCAATTTCTCTATCAAAGTTTGTAGTTGCGTAACTTAAAGATTTGTAATAGGAAAAGAGGTGACAAGTGACTCCAGCACCTGCTCCATCTCGGTTTGATATCAATGATCCATCAGTATAAATATGGAGCCATTCGTGTTCTGGAAATCTAGTATGGATTGTCTCTAATGCCAATAATGTTAGAACACTAGTTGGAGTATCACTTTTCTTAACTTCTTCTGTCAGGTGTAAATAATATGTGATGTCTGTTTGTGCTGTATTGACTTTAGATATGAAGTTTTCCTTTGAATTAGGAAGGTCTACATTCTTCTTGATGTTTTGAATTTTGGAAAGAAAGCTCTCCTGAATCTTTAGTGTATGTGTAAAATTTCTCTTGTTCCACGTATTGAATGGGAGTCTGATCAACTTTCTGTGTTGCGTAAGAGCTACTTTTTCTATTTCATATTCAGTGGGGTATTGGTTGGTTAGTATTTCCATTGCCGGTATTGGTGTGGTTTTGATAGCACCTGTAATTTGAATTTTTTTTTGTGTTTGCTGTTACAACAACTTCGCTGCAGTAAGTAAATAATGGCTTTATATATACATTGTATGTTGTGTTAAGAGTTGCTCTGGAACATCCCCACTTCCTTCATGTTAGACGTTTTAACAGTGAAAGGCGCTTCTCTGCTCTTTGTATTACATTTTCTATTTGTTTGGTCCATGTAAATTGGGTATCAAATGTAATTCCTAAATACTTTGCTTCCTTTGTTTCTGGTAATTGTTGACCCTCAAAATTTAATTCTATTTTTAGTGGTTTTTTTCTTAGTGAAAAGATTTGGTAGTTTGATTTTCTTGTATTAACAGTCATTAAATTTTCTTTGGTCCACTTTTATAGGTTGTTTAAGGATTGTTGCATGGTTTTTTTCTAGTTCTGTACTTTTGTTTTTTGGTTTTGTAGTCCACATTACTAAGTCATCAGCAAATAGTGCACACTTCACAGTTGATTCTTGTATTTGTTGTGGCAGATCATTAATAAATATATTAAAAAGTGTAGTGCTGAGGACTGCACCTTGTGGTAAGCCGCGGTGTACTTGTTTATATTTAGATATATTTCTTCCATATCTGTTAGCAATAAAGTGTTGTGTAAGGAAATGGCATAGCCATGAAAACATTGGACCTTGTATCCCTATTTTTTTCACTTTCTTTAGCAGTTTTGTTCTGCATATAGAATCATGCACTTTGGAAATCAATAAAAACTTATACATTATCTTCTTTTCCATTGAAGGAGTCTTTGATTTCTTGACTGAGAAGTAAGACTTGATCATTTGTAGAGTGGAACTCTCTGAATCCAGCTTGACATGGGGATATTAAATTTTTTGATTCTAGAAACCAATTTAACCTGTTTGACACCATTCTTTCCATCACTTTTGCTATTATGCTAGTAAGAGCTATTGGTCTATAATATTTTATTTCTGATGCTGTTTAGCCTTTCTTCAAGAGTGGGACAATTATTGCTTTTTGCCATTCAGCAGGTACAGTGGTTTTCCAGGATAGATTGTAGAATTTCAGTAGTTGTTGTTTTGGTGATTTCTCCATGGTTTTTTATGAACTCTGGATGTATGTGATCTGGTCTAGGAGACTTTGTTTTTTAGATTATTTATTGCAATGTTCAGTTCTTGCATATTAAAATTTTGAAAAATGATATTGCACTGAGTGTTAGGATCACATTCTCTTTCTTCTTTCAAATCTTTTTTAAATTCTTTATGTTCCTTTTTATTATTTCTTGTTACTTTATGTGATTTAGCATAATATTTATTGAATGTTTCGGCTATGACTGCATCATTTACTAATATTTTATTGTTGTGTATGATAGGTGTGCTGTTGTTTTCTTTCCTGTCCTTGACATTTTTTATGAACTTATGAGCTTTGTTACAATCTGTCCTGTAATCCATTTTTTCTAAGAAATTATTAAAGTGATTCCTTTTAGCAGTATTAACTTCTTTTTTCAGTGATTCACATTTCTTCTGCCATATTTGTGTATCTGATATGTTTTTTGTTTGTTCAGCTGTATTTCTAGCTATATCCCTTTGCTTTTTGAGTTCTTCTAACTGGAGGTTCCAAAAGGGTTTAAAATTTTTAATTCTTCCACTGGGAATATGTTTTTTTGTGGTTTCTAGGATGACTTTACAGAATTCTTTGTTCATATGATCTGGTTGGTCATGCAGCTGTGAGTTTGTTTGTTCTTTAAATTTATGTTCTAATTCAGTTTTATATTTGTTCCAATCTGCTTTTTTGAAGTTCCAATAGATTTGTAAGACCTTGACTGTTATTTGTATTCTCTAGTTTTATATCAGCAATTACTGCTCTGTGACCAGAACTTGGATCTTCTATAACTTGTTTTTTAATTTTTGAAACAATATCTGTTGTAGCTAACAAGAGGTCTGGGTTACTGCCTGCTCTAGAGTAATGTATGAAGGTTGTGGGATCTTCTTTACTATGAATCAGTTCAAAAGTTGTGGTATTCAAAAATTCTTCCACTATCTTCCCTGTAGAATCCACTTTTTCATAACCCCATCTTTTGGAATGAGCATTGAAATCCCCAATTATGATTGTTTTATTTAATTGGTCAATAAGTGAGAGATCTGGTTCATTCCTGGGAGGATTGTAAATATTATGTAAATATAGATGTGTTTTGTTATCCCAAAAATTTAGCTTTATTAATTCACTTTTATCTGTGTTATCCATTTCTTTAACCTCTTCAGGGATATGGACGTGAAATCACGTCCATTTAAAATGACCGACGAGCGATATGGACGTGTATACACGTCCTGTGTGTTTGTGCATTTAACCCTTATTTATGCTCTATCTAACTCAACTTATTTTAATTTTCCCCCCGTTATGAAACATTTAATTAAATTCTATATGCTTTACTGGCTTACCTTTATATGTTCCTTCTGCAGTGATATGCCTCAAAACAGGGATAAACACACAAGGGCACATCTCCACATTCGCCACAGATCATCCCAGTTTCCTTACGGATTCCCTTCTTGCGGCACACGAAACACCTTCGAGATGGGTGGGACTTCTTTGCTGTTGACGGTATCCTTTTAGTATAATGTTTTCCTTGAAGTCTGAGGGGTGCAGGGGTTTTGGATTTTCTACCCCCAGTATGAAGAGGCCTCTCAACCTGGTATTGTTCAATTAGGCTGCGAGCTATTGATAGTCGAAAGTCCAGGTAGGTCATTGTCTTGTGTGGGTTTAGAGCTCTCCAAATTACCAAACAATTGTATATGGTTATATCCAGCTGGTGCAAAAATACCTTTTTATACCATTTCACTGTTTTTCGTAAAGAGGGATATGCTTGCAATACCTGATCTACTAGATCGACACCGCCCATGTGCATATTGTATTCCTGGATAACGTCAGGCTTGAAAATGCACATTTTGGTATGGGCATCTGTTTTTCCAGTGTCAATCATCAAAATCTTAGAGCTGCAATTGGATAATGCCATAACTACCCTCCTGTCCTGCCTGGCAAGGTAGGTCAAAAATGGGAGCTGACGCACCTCCATTTCCCCTCTCCTTAGAGCCTTTGTATTCACATCTTTTGGCAAACCAATACAATTTGAACGTACTGTTCCAATTGCATTAGTCTTTCTTTTGTGTAAGGCCATGAATAATTTAGGAGAGCTGTACCAGTTATCTAAGTACACAGTCCTACCCTGATCAAGCACAGGTTCCATTAGGTGCATTACTATGGAGCCAGATAAGCCCAAATCTTTGTCTCCAGTATTGTCAGTCCCTTGACCAGTGTAAATGCAGCTATTGTAAAGATATTCCGTTTTACTTTCACAAACATCAAAACTCTTTATGCCAAATCTAGCCCTTTTGTTTTGATGTATTGCTTCAAACCTAAGCGGCCCTTCCAAAGCATTAGGCTTTCATCAACAGTGACCTTTTCACCAGGCACATAATTTTCTTTAAATTTTGAAATAATATAATCGAAAACAGGCCTAATTTTGTGGAGTTTGTCATTTACATTCTCTGTGCAGGTGAAATGAAGGAACCGCAAAATTGATGTAAACCTGTTATTTGACATGCATTTTCCAAAAAAAGTAGTGGCTAGCATGTCGTCTGTGGACCAATACATGTATAATGCAGGTTTACGAATAACACCCATAAGTATAATTAGACCAATTAGCCTGTAAATCTCATTGAGTGTTACTTCTGTCTACCTTTGATTTCTGCTCTTAGGCCCTAATTTACCTTTAGAGAGCAGGTCTTCCTTCACCTTACACGCATATACATTTGTTTCCGAAACAATGAGAGACACTAAGTCGGTAGTAAAAAATTTTGTAAAAATGTCAATTGGTTGGCTGTCAGAAGTCAGCTGAGCCTGGGATTGAACACCAGACCCTGTACTCGTGAAGATGTGCCTGTTTGTATTGCAATTGTTTTCAGCACTCCACAATGCTGACTCTTCATGAACACCTGAAGGAAGTTGGTCACGTTCTTCCTCACTGCTACTTGTACCTATATCCTCCACACCCCCCTCAAATTCGGAAAATTCGCCATCGATATCCAAATCGCTGTCACACAGCAAGAAGTCCCCCACATTATCGTGTGTAATTTCAGAAGCCCTTACACTTCCACCACTCGCTAACCTTTGTGCAACACTGCTTGTTGACGCCATGTTTTAGCTCTGAGATGTAACACTCAATAGCTTCTCACTTCAGCTACAAGCAGGAAAGTATACGTATGCATTTCAAGAAAGAAACAAACGGAGCCTGTCAGCTATATCCAAGTTAAGAAACACGTGTAAGGAAAAATTGCAAACCTGCTTTATTCTGATGACTCATAAACCACGCCTACAGTAGTGTTCTATTTCACATTGTGCTGTGACTTGCTGATGCATAGCTCACACATACAATGGGTCCACTACTGTTTCTTTCCGAGATGCGTTCGACAAAGCAAAGTTAACTCTTTACCACAGTGAAACAAATAGTGCCATTTCAACGATTTGTAAATGCAACTCAACATTGCTGATGATGTACATGTATACTGCATATAATGAGTTTTATACCAGTTTTTGTTTCATTAAAATAACTTAAAATTTACGCAAAATACAGCTGTGTATTTAGGAAGCACTTTTAGCGCATTTAACAATTTAAATGCCCTGCCCTGGATATTGGGTATCCGTTCTCGGCCTGCAGAGCTTTTAAATGGCTGTCGCTCAAGAGGTTAATAATTTCAAAGAAGCATTTAATATCCTTTTTGACTCCGACTAATATTCCACTACTTACCTCTCTATTTTTGGGTAGTAAGTGTAGTAAAAATCCAGTAAAATTGAAGTATTTAAGTTGATCATTCGTTAGATTTGCTTCTTGTATTACAAATATATCTATGTTATAGTCAAATACAATTTTATTCAGTTCTACTCTTTTTATTTGTGTGAGACCACTTGCATTCCATTGTAGAAGTCTGATGTTAGATCTTCTATTAATTTAATGTTTTGGTTATCGAGAAGTAGTCCCCGCCCGGAGATCCAAATGGGGGACTGTTTTAACTCCGGAAAATTTTACCCCTGGAGTCATATTTCATAATTTTGTATTGAAAAGAGCAATAGCAGTAATAGTAATAGCTTTATAGAGAGCACCATATTTTTATGTTTTTGCGGTCACCTCGCTCTCTCACAACCCCCAGAATGTCTGGAGGACCACACCTGTCGTTGGTTTATGGGTACAAGAATTGGAGATCTTACTAAAATACACAATTTATGTCTCAATAAATTTTTTTGTAGAGTGAACCATTTTGGAGATATTCCTTGTTTTGTGTGTCAGTTTTGGAAAACTAATAACTTTTGTGCAATGGAACATCGTTCATTTGTTATATGTTAAGCGTTAAAAAAGAACTGGATCTCAAAGCTTTCAAAGAGTTGACTATCGCTCAAAGCCTACTGTATTTTAATATTCCCCTTGCACCTACAAGGAAATAAGCAATAAGATAATTTGTACAAATGTTTATCTCAACTCAAAGAAGTTATAGTAATAAGAGTTTGTAAGAATGGTTAGTACAAGAGTAGAGGAAGCCATGTCAGTGCAACATATCAGATTTTTAGAAAAAGGTCTGTGTGTGTCTGTGGACAGCATAACTCAAAAACGAAAAGTCGGTTAAAAACCAAAGTTGGTATTTAAGGTCTGTGTGTCTTTCAAGGATGCGACACGAAGATTTTGAAGAAAATAGCCCCACCCTAAACTACCCTTTACATGGAAAATTTCTTGAAAATTTTGATTTTCTTGAAAATGGCTAACGATTTTGATTACAATGACCTATGTTTGACATATTTTGATGAAGCTTAAGAATGAAGGGGAAAAAAAGGAAAGAAATGTGATGTTGCATTCATATGACTTTATTGTCTCCTCTACAAGACATTTTAACAAAAACTTATTCTTCTATCTACTTATTGGTTCAGATTAACATATTATTTCAAATTTTAGACCACTAACGAAGAATATTTCTGAAATGGTTAACGTAAATTATTTCATTTCACACTGTATGCTTTAACATGACCTAAATTTTTTCTGCATTAAGATTTTGTCTATAGCTTAAGTTTAACCAGTTATACAAAAGTCTCTAAGAATGACGGACTTCACACTATGTTTATATATATTTTATTTCAAGTTCTTTTTATTCAGAATAACTTTTGCATAGCTTATAAACCACAGGAAAAATTCTAGGTCTTGCTCAATGTGAGATATATTGTATGATGTTAATCATTTCTGGGATATCTTTCATTGTTTTGAATTTTTAAATACTTCTATCAGGTGTTAAGTTGCTATTGGTTTTCCTCTTGTTCATGCAATCATGTAGGTACTGATCCACTGTTTTAGAAGATGAGTTTGTTACTCTTGTGTATCTTCATACCCTTAAGAAAATGTGTAATGAACAACTGTTAACACATAGATTGAAGAATAAAGCTTTGTAAGAGTGAGTAAAGAAAACCACACGAGTAACATGTCAAATTTTGTTAAAAAGCACCCATGTTTTTGAAACCTCCCTTGTAAATTACTTCATGTTAGAGGGTTTGTGAATTGTCTGCGGACCGTCTACTTGCATTTTGACAAGTTGTTATGAAAGTACTTTCTTGCAAAGTTAATCGACCATGGCATTGCTGCAAAACTATTTTTAATAGCTGCTGTAAAGTAAACCAAGAATTTACTGAAATCCTGAGTTCATTGATTGGCACAAACATCAAGCTGGTTTTACCATTAGCATGCTTTTCATGTGAAAGGTTTGATTGTGTCCCTAATGATGCTGTAGGTTACAAGTTATTTCAGCTGAAATGAACAATGAGGTTGCTCTACTTAGAGAATTTCTAGTTAGGGTTTCTGAGAAGTCTCTCATTTCTCAGCATTTGTGTGGTTATTTCTAGCAAACTGATTCTGTTCTCAGGTTTAATTCCCTTTCATTCTTTGTTTATTGTACATAATGATGCTAAATACTCCAACGTTTCAGATGGTGCTCAGCGGCAGTTTCTGGTGATAGTAATGGTGAATTACCATTGCCCTCTGCTGAAATCTCAAAGAAAATTGCATGCTTTTGTAATAAAATAAATTGTGCTGAATCTGGAGGTCAAGAAAGTATAACACCTGCAGCAAAATCTGTTCATTCAAAACAATATGGTGAGTGTAATGACAGAGGAGAAATTTGCAGCTTAACATTATACTCGAAACAAAAAAGTTTGATTCATAAGGACCAGCCCCAGAAGAATAGCATTTGTGAAAGCAGTTCTACTAATAAGTCTAAGTTGAAAAGGTATGAAGTTATTGATGGGAGTATAAAGCCACACAAGTGTGAAATTTGTGAAAAGCGATTTACTCAGTTGTCACATTTGAAAGTGCACTATTTTATTCATGAAGATGAAAAACCACACAAGTGTGAAATTTGTGAGAAGGGATTTGCTACAGTCTCACATTTGAAAGTGCACAAGTTTTTTCATGAGGGTAAAAGGCCATACAAATGTGAAATTTGTGGAAAGAGATATACTCAGTTATCAGATTTGAAAGTGCATAACTTAATTCATGAGGGTAAAAAGCTACACAAGTGTGAAATTTGTGAAAAGAGATATACTCGGTCCTCAGATTTGAAAGTGCATTATTTAAATCATGAGGGTAAAAAGCCACACAAATGTGAAATTTGTGAGAAAAGGTTTACTAAGTTGTCAAATTTGAAAACACACAAGTTTGTTCATGAGGATAAAAAGCCACACAGGTGTGAAATTTGTGACAAGGGATATACTCAGTTGTCGCGATTGAAAGTGCACAATCTTATTCACGAGGGTGAAAAGCCACACAAATGTGAGATTTGTGATAAAAGATTTACACAGTTGTCAAGTTTGAAAGCCCACAGTTTGATTCATGAGGGTAAAAAGCCACATAAATGTGAAATTTGTCACAAGAGATTTACACAGTTGTCAAATTTGAAACGACATAATTTTATTCATCAGCGCCATAATGCTATTCATGAGATTTATTCTTGAAGTCTTCAAAGTTCATAATTTGAACCAGTATTAGATACTCGTACAAGGGAGACATTGTGAAGAATAATTGTCACAATTTATAGATAGGCTAGCTTGCTAAGGAAAACAACTATAGAAAGCTGATTATTACAACATGGATTGAGTTTTTGAATGTATAGCTTTGCTTATCTGAGTAAAAGATGGTAAAATTTTTACCTTTTTCTATCTTTCTGGTATATTATTCTTTGAGTTAAAGCTTATAGTGCTTAACTGTAGGGGATATGTTATGTAAGTGTACAGCAAGCTCAGAGCTGTAGCAACATTTAACACAGTACATGCCCTGGAATTATTCATGTAACCTAAATCTTGGTTACTGATATTTCTCATGGTTGCAGCTGTAATTTTCATAAAATAGTAACAGAAATTATAATAGATATGTTACTTGCACATGAGCAACGAGTTCTTGGTTTCAGGGTTGTATGTAGTGGGAATGGATAGTTATATAAAATGGTGTGGGCAAAAGTTATTTTGAGATAAAGTCCAGACCCGTTTTATTAAGTTTACAATGTATCAATTATCAAAGCAATCCTTGTTTTAACAGGTATTTGAAAATAATGTGCAAGACTATTCACACATTTTCTTCACAGAAAAGCTTTCCAAATCCTTTCTAGTCGGAAGTTTTCTTACACATTCTTTTCACAGCAAATTATAACTTTCACTTTTTTGTGTGGCCTTGTATCCACAGAAGTGCATTATGTATCATTATTTACACATGCCATCACATATTATTTGTTCTTATAGTGTATCTTCTTTCTTGGAAGTGTTGAATACAGTGTTGTAATCTATTGAATTTAAAGGTAAACCAATTAATAACACTCGACTACACTTCAGAATTTCCAACAGAATACAAAGCAGAATATAATAAAATAATTGAAATAGCACAAAGAAACTGCTTCCCCAAATCATTAGTGGATAAAAAACTGAAATTAGTAAAATCAAATTAGTTACTAAAAGAAACTGTAACCTCACAGCTAAGCTCAGACATCAAAGATGCCATCCCTCCTAATGAAAAATCTGCTATATAGCAACCTGAATGCAGTAGGTGTAATAAATTTTATAAAAGAAAAAAAAAGAAATTTGGAAACAAGAGCCAAGGAACACTTCAGAAACAAACACACAAATCAGTGGTTGCCATCCACTTTTGGACAAAATATCAATATAAATCCAGAACTGAAACTTCTCAAACACGATGGAAAAATGAGCTGGGATCAAATGTTCATTTTGAAAAACGGAGTGTGTTCAATTTTAGCATGTCCCAGAAATTAAAACAATTTGTTTAACGACGCTGTCAATTGCTAGGATCACATTAGCGTAGCCGGTGTGCCGGAATTTCGTTCTGCAGGAGTTCTTTTACATGCCAGTAAATCTGCTGACATGGAGCTGTAGTTTTTAAGCACACTTAAAAACCATCGGTCTGGGCCGGATTTTAACCCGCGACCTTGAGATCAGTAGACCAGCGTCTAACCAACTGAGTCACCCAGACTGGGAAAAAAAAACAGGGACCTACAACAGTAGGTACGGTTTAGGCGCACCCGGGATCGCGAGCCACTCACCATCATTTCACCCCCTTCATGTCCATAACTGTGCCACGTTCAGTTTTTTGTTGCTACCATTTATCACCCTCTTTTAGGTTTATTCTAATTATCACTCTGTAAGGTCTTAGGTTTCTAACTCCTGTCTCACAAGCAGGGATCTTTCCTATCTCTGTGATCCTTTCCCACGGTGCACTTCGGAGGTCTCAGGTGCGAAGTTTCTGCCCCCATGTGTAGCCTTAGGTGCAGAGCCCGTACACCCACGTAGCTTTGAGGGCCCGGCCTGTGTTAATTCCCCGACGGCCGTGTGCCACCGGGTTAGTATCACCGGCCGGACGTGTTACTACTGACGGAACCCGCTGCAATAAACCACAAGTCCACCTTGACTCCGTTTAGGCAGCGTGGACTAGAGTGGGGAGCCACAGGCAGTTATTCCTGTGGTAGGGGCATAAAACCGGGGTGTGCGTGGTGAACGATTTGCCCATGTGGACAAGCAGTAGAGGTAGGAGAGTAGTCCCTCTGACGTACGCTTTGAGCGCAGTCATGGAGGGGCCTCCATGACGACACGGCCCGTGGAGATTTTGATGTCTTATCTTTGACCCCCGGATGGCAGGCTGACGCCGACTTCCGCGTAAAGCCCCTTTCATTAGCAGTTTTCTGGCTATGACCATGGCTTGCAACGGTAAAACGATAAAGGACTTTAGTCCGTTCTATACCAAATGTGAAGTCGACAGGATCTTTGACCCGGTGAAGAACGCGACACGACTACGCGATGGTGCACTTTTAATTGAAACGACCACTGCCGACCAGTCTCAGAAGTTACAGAAAGCGAGTTTGTTGGGATACTACCCCATCGGGGTAGTCCTCACAAATCGCAAAACTCATGTAGAGGAGTTGTCACCACTTCTAGTCTTGACGGTCTATCCAAATGCCTGTCGGATTAAAGAATGTGTCAAGCGTACCGATCAATACGAAAGCAGGATGGCGAAGAGCGCGAGTTACGTGCAGTGATTCTCACATTTAAGGGCATTCATTTGCCCGAACATATCTATTGTGCCTACGAGCGTGCTGTCGTTCGCCAGTATGTCCCTAACCTCATGCGTTGTTTTCAGTGCCAGGGTTTTGAGCATACCTCGTGCACTAACCCTGGTATTTGCGAGTGTTGTGGTTTGTCCGCCCACGAAAACAGCTTGCGTTCGGGACCCTTGTGTGAACTGTGGAGAGTGCCATTCATCTAGCTCGCGACAGTGTCCGAAGTTCATCGATGAGGTATGTATACAGGAGCTACGGTAAAGGAACACTTTCCTGAGGCGCGGTGGCGCTTTGAACAACTAACAGCGCGGGTTATTCGTCCGTGGTCCGCCGCCCTCCTGTACACACTGCAGGTTTACAGCATGTCCCTGTTGCCGACTTGCCTGCGAGTACCTCTCCATTGTACTGACCCACATCTGCACCGGCAGCCGTGCAGACGCCCAAGCAGTCCTCAGACGCTAGCCATCCTGTCGAACGTCCTCGCTGTAGGTATACTGTTCGTGCGAGTAGCCGCATGTTCTCTCTGAAGTCCCGCTCCAGCTCCGTGAGTCGTAGGGGATCTTCTGACTCCCGTACATCGGAGGAGTCGCATGAGGATGGCGAAAAGCGCCAAGGTGAAGATGGAAGAAAAAACATTAAGACCAGACACTAAGCTGTTCTTTACTAGTGGGTTCCGGGCACGTGTTCCGGACATACAGTATATAGTTCCTCCATGCACTCCATGAATCGTCTGTCTACAAGAAACCCATTTGCACCCTAGCCACGCTCTCCGTCTTCGTGGGTTTTCGGCATTTAGACATGACTCTGCAGCTGTTGGACGAGCATGCATTGGTGTTGCTATTCAGATGGCACATAACATCTCTGCCACCAGCATACCACTTACCACACCGCTGCAAGCTGTGGCGGTACGCGTACAGCTGCAGACCCTCTGTTTCTCTATTTGCAGTGTCTATCTGCCAACCGTCAGTGTCGTACGCGAGAAGATCTTCGGGCTCTTATGGCACAGATTCCGCCACTGCTATTTTTAAGTGATCTGGATGCTAAACATACTCGCTGAGGCAGAAGTGGCCTTGCAGCAGATGTTTGCGATATGTCCAGCTTAATTCTGTTTAAACACTGGTCTCCCTACATTCCTATCATCTGCCTAAGTTACTCACTCCTTTTGTAGCCCGTCATTGGCACCACTTCTTGATTGGTCGGTACTTTCCGACTTATTTGATTACCCCATTAACATTCACCTATCTGGCAGCCATTCTGTGCCTACACGGCATCCTCACTGGATTATTTCCAAGACTGAGTGGGGGAAGTTTCGTCCCTCATTCATTTTACAGATGATGTTTTTACCATCATCGATGACAGGGTGGCGTATTTTGCTTGTTCTGTCCTATTCGCAGCAGATTTAAGCATTCCTCGCGGTTCCAGTACACATAATCACGTTCCTGTGCCCTGGTGAACCGAGGAATGCCGTTTGGCCAACAAAGCACGCAGCGCGCTCTGCGTATTTTCAGTTCACATCCTACGGAATAATCTATTGCCTACAAACGTCCTCGTGCCAAGGCACATTTTGTTTTAAGGTTTCTCTCTGTTTTGATATTTTTGTCAATAATTATCTTGAGATAGTCTAATTTTTCAAGCCCCGTAGTGCAGTTGGTAGAGCATCTGCCTGCTGTGCAAGGAGTCCTGGGTTCGATTCCTGGCAGGGGGTAGGAATTTTTCTCCAGCCAGGATTATTCCTCATCCTTCCCTGAGTCTGGAAATATGATGACAACACTGTGGCTGAGTGGTTAGACCACTCGCCTACCACCTAGGTGGGACCCACATGTGGTATTCGTGGTGGACGAAGTGGCATCTGGGCGGGTTTTCTCAGGGTTTTCCGGTTTCCCCCGCCAGTCATTCCACAAATTCCTTCATTATCACCCTTTCAATCATCCATTTTGCCTGCATTTCATATCCTCTTCCTCACTATCATACCTGGTGCTTGGCTGACCACCTGCTTCCAGGTCTTCACTCCGTCTGGTCCAGAGGTCCCTCTGCTCCCTGACAGGCGTCTGACCCTAGGCATTGGCTTTTTAGTCTTAGGGGGTGTAAGTCCTACATAAGGTGAGGGTAATCAGGGAAAGAAGAAGAAGGGTTAAAGCTTGTTTATTAATCTGATGGATTATTGGAGGATTTTCAGTAAGCATATGGATTGCCATTATGGCAATAGATTTAACACCACCTGTTATCAATCCTAAAGAGTTATTTTGAATTATTTCTAATTTATTAGAGATTGCTTTTATTGGATCTAATAAGATTTTCACTACCATATAGTAGAATAGGTGTTATTTAGTACTGTACTTCCCTAGAGCAACCCCATTTTGTTCCTGTTAATCTCCTTAATATATTGCATCTTTTGTTTACTTTTGCCGTTATATTTTTAATATGATATTCCCAAGATAATATTCTGCCACAGTATATATGCAAGTATTTAATGTAATGTTGCTGTTGAATGTTTTGACCATTATATTGAAGAACTCAGGCTCAGCATGTGTTAAGGTAAAAGTCTTATAACATGTTGTAGTGGTATTAATTTTCATGCAGTTATCGTTGCATCATTGTTCTAGTGATTGTATGGTATTATTCATTTGTGAAGTGAGTTTATGCTGAGTATTTCAAGGAGGAGATGTCCAGATGGTTGGATCGCCTGCATAAAGTGTACAATTAATGTTATCATTTTTGTGTAGTTCTACTAGTAAATCATTAATCATAATGTTAAAAAGTGTGGGGCTAATTATGGGCCTTGAGGAAGTCCTATTTTCATTTCTCTGTATTCAGATTTCATTTTACCATATTTTGTGGCACAAAATCTTTGATGAAACTGTAGGTCCAATGCAATACATTGCCACTAATATTTAATTTAATCGTTTTGCCCATAAGTTTGAATTTTCAAACTGGCCCGAAGGCGTCTTCAAAGTCTATAAATAGTGCTGCTACAGTTTTTTGTGTGTCTAGAGCATCTATGATTTCTTGACTAAATTTCAAAGTCTGTTGCGTAGTGGAGTGCTGAGTTCGAAATCTTGCTTGAGCTAATATTAGATTATTTTTTTCTAAGTTCCATATAAGCCTAGACTAAACCATTCATTCCCTTGCCTTAGAGAATATACTTGTCAGTGAATCGGACAATAGTTAGAAATGTTTTCTGCAGTTCCTAGCTTTAAAAATTGCAATTAGGTGTAATGGCTATTTTCCATGTGGAGGGGATACCAGTGTTCCATATTTGATTAATAGGGTTTAGGCAAGTAGTTAATGCCCCAGAAACTAGATGTTTAAGAAATTCTCCAAAAATGTGGTCATGACATGACTGTCATTTATTTTGTAATTTCAATATAGATTTCTTTCATTCTTGTATGGTGAAATTTGAATTAAAAATACCATCTTTATTGATGACTTTGGTAAATTGTTTCAATTTCTGTTTAATTTGTTTTTCTTCATGTTTGTTTGAACTTTTTTTTTCTTGTAAAATGTTTGGTGAAGGCTTTACTGATATTGTGGTCATCAAATATGGTTTTCTTGAATAGCTTGATTGGTACTTCTTCAGAGGGGGGGGGGGTGGTTCATTGTTTAATGTTAAAATAAAATTATGCACTTTTGTACCATTGTTTCTGTAATCCAAATGTTTTACAAAGTTGTGGAAGCATTTTTTTTCTTTTTTGAATTTATAATTTCCTTTCTCATATGAGCTGCTTTCTTTCTCCAGATTTGAAAGTCTGTTGCTAATTTAGTTTGCTTAGCTGTTTTCCTTGCTAAATTTCTATCTATTTTAAGTTCAGTAAGTTTATTCGACCAGAATGGTTTATATTTTAAAATATTTGCTCTAGGAATGCGCTTTTTGTCAGCTTTCAAGATTATATCACATATTTTCTTACAATATTTATCAGGGATGTTTTCATTAAAATCAAAAGTTGCATTTGCTACATCGTTATCAATTTGGGTTTGGGATTTATCCAATTTTTGTTTGTTTTTTTTTTTTTAATTCCAAGTGCCTTTTGGTTTGTTAGGTGTGGATTTATATTTATTTCTAGAATATTAGATTAGGTTGGATTGCATTTGGCGAGTTCACAAGTAGCCATGAATGCTGGTGAACATTGAAGATGTCAATAAATATACAGAATAGCATATAAAACACATTTACAGGAAAAAAAACAGGGTTATGGGGAAAGTTCCCTTAATTATAAGACTTACATTATGTATATTTACAGATAAAAACTGAACTTTGTTTTAAATTTTGATTAGGCTGCCACATCCTTCTGTTAGTTATAATATGATTATAATTCAGTTAGAATATGATTGGGAATGAATGACTTCTTTTGTCAGATGGTTCTCTACATAAACATTTAGGTAACTTGCACACAAGTATCAAATGTAATTAACAATGGTTTGTCACTAAAGAAGCTAGAGACTATTTACAAGGCTACATAAGCATTAACAGTATAATTAGTCATTCAGATAATCTTACACAGAGTAAAATGAGCTGGAAACTTCTTACAAAGCTACATAAGCACTAACAGGATAATTTGTCATTCAGATAAACTGATACAAAATAAAATGAGCTAGAAACTACTTAGAAAGCCACATAACACAAGTAATTTTGATAGTGGATAGTATAATCTTGTGATTGGTTTCTATGTCATCAAGGACTGTTCTGGACACTAGGTGAGATATATCTGAGGAAGTGAGGATTAGGTCTGGATTAGTAGAATTTCCATTGTAATGTAGATATGTAGGGGATTTTCTGTATATATCAGATCTATACCATTTGTGATTATGAAATCTTGCATAGTTTTCCCTGCTGCATTGGTATCTGTGTAGCCAACTTCATAGAAATGGGTGTTGAAGTCTCCAATAAACAAAGTTCTATCTGTAATGTTTATAACTCTAGGTTGGGGTTATTCCTGGAGGGTTGTATATACACAGCATTACACCGAATATAAACATTTTAAAAGCTATGAAACATGCTGTAGAGCTGGATTCCTGGGAGAAAATTAGCCAAGGTATCACAACAAAATAATAATTATGGCCCGGAAGTTTAGACAAAAAAAACCAACAGGTTAGTAGTTACCGGATTATACGCTATCTGCGTCTCGTAACCATAGGGGGGAAATTAAATTTAAATTATTTTGTTCTTTAACGACGCTGTCAATTGCTAGGATCACATCAGCGTCGCCGGTGTGCCGCAATTTTGTCCCGCGGGAGTTCTTTAACATGCCAGTAAATCTACTGACATGGAGCTGTCGTTTTTAAGCACACTTAAAAACCATCGGTCTGGGCCGGATTTTAACCCGCGACCTTGGAATCAATAGGCCAGCGTCTAACCAACTGAGCCACCCAGACCGACCCATAGGGGCGCGGGGGCGGTTGAGTGCCACACAGTCGGGCATATGCCCGAACAATCAAGGTCACGGGCAACGGTAATTTATGAAACGTACTCACACGACGGACATAGTGTCATAGAATTATTACACATTTATTCATAAGTGACACAAAACAAACTTATATTTTCCAGATATATGAATACAAACAAAGAATTATTAATATGTTCAATATGCGTAGTAAATGAAAAGCTAATTCGTTGTGACACCACTACATTATGCCTGCGCATAAGCCTTTTTACAGTGAACAACAATATACATTTTGAAGGTTACAAACGAAAACGATCTTCTGTTCTTCTCCAGACATGCTCTGTATCGGGAGAGCTCTCTACATCGCACGATGTAACGGGCAAATTTAAACCAAAAAGGAGGTGTTGCTGTTTCCTTTATGTGCATTAGGTACAACATGCTCTAGAACAGGCGAAGACAACTTCGGACCGTGTGACGTATTTAAACGAAGAGCCAGCTTGTACGTTCGTGTGACGTCAGCGAGAGCGGTGTATTGCTGTGCTGCATAGATCAGCGGCGCTACTTGCACGAAACTGAATGAATATGAAACATGTTATTTGGGGATGTTTACAACATGCCTGGGCTGTTTAGAGAGAACCCTCTTCAGACTTGTCTGAGGGTTTTTATTTGTTTGAGGGATCTTAACGGCGTTAGTGCGAATTTTGTTTTTATTTTGTTTTTGTTGACGTTGTGTAGTGTGGTGAGCAGTGGTTTTGTGTTTGCGTTCAGTTCCCCGTGTTTCACACCAGGTTTCAAGATGTAGAAACATTAAAGCTACGTAGGCTTTCACGGCCGGCGTCTAAATTGTAGAAAGAAATATCTTCCGGGCTGTTATGCCGTGGTCTGCTGGAGATCTGTCTTCCAGACGTTTCGTCTACAACTGCGGTAGACATCCTCAGTGGCGTTGTCGAAGTCTCCTCGTGGAAGGTATCACTGCGACTGATGCGTCGAGGCTCCAGAGGTCGAACGGGGGACAGTGATTGCCCCCGCCCGAGTGTCTTTGTCCGCAGTACCGAGCCGTCGTACGGCTTAACCTGCGCAATGAGTTTTGATGTTCTTTCTACGGGGGTTTTTGTCTTCTGGGGGACATTATTTGGGATCAGGGGTTTTTATAGGTACAGGGATCGGGTGGGTGGGATTTGTCCACGAGCTGGCAGCGCGCGGCTTCTGATTGGTTGACCAATCAGGTGACGCGCTAATTCCCACCAGGGTTCTGGCCATCAGTCACTCACTGAGAGGTGAACTGAAAAGGTATTTTCTCTGTTTTGGATACAGATTATACTGTCGCTTTTCCCATCTTTGAGATTATACCGCCGGACTTAAGATGTCCTTTGGTAGTCTTTTGGATGGTAGTCGGCGCGGCTGACTCTGGTCATATTGACCCAGAGTATTCACCAGAGGGTTAGGGTGATTTTGGAGTTTGTTGTACATTGTGCGAGCGCGAGTTTTAATCACGTCGACAAAGTACGGGATGCTGGAATGTTCATGGAGGATATGGTCAGGAAATCTCCAGCCAGTATCATAGATCATCCTTAACGCCCGATTCTGCAACGTCTGGAGTCTGATGAAGGTGGATTTCGCCACCACTCCCCAGATCTCGCATCCGTACAAAACCAGAGGTGGAATGATCGCACGATACAGCTGGAGCTTTAGGCGTAGGGGCATGGTTTTGGAACTGAGAATTGGGTATAGCTGCCGGAGAGCAGCATGGCCTTGCAGTACCTTGCCCCTGACGTGATGTCTATACGTCAGCCGCCGATACAGCGTGACTCCGAGATACTTCGCCGTAGTGACCCAGGGGATCCGACGGCGCTGCAACACGAGGTCCCGCGGGAGCCGGTTGGCTTTCGTATTCGCCAGGAGAATCGCAGAGCTTTTCTCTGGGTTTATAGACATACGCCAGTTCTCGCACCATCTACTGATGGCACGGAGATGGGCTTGTACTTGGTGGTAACTGTAGCGCGGGTTCTTGTTAGTAGCGAAGATCAGTAGATCGTCCGCATACTGACAGATGTGTGTGTTTGGGTGCGTGGGGAGATCGGCCATGTAAGCTGCGAAGAGTGCCGGTGACATTACACTGCCCTCGGGGACTCCTGCGCCAATGGGCCTCTCTCTGGAGAATGATCCCTCCACCTTCACCCGGAAGCTACGTTCCTGCAGGAAACTAGCCACCAAGTAAATGTATGGAGGGGGGATTTCGTGCTGTATGAGCTTGTAGACAAGCCCCTCGTGCCAAGTGGTAGAAAATGCCTTTTCCACGTCAAGCAACACTGCCACCGTTTTAGCCCTATCCTGGTAAGCCAGGGAAGCTTTCTCGGCTACACGCAGTAGTTGCTCAGTCGTGGAGTGGCCGGAACGAAAACCAAACTGGTGTTCCGGTAGGAGACCTTTTTCCTCCAATAGAGGTCCAAGGCGAGACAGGAACAGTTTCTCGAATACTTTCGAGATAACTGGTAGGAGGCTGATGGAGCGGTAGCTAGATGGAAAGACCGGATTTTTGCCCGACTTCAACACGCATACCACACGCGCCTGTTTCCAGACAGCTGGAAAATGACGTATGCTGAGGCATGCGTTGTAAATCCGGGTCAAGTGAATCACGGCTCTAGGGGGAAGGTGCTGGAGCATTTCCGCTGTTACACGGTCCTGTCTAGGGGATTTTCGGGCTCTTAGGGATTTTATGGTGTTAGTTACCTCGCGAGGGGTAACTATCGGGATGTGGAACTCCTCGTGGCCCGAGGGTCCGACTTCTAAGAAGTCTTCTACCGCCTGTTCCACGAGGTCAGTATGGTCATCGTTCTGTAGAACTTCCCTGGGCTGGAATTGAGTTTCCAGATAGTCTGCTAGCGCCTCTGCTTTTTCCCTTGGTTCAAACACAAGTCTTCCCCGAGGGCTATGCACAGGATGCTGGTGTACAGATTTGTCTTTCCGCAAGCCTCGGTTTCCTCTCCTGGAGGTTTACGTGACGCAACGTATTTTCCCAAGCTGCTTGCCTGTGTTTTCTTAGGAGTCGTCTCACCAGGGATTTGAACCTCTGGTGTATTACTCCTATCCTAGGATGTCGGAATCTGCCATAGCCGTCTGACAGCATTCTTTGCTTGAATGAGGCGTTTCAGTGGTACAGGGATAGATGTCGGGTTTGGTGCTTCGGTAGGAATGCGGTGTGTGTGAGCACGCACCGCATTTAGGACTGAGGTTGAAAACCCCGCGGCTGCCTCCTCGAGAGCCTCAAGCGAGTCTATTCGAGGATTTGCCTCCACGGAGTTTTGAAGGGCAAGGACGGTCGCGTCCCAGTCGACTTCTTCCACCCAGTCCGGTACTCCCAGCGCAGTGAGATTAACGTCTGAGTCGACCACAACAGGCTTGTGATCGGAATCCAGAGCGTTAATCACAGAGAGGTCCAAGTGAAATGGAATGTTTTTGGTGATTACGAAATCAATTACATCCGCGGCGCCGCGTGCCGGGTAGTGAGTTGGACCTCTCGGCCCGTGCGCGTGAAGGGCGGGGTTCCCGCTAATGAGACGGTACAGTCCCCGGCCCTTAACGTTCTGGGTGCGGCTGTGCCAGCTTGGGTGTTTTGCGTTGAAGTCGCCTGCAATGCAAACCCTATGGTGTAGGTTCAGGAGAGCCGTAATGTCCGCTTCATGGAAACGGCCATCCGGCGGGTCATATACCGCCACAAGCACTAGGTCGTTCCTGCCCAAGGATAGCCTTATGGCGGTAGCTTCCAGATGTTGTAGCGGAGGAATGGTAACAGGAGTGTGGGTGAGATGGTTCTTTATGAAAATGGCAGTACCACCGCCCTGTCGGCCGACCCGATCAGACCGATGAGCGGCGTAACTTGGCAGGGTAAACTGTACACCGGCGTGCAAGTGCGTTTCACAGACCATCAGGATATCAATCCCGTGACTGTCTACGAACTCTAACAGGCCAGGTCTCTGGTCTCTAACTCCATTTGCGTTCCAGAACACAGCTCTAAATGAACGCACAGTTTTATGCGCCATTAAGGGCTCATGGAGTTAGAATACAGTTCCTTGGCCGTTTGAAGCACCGTGAGGTGCTTCTTCACAGCGGAAATCTCGAGATTATCAATGACTGCCCGGCAGCGCCGTAAGATCGGGAGGGAACGCTGAACTAGGTCGGCGAACCAGGTTGACAGCTGAATAAACTCAGCCATGTCCTCGGAAGCGAATGCGTCTCTTAAGGTTTGTTGCTGGTTGTTTTGTCTAGGCACTGCTGCCTCGTCATTGGCTGGGCCAGTCCGGGAGGACGGGCCAGCTTCACTGGGCTCTGCTGGTTATTGATTGGAGGACACAGCAGCCATGTCCTCGGAAGCGAATGCGTCTCCTAAGGTTTGTTGCTGGTTGTTTTGTCTAGGCACTGCTGCCTCGTCATTGGCTGGGCCAGTCCGGGAGGACGGGCCAGCTTCACTGGGCTCTGCTGGTTCCTGATTGGAGGACACAGCAGGAGTTGCGGGTGCTGGTGGTGGGAGAAGTTTTGCAACAGTTTTGTTGCTGGCTTGCTCCCCTGCAGTAGTTGAAGTTGCAGTAGATTTTGCCGTAGAGGCCTTTTTCTTTCCCTTCTTAGGGGGACGTTTCTCCTTAGGAGCGGTGCTGGCGGTTGGTGCAGTCTCCTTGACAACAACCTTTTGCGTGACGCTTTCCGGGACTGGCGCTATATTCGGGACAACCTGGCTTGTATGGGACTCTTCCGTAGCCTCAGCCTGCGCAAGAGCACTTTCGTGTCTTGCCAGGGCATTGGCAAACGAAACCTCTTTCTTGACCTGTGATGCAGCTTTGCCCTGCTTGCCTTGGATTATAGCAAGTCGTTTGGGGCAACCGCGATAGATACCTATATGGCTCCCATCGCAGTTAGCGCACTTTCTTTGTTCCATAGGGGTCGGGCATTCCTTAACAAGGTGCTCCCCTGCACATCGCAGGCACTTGAGCGACCTCTCACAGGCAAAGCTGGAGTGGTGGAAGCCCAGGCATTTATAGCCCCTCCCTGCCGTGATAGGGCTCAATTGTAGCCCGCGTGTGGTACAGGTGAGTGACCTGATCAATCTTTGGGGTTCCCTCCCCTCCTTGTCGACTACCACTAGGAATAGTGGTAGGGACACCTTGGTGGGTTTCTCCTCTTTTTCTCTGGTACTGGTGAGTTGTAATACGGACCGCGGTTTGATTCCGTGTTCGTCCGACAGGCCAACACGGATGTCCTGGGGGTCTGTTTCCGAGTCGAGACCTCTGATGACTCTACGCACCACATGGGGTCGCTGTAGCGAGTACGTGTGGAATTTAATTCCACACGCTCTTAGCACTTCCCTTGCGCCCGTGTGGTCCCCAGAGGAAGTGGTCCGGATAACGACTCGTCCAGGGAGCCTTGTTGCCTGGAATTCAGCCTTTAACCTGGCCCTCAATTCTTTCATCACTTTGATGTGATTTGGAAAGGGGTCGGACACAATAGGCGGGATTCTTCCCTCCTTTTGTGCGGCTTGGTTCTGGGGAGACGCTCGCTGATGACCTAGAAGTTGAGCGCCCTTAAACCAAACCAAATGGGGAGACGCTGCAGGTCTCGATGAAGGATCGGGTCGCTCTGGGTTTGAACCAGAGGACCTTTTCCTACGGCTTTGCACCACTACAAAGCCATCTTCGTCCGGCAGTGCTGGAGGAGGGGTAACGGGAGCTGGTGGTGTCAAGGGGATCGCTGTCCCTTGGTTTACAAGGCCTATTGCCTTTTTGACCTTTGGCCTATTCTTGGCCCTGGTGAGAGTCTTGGCTTTCGCCTTGACTATGTTCACCCGTGGACCAGGAGAGGGGTTCGAGTGAGAGGAGTGAGGTGTACTCATTGCGTCAGGCCTTACCTGTACGTTGGTGCTCGGGGTCTTTGTCATTGCAGGTGCCATCCGGCATCCCACAGAGGGCCTATCGCCTTGCGGCGCGCCTATTGGGGTTCCAACGAACCCCGGGTCCAGACCGGATTCTGGTCCCTTGGCTGTGGCCATGTGGGCCTGTGGTCTCGTCAGCCCGGCTGTCTTTGCCGAGTCACTGCTGTGGAGCCGGTCGCCCATCCCCGCTTGCTGGTCTGGAAGGGCTCGGTGAGCCTCTTTCAGTAGACAAGCAAGCAGAGGACTGATTGACTCTGCCTCCTCCTTGCCGGAGGACCTCCGGTAAAGTTTCTCCTTCGCTGCGATGTTGCCTTGTTGATCTTCTCGGTGCACCCTAAAACTTGCTTGCCAAGTCTCTTATAGGGTACACCGTGTGCTGTTGCCTGGCCGGTGCTGTTTACTAGCTCTTTAGAGTGGTGCGTCGTTGCCGCTCCCTGTCAAGAGGCCCTGCTGTGCCGTCACGGTGTTCCACCAGTGGTCCAATGTAAACGAGGACGAAGCGAGTACCATCAGCGCCCGAATGTGAGATGACATGCGTCGACTGTCTGTGGGGCTCCATTTATACCATGCGCAACGTGCGCTGATTGGCCCAGGGCGTCCAGAGGCGTGGTGGCTGGTGGAGGGGGTTCTATCTCTCTTATGCTGCTGGTCTCGTTTGATTGGCTTACCTTTCTATCCTGCTTCTTATGATGTTCTATGACCGGATGCCAGTTGCTGTTTAATCTTAAGGCCTCTTCCTTCTTATTAAAGTTACAAAAGTCTGTCCGTCCATCCACCAACTGCGCACGTAGTGTTTAGGTTGAGAAGATAACCTGCTTGATTAGGATTTCAGTGTCGTATCCTTGGTGACACCGACGTAGGCTGTGTCCTCGACTTAGTAGCAGAAAGCTAGCCACTGTTCTGTATCCGCAGGATAACCCATTAGCTGTGTAAGCCCCTCGGTCAACTACTAATTAGTTTGCGGTTTTGCATGCTCGTAATATCTCATAAATGCACTGCATCTCTTGTAGCTCTCTCGTCCCACACTCCAGCACCACCACAGGAGAATGACCTCTTCACTAGTAAGATGTAGCTTTACCAATTTGCAAGGTTTCCGAGAGTTATAGGTACTCTAGACTGCACTCACATCAATATAGTCTACTAATAAGACTTTTGGCATTTGCTCCTATTTATTTCTGAACCTATATTGATATGACCTATAAATAACTCACTCTTAGGAGATAATGCAGAGCAGTACAGGAACAAAAACGTTTTCTTTTCTGTAGATGTGCTAGTGGTGGCAGATGTTGGATTAAAAATTAAGAATGCTGTGGTAAGACAGCCAGCATCTGCCCATGATGCAACAAATGTACCAGTTCACTGTTGCGGGCAGAGTTTAAATCAGGAACTGTTAGCGATTTCCTGCTAATGAGAGATTCAGAATATGTTGTTAGGCCTTGTCTAATGAGGACACTACAAAATCCTGGAACTCCTATATAGATGCTTACAAGTGGCAGGGAATGTAATGGATAGGACGTTTGGTGTATGGAAACTATGATTCCCCATATCATTAGGTATAAGGATGAAATTTGCAACAGCAAGATTAACTATTCTTGCGCGTGCAGTTTTGAATATTGCCAAAGAAATTGAATGATCCTGAACCAGAATGGGCATGAAGAGTGGGCTGCAGGGAAGGATCAGGAAAGTGCACTAAACAGTGGAAGTCAATTCACAAGAGCAGCGTTATACAATATTTTGCAAATTTATTACAGTTGTACAGAGACTTATTTATTAACAATGTTGAGTTTATTCGTTAATAAAATTGCCAGTTTGTTTCCTGAAACAGTTCACTTTTAATGTTCATATGATGTGTTTTTCGTCTTATTTCCTGCTTAGTTCTTTCCTTCTGTAACACAATGGGCACACTACAAAGTTGACAGTTTGGTGTATTTTAGGTGGACCTCTGCACATAGTCAGACTAGTTCCACCTTAAAGTGCCTGAATTTCTTCCCTCATTCACTTTACACATACTGAGACTTTATTATACGATTAAAACAATCGAAAATGACATGCTCATTATGGCTTTACGATAGTAGTGAATGAATTTATGCATTCTCAAACTTCACATTGAAGTAAACGTCTTCATCCTATTTTTACACTAGTTCTCAATTTCATGAATCTAGCTGTGACAATTCAAACTTGATAACGACTGAAACTCTTGTCTGAAATTTCACTCGTCTAGTTTTTTATTTTCATGGATCAAATTATGGACTTTCAAATATTGCAATGTAGAAAATCGCTTTGCACAAATTTTACACTCATATAGCTTTTTACCTTCATGGATCAATTTATGACTTTTCAAATGTGACAACCGAGTAAATCTTTTCTCACAAATTTGACACTTGTGAGGCTTTTTGCCTTCATGAATCAAATTATGACTCTTCAAATGTGACATCCGAGTAAAGCTCTTCTCACATATTTGACATTTGTATGGCCTTTTACCTTCATGAATCAGATTGTGACTTTTCAAAGTTGACGAATGGGTAAATTTCTTTTCACAAATTTGACATTTGTGAAGCCTTTTGTCTTCATGAATCAAATTGTGACTTTTCAAATAAGATAATCGAGTAAATTTCTTATCACAAATTTGACATTTGTGTATCCTTTTCTCTTCATGGATCAAATTATGACTTTTAAAACTTGATAAATAAACAAATTGCTTTTCACAAATTTTACACTTGTATGGTTTTTTACCTTCATGTACCAAAATATGGATTTTCAAACTTGCCAATGAAGGAAATCTCTTCTCACACACTTCACACTTATGTGGTTTTCTACCATCATGAATGAAATTATGGGTTTTCAAATTTGACAACTGAGCAAATTTCTTTTCACAAACTTCACACTTGTATGGTTTTTTACCTTCATGAATGAAATTATGTCGTTTCAAGTGTGACAACGTAGTAAAGCTCTTCTCACAAATTTCGCACTTGTGTGGTCTTTTACCTTCATGAGTCAGAATATGCATTTTCAAATGTGACAATGAGGGAAAAGTCTTCTCACAAAGTTCACATTTGTGAGGCTTTTTACCTTTGTGAATCAAATTATGGATTTTCAAATTTGACCATGAAGAAAATCTCTTTTCACAAACTGCACACTGCTTTTTACCTTCATGAATCAAATTATGGATTTTCAAATTTGACAAGCGAGTGAAACTCTTTTCACAAACGTTACACTTGTGTGGCTTTATACCTTCATGACTCAAATTATGGATTTTCAAATGTGACAATGTAGTAAATCTCTTCTCACAAACCTCACACTTGTGTGGTTTTACACCTCCATGAATCAATTTATGGACTTTCAAATTTGACAAGCGAGTGAAACTCTTTTCACAAACCTCACACTTGTGTGGTTTCTTATCTTCATGAATCCAATTATGTATTTTCAAATGTGACAACTGAGTGAAGCTCTTCCCACAAATTTCACACTTGTGTGGTCTTTTACCTTCATGAGTCAAAATATGCATTTTCAAATGTGACAATGAAGGAAAAGTCTTCTCACAAAGTTCACATTTGTAAGTCTTTTGACCTTCATGAATCAAATCAGGACAATTCAAATTGAACAAATCACTGACAGTCTTCTGAGAAATATCATTTTGTACCTTTTCATCATGAATAAAATTCTTTTGTTTCATGTACAAGGCACTGTTGCAGATTTCTCGCCCATCACTATATTTACTGGATATTAGTAAGGGAAGAATCTTTCTCACCCGTTGCATTTTTACATCACTTTCTTGACTTACACCTTCAAGATTATCCCTTCTGTTATAAAATTTTGTGTCTTCGCTTGAGATTTCTGCAGAGGGAAATGGTAGGTTATTACTGCTATGACCAGAAACTTCTTTTGTGCAAAATCTGAAATGTAAAATGATTTAGCATAATTAATCATATTCATTTTGAGGAATCAAAACTACTCCATGCTCTTTAATACTTTTTGTAAATCTCTTATCAATCAAGGATGTTATATAATTTTTTTAAAAGTTACAGATCTCTTTCATTTTCTTAAGGGGAGAAGCTTCTACTCACAAAATACTTTGAAAAAGAATTTTTATAAAAGTGACATATTTTTGCTGTCTCTTCCTGGCATTATATTCCCAATACGAGTCATATGTCTTACCTTGGTGATAACTCTGCAGTAAATCCCTGATCCTGTAACAATCACACAGCAATAGTTTAAAATTATGACAAGATATGTAAAAACAAGAATTTGACATGTCATGTCTGGTTTACAGCACTCACAAGGGAATAATAATGTAATACTGTGGCTTGACAATGATTAATGACAAATACCAACATAAAATTTATTAAACTATGTTTACGAAATAAAGGAACCCCCTAATTCGTCAGGAAAATAGTTAAACTTAGCAATGGAAATGTTCAACAAAAAGCAGCAGAGAAAAAAGTTTTACAATTAGAAGTCAATAAGCATTACAAGCAGTTGGAAGATATAGAATTAAAACTCTACAAGTTACATTCAATTTTAACACAAGCATTGGGAAACACAATTTGGGAAAACCTTCAAAATAATTATTTGGCAATCCTCAGCGGAAAAATGAGAGCAAAAACTCTGAAACTTAAACATAAATTGGAAAAATTAATAAATGTTTCCCCAAAATTTACAAGAAAAAAAAAAATTACACAAATTAAAATGCAAAATGAAAGCAGAGAGGATTCACACACAAACGTACGTTCAAACACGGCACAAAATGGCGGAACTACTAAACTTTGAGAATGTGGTTAATCTTTCTGATCATGAATTCTCCAAAGAAGAAATTAATCTTTTAAATCAGGGTTTAAAAACCTGCGTCCATTTTTCTATGGAAATTGAAGACTATACAGCAGACATAAATATTTCAACACAGTGTTTACCATTATCTACACAAAATTCGGTAAAAACCCAGTGCAAAGAATTAAAATACAGATCAAGTCACAAAAGCAAACGAAATCTTATCCATTCCTTAAAACATAAAAACGTAGTATACACAAAGGCAGACAAAGGGAACAAAATACTAATAATGAATAAATCAAATTACATAGAAAAAATGGAAACAATGTTAAATGATAGTAACCACGAAAAAATCAGCAAAAACTCGCTAACCACTTGTGTTCAAACCTTTGAAAAAGCTATACAAAATTCTAGCATAATACCAAACAAATATGCAATTAAACCAAATAATCCAACCGTGCCTAGACTCTATGGTTTACCCAAAATACACAAGCCAGACATCACCATGAGACCCATAATTAGCAGCATAGATTCACCAACTTATAAATTAGCAAAATGGCTATCTAACAAATTTAATTCATTTCCTAAATTCGAAAGTTTAAGCATAAGAAACAGTTATGAACTAATAGAACACATCAAAGACTTCAAATTAACAGGAGAGGACACTCTTGTCTCCTTTGACGTAAAGTCACTATTTCCCAGTATACCAATAGAAAAACTCCCATCACTGATCAAAATTGGCTCAAATCACTTGGAATGTCATCATCAGAAATTGCAGAATACATAGAACTCACCAAATTATGCACAGAACAAAATTTCTTCCAGTTCCAAACAAAGTATTTCCGTAAACTTCAGGTTTAGCAATGGGCAACCCTCTCTCGCCATTCTTAGCAGATATTACATGAGTTCATTGGAAATAAGGATCACAAAAGGTTTCCCATGGATGTTCAAACTTTGGCAGCGATACGTAGATGACATATTTGCAATAGTTCCAAAAAGACACATCAGTGACGCATTAAAACTTCTGAACATACAGGACAAAAGTATAAATTTCACAGTGGAAGTAGAAAAATATAATAAATTACCATTTTTAGATCTAAAATTAATCAAAAACAAGGATAGAATAAATTTCAGTATTCACAGAAAACCAGCGCAGACAGACAACTATATAAAAGCTAATAGTTACAATCCAAGAAGCCACAAACAAGCAATTTTCAATAGTTTAACACATAGATTGGTGAACATCCCTCTTTCAGCAGAAGAATCTAAAACAGAATATTACAAAATAATTGAAATAGCACAAAAAATGGCTTCCCCAAAGAATTAGTAGATAAAAAGGTAAAACGAGCAGAAAAGAAAAAATTATTAAAAGAAACTACAACTCTCACAGCAGCAAAAACAAAAATGATATTAAAAAAATTCACATATCATCCATGGGCCTTTGATAAATTTAAAAAAGTGTTCAAGGAATACAACCTTCAGCTAGCAGCAGTAAACCCTTACTCCATAAAAAACCTACTACTTTCAAACATCAAAGATGCTATTCCACCTAACAAAAAATCTGGCATATACCAAATTGAATACAGTGATTGTAATGAAATATACATAGGAAAAACCAAAAGAAATTTAGAAATCAGATCCAAGGAACACATTAGAAACATTAAGAGTAAACAATTACAAAAATCAGCAGTTGCATTTCACTTTTGGACAAAAAATCATGACATAAAGTTAGAACCGAAACTTCTCAAACACATAACCGGAAAACAAGAACCGTCCACATGGGAACAAATCTTTATTTTAAAAAATAGAAACCGAGTATTTAATTTCGACATTCCTCAAAGTGACATTTTCAGTAAGTTCATTTAACCGTTACCAGAAGAAACATCACCATCCGCACCATGAAACCCAGTTATTGTCTGGTTGATAATGGAGGAAAGTTAACCTTCGAAACGCGTCCCGGAAAAATATTTTGTAACTGTTGTTCAGCATTATTAACTCACCTTTTAAATTAAACCAGGAAGTTTGTTTTCTTTCTGGTCAGTGTTAATGTGAGGGCAAAGAGAGGTGAGCCAAGTGATTCATTTCAGTGCTATGCACTAAGAAAAGTGAAGTAAGCATCAAGTCATATTGGAAACAAGTTTTGTAGTGTTTAACACCCGCTTTTACTGCTATGGCACCGCAGGCGGTGAAACTGACGATACAGGAATGAGATGGCGGGGGAAACCAGAGAACCCGTTCCAGTGCCACTTCGTCCACCACGAATTTCACTTGCAATATTGGAAACAAGTCACATCGTATAAACAATTATTCTTCTATGTTATATGTTTTCACCAAGAAAGGCTTCAAATTAACACATGCAGAAACTAGACTCAAATGTTTATTAATGACTACCAATTTTGGTGAAAACTAAACAATGCCTAACAAAAAATTCAACCATTTTTATGTTCATTAGAAGACTTTTGGGGCAAAAACTAAGGCTGCAACAGAGAGTTTGTAGACAGCAACAGGATGAACAAATTCAAATAAGGTCTACAGTACTTATGTAACAAGTCCTTTTTTTTTAACATTTCCTGGATATATTTATACATAATTCAGTGAAATAATGGGACTTAGTTGTATATTTAAGAAAACTCAAGACACACATTTTTACATGCATCTTAAAACGTATGGTATCAAGATTATTTGCAATATTTCAGAAATTCTCAAATTAAAGATCAAGTTTAATTGGTCTTCAGATGTTACAGTATGACAGTATACTTCTCGAATTTTTATAAGTAACAGGAATTGTTTAACCTCTTGAGCGCTATGGGCATAAAATCACGTCCATTTAAAATGGTGGATAAGTGCTATGGGCGTGTATACAGGTCCTGTGCGTTTGTGTATTTAAACCTTATTTATCCCTTATCTAACTCAAGTTATTTTAATTTTCCCTTTATGAAACATATAAGTAAAGTCTATATATATAATTTGGGATATATTCTTCACCACTCTGTCCTCTATGTGATCTACAAGAGGAAATGGATCGAGACCACCTTCAAATATGCCCAATCAGTTCTAGTGCCCCATCCATCAGTGTAAAATATTGGAGAGCAAGAGGATTAATAACTTCATTGTCAGAAATCCAGCATTAGCTAACAACAATATACTTTACTGGCTTACCTTTATATGTTCCTTCTGCAGTGATATGCCTCTAAATGGGGATAAACACACAAGGGCAGATCTCCACATTTGCAAATTCCCTTCTTGTGGCACAGGAAACACTTTCGATGGACAGGTATCCTTTTAGGATAATGTTTTCCTTGAAGTCTGAGGGGTGCAGGGGTTCTGGATTTTCTACCCCCAGCACGAAGAGGCCTCTCAACATCGTATTGTTCAATTAGGCTATGAACTATTGATAGTCGGAAGTCCAGGTAGATCACTGTCTTGCGTGGGTTTAGAGCTCTCCAAATTACCAAACAATTGTATATGGTTATATCCAGTTGGTGCAAAAATACCTTTTTATATCACTTATCACTTCAGCTACAAGTAAGGAAGTATATGTATTTCAAGAAAGAAAGAAACGGAGCCTGCTATCCAAGTGACGAAACATGCGTAAGGGAAAGTTGCAAACATACTTTATTCTGATGACTCACAGACCATGCATACACTAGTGCTTTATTTCACACTATGCTTGGTTTTGCTGACACAATGGGTCGACTACTGTTCCTTTCAGAGAACTTATATTAGATGCGTATGGAGCTCCAAAAACCTCATGACTATCAATGTGGAAAAACAAATTATGAATTATTTACACTAAAATACAAACCAGTTAATATTAGCATAAATTATAATGGTAAACCACTCAAAGCAGTTGATGATGCCAAATACTTAGGCATCACTTTCGACAGAAAGCTAAGTTGGAAAAAACATATAACAAACATCTCAGAAAAGGTTGAAAAGAAATTGCAAATCCTGAAAAGGTTAGCTGGTGCTAAATGGGGCTGCTCAAGGAGAGTCCTTAACACAACATACAAAATGTATATTAAACCAAACCTCTTGTACTGTTCTGAAGCTTTAATAACAGCAGCAAATGCTAACATCAATAAACTTGAACAAATACAAAATCAGGCTCTTCGCCTAATCACTGGAGCAGTTAAATCCACACCTATTGATGCCATGCTTGCCTTAACACGGACCCCATCAATAACAACAAAAATAGAAGAACAAGCATTGCTCCAACACGAGAAAATGTTACGACTGCCAAACTCTAAATGGACAGAAGAGAACCTCCCCCCTTCAATCCTTAAAACTCATAGTAGTTTCCTAGAAAAGGTAACACAGATTAAATCCAAATTGAACATTCCTAACACCAGAGAAAATCTACTTATAAGAGAAAATCCATTGGAATTATTGCAACCTACCTTCAATTTGGAATTAATAGAGGAAATAAGTAAATCAGACACACCAAAAGGAATACAAAAACTTCTAGCTCTGGAAACAATCAATACTAGGTATCCCACAGAAGAATGGCTGCACATATATACTGATGGATCCTCCAAGGAAACCCTTACTGGAGCTGGAGTTACGTGTTCACATTTTTCCTTTTATCATTCTGTTGGCAGAGACACAACAAATTATGATGGAGAAATAGAGTCTATACACATTGCTCTCTGACAATTATTAAATCTTCCCTTAAATAAATTTAACAAGGCAGTAATTCTTTCGGATTCTAAAGCTGCAATTCAGGGATTATGTTCAAATACTACAAAGAAGTCAACAAAAATTAGAGAATGCTACAAAATGTTAACACAACTCCAAAAAGTTAATAAGACTGTTCATCTCCAATGGATTCCAGCACACTGTGGAGTCATGGGGAACGAAGCTGCAGACTCACTTGCAAAGAAAGCCACAACAATAAAACAAAAGTCTAAATTCAATTTCTCATATTCCTCAATAAAACGCTTGATCGTTAAAAAATTTTCTCATTCATACCTACAAGAAATAGAAACAAATGCCAAAGATAAAAAATGGATTACACTACTTTCCAACCCAGATATAATCCCCCCGAGACCAAGGAAAACAGCGGTTGCAGCCTTCCGACTATTGACAAATCACGACTGCTTAGCAAGTCATCTCTACAGAATAGGTATCTCAGCCTCACCAATATGTGTCCTGTGTAACGATCCAGCAGAAATGAATGAAGACCACTTGAAGACCTGTGAAGCATTAAGATCAGAAGAAACTACAGTTCAAAAGTATTGGAAAGCACGAATGCTAATGGCTTCATTGCCAGATGCAAGGCACTAGAAAACAACAACAACATATTAGATGCGTTTGACAGAGGAAAGTTAACTTTTCACCAAAGTGAAACAAAATACTTCTATTTCAACAATTTGTTAATGCACCTCTACTTTGCTGATGATGTACATGTATACATGCATAACGAGTTTTATACCAGGTTTTGTTTCATTAAAATAAGTTAATATTTCCGCAAAATACAGCTGTGTATTTACGAAACACTTTTAGCGTATTTAACAATTTAAATGCCCTTCGCTGGATATTGGTTAGCAGTTCTTGGCTCGCAGAAGCTTTAAATGGCCAGCACTCAAGAGGTTAAATACACCTGCTGAACTGCAAGAAATGCTCCACACAGTCGCAAACTATTTCTTAGTTTTTATTAACATCCTCCAATATAGTGTCATATTGGACGGTGAATGAATCAAATGAGTGAAATCACGCTCAAATGAGCCTGAGATCCTTAGAGCTTTAAGTTATCGAACATCCGTCTTCTCAGAATATGGAAGATCTCAGAAGAAATCTTATCCAGATAACTCACTCTAAGCAAGATTTGAACTTGCAACCTCTTGGATGTGAGGCAAACACACTAACACCATGCTACAGAAGCGGGTATCTCTTAGTTTGGTAGTAGGTAATTCAAATATTTTATCTAGTATACAATAACTGAAGCACAAAGTTTACCTTAATGTTGTCACAAACAGATGAAGATTCTGTTTCCAACCACCAGGCTTCTTCCTTAATTTCTATTTCAATGATTTTCTGATCATTGTTGTGCATCTCAACCTTCATTATAGGATTCTCTGGAAGAAATTTTGTCTCATTTTGGGACACCAGAGTCTGCTCTGGAATTTCTGTCTTGATATTTACCTCACTGCATGTAACAGACTCACTCTGTGTGCCAAAGTCTGTGAAAGAAGTTTCTGCTTTAATTGCCATTCCGTCATCCTCTCTCTTGATTACAACACTGTCACTCTCATTCCATGGATGCTCTTCGATTATTAGTTTGCCATCCATTTCAAAATTGCTGCTGTGGAGAAAGAAACAGGTATACTGTAAAATATCAAATTGCTGCACACAAACATACTTCCTCTATACTTGATTCCTCATAAGAATACTCTCACTGCTTGAACTACCGTATTACAAGATACAAGCAGTAAACATTTTCATCTGACTCAAGTATCCTGGTGAACTTCAAGTGATTTAATAACCCTTGTTGGGGCTTGAGGTCAATGCAGGTAGAAGAGTTGAAGCTACTAAAGAGTTAAGTTCAATGTCTCACTAGCCGCTCATTTCTTTGCCAACCATCTGTATGTAGAGTAACAAAGAAATTCTGAACTGCTTTTAAAGGAATTACAGCCTGTCTCAAATTAAAGTGTCTGTTGTACACAGAAACTGTTTTTCTAAAATTGGCCTGCAAAACTTACATGTAAGGGGGTTTTATTTTGGGGTAAATACAGTGTAAAGAAATAAGAGTTTGTGCTTGTTATGATAAAAGAACTGAGCTTTGTTGCATTTAAATGTGTGTGACTGGTTATATCATTTTACCTATTTTTCCCTCCATAATCCTAGATCATTTCTTATCAGTTTGCATTAAGCTTTGTCATGGCAATACCTTGTGGCTAAACCATACCTAAATTACCCTGGATTATTAGAGTAACTATGTAAGTGGTATTTTATTTAGTTTTAACGCTAGCACTGCTTTCATAGCAGAAAGTATCCTACATGGTAACCAAAACTTATAGTCAATCATAGCATGCATGACGGAATATACAAGAGTATATTCTGGCTACTCTTTCGTGGCTTAAGCCCTCCACGTATTCCCATAAGAATGTATGTATATATATTAGGGTAGACGATTAAGAATGCCACTTTTTAATTGTGCACAATTGCTTTATTGTCATGGAAGCATTTTGCCCATGTGTTTTCTAATCAGTAAAGGCCGGAGGCATGTGTTTTTCCATAGGCATATGTACATGGACTTTACTGTTATCGCTCACACATGTAAACAACTGCAAGTAGTTACAGCCTGCCTCACTGCAGACAACCTACAAGCATCATATGAACACTAAAGAGCGCTATCACTCCACGTCTGCAGCTCAATGCAAGACAAAACAAAACAGTCATGTTATGCTACACCTTGACCTTCCGTCTGCATACAGCAATGCTTCACTAGTTCACAGAGCACTACATTACGTTATTTTCGACTCTTGCTTCTGGTGGCAGTTGTTTGCACATTGATGGCCATGCTGTACTTCTGATATCATTCATACTCTGTCCAGCTAACCTGTATCACATGCAAGTGCACATCTCTCCAGCCTTTAGTAATCAGCATTTCTTCCGGTTAGTTATCATAGAATGCTTTGCAGTAGAACACTGAATATTCAAGATGTTCTTGGGCTTCGAGCCAGGTGTAATGATGAAGAGCCATCGACGTTTCGGGAGTGTACATCTCTTCCATCATCAGTATGATGAATGACTATGACTAGTATTAGTGAAAGGACCAGTATATGTACTGTCCACTAGTACGTACTGAATAGAAAACACCCAGTCTAATGTGGAGGTTGGAATCTATGTTTTCTGAGCCGGTCGATCTCCAACTTTAAGACTGGTTTCCAGGAGGGACTAAATTGCAATCCAGCGTCCGGGTTCAGTGTGCTCTTCTCGGAAGAGATGGACAGAGCCTCCTTAACCCTTCGTTCCCAGAAACAGCTATATTTTGCCAAAATGGTCGTTTCTTTGAAGTTAACTCTGTGGTCTTTTTCAAAGCAGTGCTCCACCAGCCCTGACTTGTCAGGGTGCATTAAGGGTATGGACCGTTCGTGCTCCTTGACTCTGGTGGAAATGGTCCTGCCAGTTTGCCCTTTGTACAGCATCCCGCATTCACAGAGGATGCAGTATACCCCTGGTACATTAAGGTCCAGTTTGTCCTTTACTGGTCTCACGTGGTGTTTGATCTTCAAAGGCGGTTTGTGGATGGTTCTGATACTGTGTTTGGGAGAATTCCACTGATTCTGCCAGATAGATTGCCAGTATATGGGATGCAGGCAGTGGCAGTTGGCTTGTCTGATGTTTGCTGAGATTGTGGTTTTTCTCTCTTGGTCTTGGAGATTGAGGATTCAATATCATATACAGAGGAGCCGTTTTGGTGGAAAGTGTGCCTCAGGTGCTGTAGTTCTTGCTTTAGATAGCTGGGATCAGAGATAGACACACTCTGTGGGCCAGAGTGTTGAGAACTCCAACCCTTTGTGATTTATGATGGAAACTACGAGCATTCAAACAGAGGCCATTGCGGTACACAATGAAGAATGAATATTCATTGTGAAATCACATTACAAATCAGGTGAATAGTATGCAGAAACTGCTTGAAGTTTTGTGTGGTTCTTGGTCATCATAATGCACCTAATAAGTCAACTGTTCATAGACTAACTACAAAATTTGACACAAGTTTGTTTGCAGACATCAGAACTCCAGCTGTTCTGATGAGACCATTGCAATTGTGTGTGATAGTGGTGCCTTGAGTCCATAAATATCAGTTTGTCGACATTCACAGCAGTTGGTCATTGCGAAAATCTCCCTTCAGCAAACTCTCACGATACAGCTTCATTTGCATACCTACAAAATTCAGTCAATTCAACATCTAAAACCAATGGAACAATTCCAATGGACACAGTCTGATGAATGGATATTGGAGACATGACATGCAGACAATTTTGCAAAGAAAATAATCTTCTCTAATGAGGCCCACTTTCATTCAAATGGCTACATTAACAAACAGAATTGTTACATTTAGGGGATAGAAAATCCTTGCATGAACCATTCAAAGGTAATGTTTCCAGGAGTAACTGTGTGGTGTAAATGTTGGGCTGATTTGATCATAAGGCCTTACTTTTTTAACATGAGAATGGGAATGCTGTAATAGTGAATGCGCACTATTGGAATATGGTTGAGACATTCTTATGGTCTTACTTTAATGAGCAATTATAGTTCCAACAGGATGGCACTACCAGCTGCAAATCACAAGATATAATAGCCTGGTTGAGGAATAAATTTCCAACCTGAGTTCTTTCACGCAACGGCAATCAGAACTAGCCTAACGCCGTGTGACATTTTCCTTTTGGGCATTTAATATTTCAAATTTATAAAACTAACTTTATTCCCAAACAATACCATCACTGAAGCTAATCTAGGAGCAGATCTGTCTGAAAATGATAACTTTCATTGCCTGAGTTGCAACATATAGAGCAAGTCGAGGGGCACATATGCCAGATGTAATAGCAACATGCATCATCTGTATTGATATTGAAATATCTCATTTCATGAAAACAGTACTTCATTCAAGAGTTAAAAACCAGTGTTCTTAATGGTCCACCCTTTATATGCATAAATATTTTGAGTGTGACTGACGAATGCAGGAGTATTTAATTATAAGCTGTGGCATTAAATGTTTAAGTTCCAATTGTACCTCTCTCGCAGGAGTATTTGTTACTCTAATGTTGGCAGCTCTGCCAGAATGGCATGTTTGTTACTCATATATTGGCCACTTTACCAGCAAGTGAATGATGGTGTTGCATGTGTGATGTCACAGTGTGGTTTTACTTATGTCGCACAGCTGACAGTGGAGTTGGGCCAGCGTACTAAAGAATGTCCAGAACTCCTTTATTAGCCTCACAGTCCCTTTTCTAGAGTCTTTGTCCAGTCGTTTTCTTAGGTCAAAACAGGATTCCAAAATGTCTTTTTTTTTTTGTGCCAAGCATTTATCAACATAAAATTAAAAAATTCCAAATGGCCTGTTTTGCATCAGTTTGATGAAAGATTTACAGACATCTTATCTTATATATTTAAACAAGCAATTCTTGTATATATATAAAGATATCCCGCGCAACTTGGAAATGGCTCTAACGATTTCCATCAAATTTGGTATTCAGATAGGGTTTTACCTTTTAAGTTCATCTATATAGGTGTAATTACTGAAAAAACGAGATTTAAAATTAAAAAATAACATTTTTTATTTCCTCTTCTACAGAGCAATTCTTGTATATATTCCCGGTATTTCAGAAACAGCTCTAAAGATTTGGTTAAATTTTTTTTATACATGCATATTACATTCACAATGTTTTCTCTCCTCACTTTTAGGTAACACATTCACATCTCTTTCTCTACTCACTCTTCTATAAACAAGTGATTTTACACCAAAAAACATTTTTCCACACTTTTAAAATAAGTCTGTTCTTTATGTTTGAAATAGAAATGCTATTACATCGACACTGTTTTCTCCTATCACTTTTAGGTAACACATTCACATCTCTTTCTCTACTTACTCTTCTTCAAAGAAGTCATACAATTTTCTGTATGTTTGAAATAGAAATGCTACATATTATATTCATACTGTTTTCTCTAACCACTTTTAGGTAACATTCACATCTCTTTCTCTACTCACTCTTCTACAAACAAGTCATACAATTTTCTGTATGTTTGAAATAGAAAAGCTACATATTATATTCCCACTATTTTCTCTACTCCTTTTAGGTAACATTCACATCTCTTTCTCTACTCACTCTTCTTCAAACAATTCATATCATATATATTGGATGTTTGTGCATATACATATAACTGTTAACCTCGAAAACTGCTTAATCGATCACCGCAAAATTCGGCACGTATATGTATTTTTTCATCTAGAAAGTTTTTATGTTAACAATTTTACTACATAATGAATTACTTCCAAATGGTTTCCTACTCACTTTTCTTTTACGTAGCACATTCATGTATCCTCTATTTGCCTTTCAACATACAATTCATATAATATCCTATGACTGAAATGTAAATGCAACGTATAACATTCACATGATTTCCTTTACTAATTCTTCCTTTACGAGACACAATCAGTCTTCTTTCGCTACTCGCCCTTCAACATACAATTGATACAATTTGCTATATGCTTGAAACAGAAATACAACGTATTACATTCATGCTATTTTCTATACACACTTTTGTTTTTAACAATTAAAATGTTATTCCTATCGTTTATCAACTTCATACTTAACAAACGCCTATACATATCGCATGTTGAAGAGTGAGTAAATTCCAAACCAGGTTGACCGAACACCATGAAAAGTGACATATCTACTGGTTTTCATGGTGAACGTTTTTATGCAATCCATTTTACCATGTAATGCATTATGTTCACATGGTTTTCTCTACTCCCTTTTCTTTTATCTAACATACTATTCTTCCAAAAACAATCCATACATTTGTCCATACACTTGAAATATAAGTGAAGCATATAGCATTCACAGGGTTTTTCTACTCATTTTTCTTTTACTAAACACAATCACATTTCTTTCACTACTCCCGCTTCGACGAACAATTACGAACAATTCATGAAATTTTCTATATGATTGAAACAGAAATGCATAGTACATTCACATTGCTTTATCAACCAGCTTTTCTTCCTGTAGTATTTATTATTGTTCAACAGTGCCTTTGCTTAGTGTTGCTCCGGTGATTTAACAAAAAAATAAAGAAATAGTTAAAAAAGTAAAGTAATCACAATTGGTGTCAGGAGTGCGACGAAAAGCACGATATGGAGCAGTTAATGAAATAAATGTTAGCCAAGATGGACATAATGGGAAATGAAATGTATTCCGGAATACGACAGAGGAAACAAATACGAAAACTGAATTGGAAAAATGTAAACTACGGAATAGAAAATATGGGAACAAAAATGGAAGCCAAATTGAAAATGTAAATGCCCAAACGGAAAAAATGAAGACGGGAATGTCCAATGCGAAGCTAGATCTATCGGAGAATACTAACGAGCAACTGGCCGGGATTAACGAAGCCATGGAAGAACTCGACGGAAAGATGATGGACCTAAGCCAACGTGTTTATGCCCTGAAGTCAATTGCAGCAGCAAAGAACTCCATAATGGAAGAAATGCTCGATGAAAACCTCATACTGGGTGGATGGGGAAGCCTGTGTTCAGCAGTGTACATTTTACGGCTGAAATGATGGTGTTTATGAAATATTTGTATGTATTTCTATATCTCTTGTATCTCGGAATTAGTTAATGTTTTGCCTTTCAGCTTTATCTAAATAAGTATCTTTTCCCACAAAAAACAAAATTTCACAAAAACAGAGGTAAGAAACGCCGTGCAAAGCTCGGTTGCTCAGGTACTTCACATTTACAAGAGCAAAGCACTATTTATATGAGAGGTCTACAATACATATCCTCTTCAGGGATATGGACGTGAAATCACGTCCATTTAAAATGAAGGACGAGCGATATGGACGTGTATACACGTCCTGTGCGTTTGTGCATTTAACCCTTATTTATCCACTATCTAACTCAACTTATTTTAATTTTCCCCCGTTATGAAACATTTAATTAAATTCTATATGCTTTACTGGCTTACCTTTATATGTTCCTTCTGCAGTGATATGCCTCAAAACAGGGATAAACACACAAGGGCACATCTCCACATTCGCCACAGATCATCCCAGTTTCCTTACGGATTCCCTTCTTGCGGCACACGAAACACCTTCGAGATGGGTGGGACTTCTTTGCTGTTGACGGTATCCTTTTAGGATACTGTTTTCCTTGAAGTCTGAGAGGTGCAGGGGTTTTGGATTTTCTACCCCCAGTATGAAGAGGCCTCTCAACCTGGTATTGTTCAATTAGGCTGCGAGCTATTGATAGTCGAAAGTCCAGGTAGGTCATTGTCTTGTGTGGGTTTAGAGCTCTCCAAATTACCAAACAATTGTATATGGTTATATCCAGCTGGTGCAAAAATACCTTTTTATACCATTTTACTGTTTTTCGTAAAGAGGGATATGCTTGCAATACCTGATCTACTAGATCGACACCGCCCATGTGCATGTTGTATTCCTGGATAACGTCAGGCTTGAAAATGCACATTTTGGTATGGGCATCTGTTTTTCCAGTGTCAATCATCAAAATCTTAGAGCTGCAATTGGATAATGCCGTAACTACCCTCCTGTCCTGCCAGGCAAGGTAGGTCAAAGGTGGGAGCTGACGCACCTCCATTTCCCCTCTCCTTAGAGCCTTCGTATTCACATCTTTTGGCAAACCAATACGATTTGAACGTACTGTTCCAATTGCATTAGTCTTTCTTTTGTGTAAGGCCATGAATAATTTAGGAGAGCTGTACCAGTTATCTAAGTACACAGTCCTACCCTGATCAAGCACAGGTTCCATTAGGTGCATTACTATGGAGCCAGATAAGCCCAAATCTTTGTCTCCAGTATTGTCAGTCCCTTGACCAGTGTAAATGCAGCTATTGTAAAGATATCCCGTTTTACTTTCACAAACATCAAAACTCTTTATGCCAAATCTAGCCCTTTTTGTTTTGATGTATTGCTTCCAACCTAAGCGGCCCTTCCAAAGCATTAGGCTTTCATCAACAATGACCTTTTCACCAGGCACATAATTTTCTTTAAATTTTGAAATAATATAATCGAAAACAGGCCTAATTTTGTGGAGTTTGTCATTTACATTATCTGTGCAGGTGAAATGCAGGAACCGCAAAATTGACGTAAATCTGTTATTTGACATGCATTTTCCAAAAAAAGGAGTAGCTAGCATGTCATCTGTGGACCAATACATGTATAATGCAGGTTTACGAATAACACCCATAAGCATAATTAGACCAATTAGCCTGTAAATCTCATTGAGTGTTACTTCTGTCCACCTTTGAATTCTGCTCTTAGGCCCTAATTTACCTTTAGAGAGCAGGTCTTCCTTCACCTTACTCGCATATACATTTGTTTCTGAAACAATGAGAGACACTAAGTCGGTAGTAAAAAATTTTGTAAAAATGTCAATTGGTTGGCTGTCAGAAGTCAGCTGAGCCTGGGATTGAACACCAGACCCTGTGCTCGTGAAGATGTGCCTGTTTGTATTGGAATTGTTTTCAGCCCTCCACAATGCTGACTCTTCACGAACACCTGAAGGAAGTTGGTCACGTTCTTCCTCACTGCTACTTGTACCTATATCCTCCACACACCCCTCAAATTCGGAAAATTCGCCATCGATATCCAAATCGCTGTCACACAGCAAGAAGTCCTCCACATTATCGTGTGTAATTTCAGAAGCCCTTACACTTCCACCACTCGCTAACCTTTGTGCAACACTGCTTGTTGATGCCATGTTTTAGCTCTGAGATGAAACACTCAATAGCTTCTCACTTCAGCTACAAGCAGGAAAGTATACGTATGCATTTCAAGAAAGAAACAAACGGAGCCTGTAAGCTATATCCAAGTTACGAAACACGTGTAAGGAAAAATTGCAAACCTGCTTTATTCTGATGACTCACAGACCACGCATACACTAGTGCTTTATTTCACACTACGCTTTGTTTTGCTGATGCAAGGGCCACACATACAATGGGTCGACTACTGTTTCTTTCACAGAACTTATATTAGGCACGTTCGACAAAGCAAAGTTAACTTTTTACCACAGTGAAACAAATAGTGCCATTTCAACGATTTGTAAATGCAACTCAACATTGCTGATGATGTACATGTATACTGCATATAATGAGTTTTATACCAGTTTTTGTTTCATTAAAATAACTTAAAATTTACGCAAAATACAGCTGTGTATTTAGGAAGCACTTTTAGCGCATTTAACAATTTAAATGCCCTGCGCTGGATATTGGGTATCCGTTCTCGGGCTGCAGAGCTTTTAAATGGCTGTCGCTCAAGAGGTTAAACACCTGAAACCCTGCATAAACTTTGCTTAGGAAAGTAGAGTTGTGGATGACTAACAATGTGTGTCCGTCAGGGCTAACAACTGACAAATTGTAATCACTTGTGATGCCGCCAACAATAACAAAAACTGTAAATGCATATGTTTGAGTTAACAAAGTATATTTATTACACTTGTGACCCTGAAAGTACTGTGTTCAGTAGACTGTATTTATAGGTTTAAGTTTTCAGAAATTGGTGATTAAAATGAGCATCAGTATCTATGGTAACAAATTTGTTATAGCTTTGGGAATGAGTTGGAGTGAACTTGAAATGTGTTAGCACCAAACAACTTGGAATATTACTAAGAAAGTGAAGCTTTTAGTTTCTAATTTGTTCTTACTTTAGATTCTTGTTGCTTCACTGTTAATAGCTTCATTATTTCCTTATTTAACTGTGTTCAGTATTCTGCATTGCTGAAATAATAAAATACGGGAACTTTTGAAACTGTGATGGTTTAAATTAATGTGTCACTGTCAAAAAGGAAGTGTGTGCTTTAATAGTGACCTACAAAAGGAATATGCATACATTAACAAAGCAATCTTTAGTCCTTCTACTTCCTGTTAGACTACATGATTTCTCCTACCGTTTTTCCTCTGCGCATCTGGCATCACCAATATTGAATACTCATCACAAATGAAACATTCTTATTCCTTGCTCCATTCCTTTAAAATAAAAATTAAAATGTATTCCTTTCAAGTCTGAACTATCTTTTGCTAGCTCAATCCTTTACAAAAAAAAAAATGAAAATGTAGTCATTACATGTTCAAACTGTTTTCCTTGCCTCATTTATTTAAAATAAAAATTAAAGTTTATTCCTCTCACATCCAAACTATCATTTCATTGGCACATTCCTTTAAAATATTCATAAATTAACATGTGAAGGTTCACTTCCCGGCTGAAGGATGGGAATGTTTTCTTGGCTAGGATTATTTCCCAGTCTCCCTAGAGTCTGGAAGTATGAATGGGAGTGTGAATTTAATGTAATACAGATTCAAATATTAACACACCATAAGTGAGTGCTGAGCAGTTGTTCCAAAGGTAAAAAGCCATTGATATGACCTTAGGAGTTAAAGGTGGCATATAAATGGAATAATTATATAATTACCAAAAAATAACTAACATGCATTTGTTTCATGTGCAAAATATCCTTTCTCTATCTCAATCCTTTAAAATAAGTAGTCTATGGATACTAATTGTGAGAACAGTTAAATAATGATAGATGTATCACCACATTGTGAATTTGTTCCTTCACAACACACATAAATTAACACCAATTCATTTTACATGCAAACAATCTTTTCTCTGTCCCAATCCTTGAGAGTAGTCACGTGCTATGGCAGTAATGCAGGAACCAAGTTGCATAGTCAGGCAGGAAGCAGCGGAGGGAGAGCAGAATTGCTCAGAGGGAAGATTAGAAACCCAGAAAGATCAGTTAGCCAACTATTATCATTTTAAGGTAATTATCAAAGTGTTGCAAAAACAGATAATGGAGCCAAAAGACACTAAAGAGATTTTTCCCACTAAGTCCGAGCAAGCAAGGAAACACAAAAGTATTAATGCAACAATTTGTTCTTGTTTTCAGAGCTTTACTTATCTGAGGCAACACAATTTCTTAAATCACTACTTATTAACCCATAACTTTGCGCCTACCCAGGGTTTACTAACGTAAATATTAATGTAGAAACCTTTTTTTTTTTTAGCAGATACGCAATCTTGCATGTACGTTTGTTAGATCCCATTATCAGCAGAGCTCAGGGACATTGAGCATGACATATAATTTAGAACATGCATCATGACTAGTAATATACCCACCACCAATACTCTGCTTTTCCCCCTTATTCTAAGTTATGTAAATGAAAATTCGTAAACCACTATCATTCCAAGAGTAAACTTCACAACATGCTTTACAACAGTGTAATCACCATCAAAGCAATCTGCCCTCTGTAGTGAATATTTACCTGTTAAAGAGATATTAAGGAATTCCTCCACAATATAGGGTAATGATTATATATGAATCGCTGAATATTTCTGAAACAAAGCAGGACGTCCATATTGCTAAAGAGGTGGTGGCCGTTTTGAGTCCATAATGTAGTTCAATGTTACCAATTCCTCAACTTTCCTACTCTTTCTTCCTTGTGATCGCAGAACTATGAGCACACTATGAGAATATAGGTAATGAATGCCAGATTGTGCAATGAATAATGCTATTTGTGTTTTATGAGTTACTTGAAAAAGAAATCCACAGTTGGTTAAGTGTTTCTCATTTTGGCAATGTTAGTAAACTGGCCAATTTTATAACGTTGAAATATTGGAAAATTTTCTCAGTTTTCCTTGTATTTCTTGTCAAAAGTTGAGATTTAGCACGGAGTACAATCATCAGGTACCATTAACCAAAACTTAACTTTTAGCTAACTGTGGATTTTTTAACAAGTAACTAAAAACAAACTTACAAAGTTAAAATTATTAGTTGTACAACCTATAGTCTGGTACTTATTACTTAAATTCTCATACTCCTGGATCACAAAGAGGAGGGAATATTAAAGTTAAGTTTTGGCAACATCGAGCTACAGTGTAGATGCGAAACGGCCAACTCGATCTTTAGTAATATAGCCGTCCTACTCGGTTTAAGAAAAAAATTAGTTATTCTTATAGTTTAATCACTACTTAGATTTTGTGGAGGAATTCCTCAATATCCCGCCAACAGGTAAATATCACTACGTAGGGCAGATTGCTTGTGGTGGTGATTTACATTATCGTAATGCATGTTGAGAAGTTTATGCTTGGAATGATGGTGGCTTACGAATGTTTATTTTTTCGTAAATAATGCAAGTTGGAGGGAGAAAAGAGTATTGTTGGGGATGATGTATTACTAGTCATGAAGCATGTTCCATATTATATGACGTGTTCAGGGTCCCTGAGTTCTGCTCGCAATAAGATCTAACGGCAGAATGAACGAACAAAGCTACCAGAACAAGAACAAATGGTAATTGTTTTCAAAATCATTTGTTCTTGTTCTGATAGCTTTGTTCGTTTTCTCGAGTGGCCGATTTTGTAAATATTTACTGAACAAATTACTGCATTAACAGCTTTGTGTTCACTTGCTCGATCGGTCGTGCTGGGAGAGCATATTTTCCACGTGTTTCAACATCGTTTTGGAAAGGGTTTAATATTTACCTTAAAATACTGATTTTGTTTGTGTAGCCGTTTGGCCGGTTGACGCAGTTGGTGAATCAATCGTTTATAACAGTTACCAAAATTATAATAGTGCGATAATTGTGATGTTTCTGGCCCCGCAGAGTTAACCTCGCCTATGACCTTCCCTATTATTCACTTCCCCCATCACTGTCATAGCATGTGACTACTCATAATGATTGGGATAGAGAAAGGATCGTTTGTATGTGAAAGGAATACATGTTAATTTGTTTAATTTACGTTTATATGTTACCTTTAACTTCCAAGGTCATATCAACGGCTTTTTACCTTTGGGACAACTGCTCATTACTCGCTTATGGCATGTTAAGGTAGACTCACAATTAGACATGCAGAAGCGAAGCACGGCATGCCAAACAATATCTTTTCCTTGTTAACTATTTCAGATTCAGTTATTCTATATGGAATCATTCAGATGTTATGCATCTTTCAATTTTTTTTTCTATTTATATTCTTGTTATACTTGCTTTAACTCTTAAAACATATGCATTTGAGATGCTTTCAGTTTGAAAATGTTACTAATATTTTTACAATTTTCATTGTTTCTTTTTAATAGAAGGAAGCAAAATCTATGTAACTGCAGCAAAATGATACCATCATCATTCATGCGTGCCACTACACAGTTTATTTTATATGGGCCCTCCCACATCCTTTACCACAGGCACATTTGACTGCAGTTGCTGAGACTCAAACCCCTGACCTATAGCTTTCAATAGATGGCCAGTCCATTTGTTTCGCCATAACGATCTGGGCTGTTAAAGTAAACTGCATGAGGCAATCTCTTATGCACAAGTGAAAACTGGTTTTATGAATTAAAGGAAGACTAGCAGAGGTAGCAAAATGATTTGGGTTGAAAAGGTTAATAAATGGAATGGCTCATTAGAACAAAACGAAATGCACCAAGTCGGTTGTTTCTAGAGTATATGTCATCATCTTCAATGGGCAGAGTTTCATATCGATTTCAATCATGTTACTGTTGGAAGTTTTGTGCTACCCATAGTCCTCACTAAATCTGTGACATCGGTATTCAGTTTTACTAAATGATTGATTGCACTTTTATACCTTTATCTGCAGCAATGGATGAGGAAAAGCTTGTTACTTTGGTGCTATAATATACATTTTTGTTCAGTAAACACCACAAATTATATAGTAACAACAGTAAGAGGGATAATGCTTGGGAATAAATAGCTGCAAGAATTGGAAATGTTTCAGAAAAATAAATATAAAACCAACTATTTAAGGAAGAGCTCCATGGAATTATGACATACTTGATTGCTTTTATGTTGTGATTCATATTAAATAGTAATACAAGAAAATGTATAATCATAGCAGAACAATCTCACTTCATAAGGGCTTGTGCAGTGACTTGGTCATATATACACGGGTATGAAAATTGTTAGACTCAAATACATTTCTTACGGTAAAATGAATGCAAAATCTGAAGCTAAAATAGTTTACAAATCTCTCAGATAAAATGAACAATTTCTGTGAATACATATCCACTCTTTATCACTATAAATATTTATTTTCCTCCATTAACAACTCTGGGTGGTAGTTTTTGTCAGTTTTTCCTAGACTCAAAAGCCTATAAACAGAATAGATACTTAAGATGAACAAATATTATATATTATTTAACTTCACGCATAGTCTGGGATTATTTACAGATAATACTGACACTGTACACTAGGATTGTGGAGGCAAAAGTTAGGTTAAATGACATAACTGGTCACATACTACATTTAACTGCAACACAACTCAGTTTTTTATTGTAACTAGCACAAACCGTTTATCTTTGTACATTGTTATTAAACAACTGTTTTTACTTTCTCTACTGGTAAGTAGTGTAAATATTGTAGTCCACCCAAAAATTCGATGTCGAGATTTCACTGAAAATATGTTTTGAGACCCCCTGAATCCAAAGAAAAGCATCTTTAGAAAAAGGTCTGTGTGTGTGTGTGTGTATGTGTCAGTCTGTGGACAGCATAACTCAGAAAACAAAAAGTCGGTTAAAAACCAAAGTTGATATTTAAGTTTAATGTCTTTCAGGGATGTGTCACGAAGATTTTGAAGAAAATAGCCCCAACCTTAACTGCCCTTTACATGGAAAATGTTTAAAAAATGTTGACTTTCTTGAAAATGGCTCTTAACGATTTTGATTAAAATGTCATGTTTAAGATATTTGTATGACAAATGAAATCTATATTTTGAATTTTCTGGCTATAGCTTATGTAGTTCTGTCTACTCTGGATGACTTTTGAATAACTTGTAAACTGTAAGAGGTAGACCAAAAAAATGTAGATCTCACTAGCAGACAATTTATGTCTAAATAAATGTTTTTGTAGCGTGAACTATTTTGGAGATATGTCCTTGTTATTTTGGTCAGATTCAGAAAACTTGAAAGTTTCGTGAAATGGAACATCGTTGTCCATTTTTTTTTATATGTTAAGCATGCAAAGAGAACAGGATCTCAAAGCTTTAAAAGATTTGACTATCACTCTCAGCCTACTGTATTCTAATATACTCCTTTCGCCTACAAGGAAATAAGCAATAAGATAATTTGTACAAATGCTTATCTCAACTAACACAAAGAAGATAGAGGATTAAGGGTTTGTATGAATGGTTAGTACAAGAGTAAAGAAAGTCATGTGGGTGCAACACATGAGACTTTTTCTAAGAAATTATGAAAGTGATTCTTTTAGCTGCATTAATTTCTTTTTTTTAGTGAGGCACATTTCTTTCACCATATTTATGTATCTGATGTTTTTTGTTTGTTCAGCTGTATTTCTAGCTATATCCCTTTGCTTTTTCAGTTCTTCTAACTGGGGATTCCAAAGGGCTTGAAATTTTTTACTCTTCCACAAGGAATATATTTTTTTGCGGTTTCTAGGATGACTTCACAGAAATTTTTGTTCATATGATCTGGTTGGTCATGCAGCTGTGAGTTTGTTCTTTAAATTTATGTTCCAGTTCAGTTTTATATTTGTTCCAATCTGCTTTTTTGAAGTTCCAATACAGATTCGTGTAATGTTGACTGTCATTTGTATTATCTAGTTTTATATCAGCAATTACTGCTCTGTGACCAGAACTTGGGTCTTCTATAACTTGTGTTTTAATTTTTGAAACAACAGTGAATGAATGAAATGGGTGAAATGATGCTCAGATGAGCCCGAGGTCCACAGAGCTTTTAAGTTACCCGACATTCGTCTTCTCAGGATCAGGGAAAACCTTGGAGATAACCTTACCCGGATAACTTACCCTAAGCGAGATTTGAACTCTTGAACGTGAGGCAGGCACGCTAACCATCACACTACCGAGGCGGACTAACAAACAAGAGGTCTGGGTCACTGCTTGCTCCACAGTAATGTATGAAGGTTGTGGGATCTTCTTTATTATAAATCAGTTCAAAGGTTGTGGTATTCAACAATTCTTCTACTATGTTCCCTGTAGAATCCACTTTTTAATAACCCCGTCTTTTGGAATGGGCATTGAAATCCCCAATTATGATTGTTTTGTTTAATGGTCAATAAGTGAGAGATCTGGTTCATTTCTGGGAGAATTGTAAATACTGTGGACATATAGATGTGTTTTGTTATCCCTAGAATTTATTTATTAATTTACCTTTATCTGTATTATCCATTTCTTTAACAACTTGAAAGGTAGATTTAACATCCTTTTTGACTTCGACTAATATCCCATTAACTATAATGTAAGTCACTTGAAGTTTACTAGCATACTTGAATCATACAAAAGGGTCTGCTTGTATCTTGTAATATGGAAATTGAAGCAGTGAGAATATTCTTATGAAGAATCAGCTATTGAGGAAGTATGTTTATCTGTGTGCAGAAGTTAGATATTTTATGGTATACGTGATGTGTTTGTTTCTCCACAGGAACAATTGTGAAATGGATGATAAACTAATAATCAAAGAAGAAGAGGATCCATGCTATGAGAGAGAGAATGATGACATGGCAATTACAACGGAGACTTCTTTCTCTGACTTTACTTTACAGAGTGAGTTTGTTACATGCGGCAAGGTAAATATCAAAACAGAAACTGAGGAACAGATGCTGGTTTCAGACTTTAGTTCACAGAAGGAAACAGAATTTCTTTCAGAGAATCCTGTGATGAAGTTTGAGAAATACAATAGTGATTATGAAATGGTTAACAAAACACAAAACAAGGAAGAAGCCTGGTGGCTGGAAACAGAAACTTCATTTGTTTATGATGACATGAAGGTAAGCTTTGTGCTTCAGTTAGTTATTGTACACTAGATGGAATGTTTTTGTTCTCTAAGAGATACTTGGTGTATGGTGTTCAGTTGGTTCTTGAGAATTATATAATAGTTGAGAAATTATAAAAAGTATACTGAGATATTACATCTGAAAATAAATTAAAGTTGGTCTTTAATTTGAATATTGTTTGTTGTTCTTAGCTAATGCTGGATTTCTGACAAAGTCATTAATTCTCTTGCTCTCCAATATTTTTCACTGATGGATGGGAAGGGCGCTAGAAGTGTCAGGGCATATTTGAAGGTGGTTTTGGTCCATTTCCTCTTGCAGATCACATAGAGAACAGAATGGTGAAGAATATATCCCAATTCTGTTCAAATGTTTTGCCAATCATGTCCTGTAATCAACCTGAAGGTTGCAACTGCTGTTTTTCGAGGATACTCAGAAATTACTGTTTGAATGTTTGGTAGTTCCCATCTTTTATTTTTTGATTTTTCATTATAATATTTTGTAATAATTTTTTTGAATTCAGAGTTGACTAATCTTTTAGCTGCTACATAAAATGGTAGATTAACTATAGATTTCTGTACACTGCTGGTACCCTTTTTTACAAGAAAATCAGCTTTCTCATTACCACTCAGACCACAGTGAGCTGGTATCCATTGCAAGACTAGGTGTATTTGAAGTGCTGTTAGATGGGTAGCGATTTCCCAACATTCTATAATTGTTTGGTTTTTTGGTGACAACTTGGAAGTAAGTAATTGCTATAATTGCCACCCTGGAATCTGAGAGAATAACTGCTTTATAAAAATGTGAAATTCCATACTAAATATTTTGTAGGGCCATTCGAATTGCTTCAATTTCTCCATCAAAGTTTGTAGTTCCATAGCTTAAAGATTTGTAATATGAAAAGAGGTGACATGTGACTCCAGCACCTGCTCCATCTTGGTTTGATTTCAATGATCCATCAGTATAAATATGGAGTCATTTGTGTTTTGGAAATCTAGTATGGATTGTCTCTAATATCAATAATTTTAGAACACGAGTTGGAGTATCACTTTTCTTAACTTCTTCTGTCAGGTGTAAATAACATGTGATGTCTAATGTTTGTGTCAGATTGACTTCAGATATGAAGTTTTCCTTCGAATTAGAAAGGTCTACATTCTTCTTGATGTCTTGAATTTTGGAAAGAGCTCTCCTGAGTCTTTAGTGTATGTGTAAAATTTCTCTTGTGCCATGTATTGAATGGGATTCTGATCAACTTTTTGTGTTGAATAAGAGCTGTTAAGTCTCTTTAATATTTGAACATTTCTGAAATAGTGCAATTGATTTTGATACCATACGTTTTAAAATATTTCCGTGAAGTAATGTTTATCTTGGATTTTCTTAAACAACAACTAAGTCCCTTAATTTCAATGTATTATGTACATATATTCAGGAAATGTTAAAAAAACTAACTATTTCATAATTAATGTAGACTTCATAGAAATACACAATTTGTATCCTATTACAAATCTTTAAGTTATGGAACTAACTTTGATGGAGAAATTGAAGCACTTCGAATGGCCCTACAAAATCTTTTGTACAGAATTTCACATTTTCAGCAAGCAGTTATTCTCTCAGATTCCAGGGCAGCAATTATAGCAATTACTTCTAAGTTGTCACTAGAAAACCAAACAATTATAGAATGAGAGGTAGAACTGGAACTTAAAAATTAAATGCCAGAACTGAGATTTGAACCACAGACCTTCTGCTTACCCGGGCGGCTGCTCTAACCAACTGAGCTATTGTGACAAGCTGCCAGAATGGCATTAAATTCCCAAACCAGTTTGTATTTCTCCTGATAAACCACAAAAGAGTCTCACATCAGAGACTAATTACCCCAATGGTGACTTACTATTGTAAGTACTTTATATCCCAGGATTAAATAACCTTCAGATGGTAATTATTATTTATTTATGCCGACAAACTTACTGTTGGTGTTTTTAAACACAAGCCGAACCACAGACCTTCCATTGGGGTAATTTGTCTCTGATGTGAGACTCCTTTGTGGTTTACCAGGAGAAATACGAGCTGGTTTGAGAATTTAATGTCATTCTGGCAGTTTGTCACAATAGCTCAGTTGGTTAGAGCAGCCGCCCGGTAAGCGGAAGGTCTGTGGTTCAAATCCCAGTTGTGGCATTGAATTTTTAAGTTCCAGTTCTACCTCTCAAACTTTGCCCACACATGGCTTGTGTGTTTAAAAACAACAGTATGTTTGTTGGCATAAATAAATAACAATTATAGAATGTTGGAAAAACCTTACCCATCTAATAGCACTTCAAAAAAACCTAGTCTTCCAATGGATACCAGCTCACTGTGGACTGAGTGGTAATGAGAAAGCTGATTTTCTTGCAAAAAAGGGTACCAGCGGTGTACAAAAATCTATAGTTAATCTACCATTTTATGCAACTAAAAGATTAGTCAACTCTGAATTCAAAAAAATTATTGCAATATATTACTATGAAAAATCAAAGAATAAGAGATGGGAACTACCAAACATTCAAACAGTAATTCCTGAGTATACTCAAAAAACAGCATTTGCAACCTTCAGTTGATTACAGGACATGATTGTCTGGCAAAACATTTAAACAGAATTGGGATATATTCTTCACCACTCTGTCCTCTATGTGATTTGCAAGAGGAAGTGGACCAAGATCACCTTCCAATATGCCCGGCCACTTCTAGTGCCCCATCCATCAGTGAAAAATATTGGAGAGCAAGAGGATTAATGACTTCATTGTCAGAAATCCAGCATTAGCTAACAACAACAATTTGTTTGAATTTTGTTCATTCAGTTAGCAAAATGTTCTGTGTTGCAACTGCAGTTTTTTTCTTAACTGTCTTCTAATGAACATAAGAAAGGTTTGAATTTGTTAACCTCCTGATTTTCTTTGCTGTACATTCTTTAGTTTTCACTAAAATTGGTTGTTGCCATGAAGGAACATTTTAATTTTGTTTCCATATGTGATAAAGTTATTTGTTCATTTTATTCTTTCTTGGTGGAAAATATATTTTAACATGAATCATTTTTTATATATTGTAATTGTTTTCAACATTGTTTGTTATTTGTCACTTCTGTTTGTGCACAGCAGTGAAATGAACACATTAGTCACTTACCAGAGAGTTCGAAATCAAAACTTTTGGTATTTGCCACTAATCACTGTCAAGGTGTCATAATTACTCACTAATGTTGTAAATCAGACATGATGAAATGAATCACTTTAGTCATTTACCAGAGAGTTTGACACAGAAACTTGCTGCTATTTGTCACTAATCACTGTTCAAGGAGCCACAATTATTCACTAATGTTGTAAACGAGATATAATGAAATATGGACATCTGATAGTTTTAAACTAACACTGTTGATTGTTGCAGGGTACTGAGGACTTCACTGCAATATCACCTAGGTAAGATATGTCAGTCATGTTCGGAACATAACAATGTGGGGATACACAGCATTTTTATACAGTGTCCTTGTTCCAATGTATTTCATAAGAAAGTAGCAGTTTATTTAATTACATCTGCAGCCAGTTGAACATGAATTTCCACATTGTTCCATTATTGAATTCAGAAGAGTTTTTGTAGTAATTTAAAAAAGCAGAGATCAACATTTAATAGGAATAACAATCTTTGTTTTTAACACATAAATGTATTTGTTATTTATTTATGCCAACAAACTTACTGTTGGTGTTTTTACCTCTTAAACTTTGCCCACACACGGCTTGTGTGTTTAAAAACACCAACAGTAAGTTTTATTATCCTTCTTTCAAACTCTGGCAGCGATATGTGGATGATATATTTGAAATAGTTCCAAAAAGACACATCAGTGACGCATTAAAACTTCTGAACATACAGGACAAAAGTATAAATTTCACAGTGGAAGTGGAAAAAGATAATAAATTACCATTTTTAGATCTAAAATTAATCAAAAACAAGGATAGAATAAATTTCGGTATTCACAGAAAACCAACGCAGACAGACAACTACATAAAAGCTAATAGTTACAATCCAAGAAGCCACAAACAAGCAATTTTCAATAGTTTAACACATAGATTGGTGAACATCCCTCTTTCAGCAGAAGAATATAAAAAAGAATATTACAAAATAATTGAAATAGCACAAAAAAACGGCTTTCCCAAAGAATTAGTAGATAAAAAGGTAAAACAAGCAGAAAAGAAAAAATTATTAAAAGAAACTACAACTGTCACAGCAGCAAAAACAAAAATGATATTCAAAAAATTCACATATCATCCATGGGCTTTTGATAAATTTAAAAAGGTGTTCAAGGAATACAACATTGAGCTAGCAGCAGTAAACCATTACTCCATAAAAAACCTACTACTTTCAAACATCAAAGATGCTATTCCACCTAACAAAAAATCTGGCATATACCAAATTGAATGCAGTGATTGTAATGAAATATACATAGGAAAAACCAAAAGAAATTTAGAAATTAGATCCAAGGAACACGTTAGAAACATTAAGAGTAAACAATTAAAAAAATCAGCGGTTGCATTTCACTTTTGGACAAAAAATCATGACATAAAGCTAGAACCGAAACTTTTTAAACACATAACCGGAAAACAAGAACTGTCCACATGGGAACAAATCTTTATTTTAAAAAATAGAAACCGAGTATTTAATTTCGACATTCCTCAGAGAGACATTTTCAGTAAGTTCATCGAACCGCCACCAGAAGAAACAACAGAAGAAGCATCACCATCTGCACCATCAAGCACCATGGAAACCCAGTGACTGTCCGGTTGATAATGGAGGAAAGTTACCTTCGAAACGCGTCCCGGAGAAATATGTTGTAAGTGTTGTTCAGTGTTATTATTTAACTCACCTTTTAAGTTAAACAGTAAGTTTGTTGGCATAAATAAATAATAATTACCATGTGAAGGTTATCTAATCCTGGGATATAAAGTACTTGCAATAGTAAGTCACCATTGGGGTAATTGTCTCTGATGTGAGACTGCCTTTGTGGTTTACCAGGAGAAATACGAACTGGCTTGAGAATTTAATGCCATTCTGGCAGTTTGTCACAATATCTCAGTGGTTAGAGCGTCCGCCCGGCAAGCGGAAGGTCTGTGGTTCAAATCCCAGTTGTTGCATTGAATTTTTAAGTTCCAGTTCTACCTCTTAAACATAAATGTATGTTTTATAACAATTTTTACACATATTGCCCTTTGTTCATATGCAATGAAGATAGAGTTTATTTGTAATGTGTGCAATTATCTATCTTACTTAAAAAATGAAGTGTTCTTTTTCAGTACTCAAAAGATTAAGTGTTTCTGGAAGAAGTCTCATTACAACAGTAATAAAACTGAAGAAAGCTAGTACTGCTGCATGTATATTGCTCCACTGTACTTGGAGTGACACTTCATTACATTTGTAACAAATCACTCGCTGTAGAACCATCTTATATTGAATACCCTCTGAACACTCAACTTTATGTAGATATAATAATTTTAGCAATGGGTAATTGTCCTGCATACTAAAATACATCTATTACTTGTGGATTGTCATACTTTATAATGTAAAATTTTGGACAGCTTTTCTTGTCTGTAGTGGGCCTGGAGTTCATTTTTTCAATAGGCCTTGTGTACTTTTATTTGCAAAAGAGCTTCCTTGAGGGTTGAACAGGAATCGTGTAAGACATTTTAAATAAGTTGAAACAACGGTAAAATAATGTGCTTATACTTCAGCAGGAGCAAGTCTTAAGTCACAAGTTTGCCCACATTTTTTTAAACAGAGTTCTGGTTTCAGATATCCTCTACTAGATTTTCCCCTAGTATAGTGGCTCTTTGTACATTCGTAAGTCTTTATGCCATGTTTTGGATTGAAGTATAGAGTTATTGAATGTGGTTATAACTTCCCTTAACACTGAAACCTCAAGGTGTGTTGTATTATTTCCTATCACTATTATTTTATTTACAAAGCTTTGTTCCTTTATCAAGAACAGCAGTTTATTAACTAAGTTATCTTTAGGAAGATTATCACCCGGTCTTATTAGGTACAGCCTGCTGAACCCAGGTATAAAATTCAACCCAGAAACAGAAAAAGAAAGCTGGCTACCATTTCTGGATCTGAAAGTCACAAGGCAAAACAAGAAAATAGAATTTGGCATTCACAGAAAACCCTCTCATACAGACAAGGAAAACAGTCACATCAACATGCTGTATTCCACAGATTAATGAACACATCACTGACAGTTGAAGAATTTAAAAAAGAACATTAACACATCAAGACATGGCAATAAAAAATGGATTCAAAGCAAATGTAGTGGACCAGTTATAAAAAAATGTGAAAGAAATACAGATAAAAGACATGACAACAGTGAACAGCAAATCCAACCCACAATCCGAATACAGTAAATTCACATTCCAGCCAAAGATGCACAACAAATTTAGTAGCATAACATTGAGCTAGCCCCTTACAAGTTCAGCCTGAAGAATTTTTTTAAAATTTATTTATTATTTGAAGTCGCTTCAACATAAAAGTCATATCGCGACTAAACATTGAGGAAAAAAAGGAGGAAACAAATCATGAAGTTTACATTGTATTTAAACATTAACTTTGCATGCCTTGATGAACTTGATGATTTTCTTGTGGTATTGTTGATCACCCAAAGCTAGCTGAAGGTTCTTGGGAACTCCATACTGAAGTTGCTGGTGAGTGTATCTTGGGCAAACAGTGAGCAGATGCTGAACGGTAAGAGTAGAATCACACAGAGTACATTTAGGAGGAAGTTCACGGGACAGAATGTAGGAATGAGTAAGCGCAGTGTGGCCAATGCATAATCGGGTTATTAGAACTTGCTAAACCTTCATTTCCAGCCACTTCATAATATGGTATGTATCAAATAAAATACAAAGATTGTGCTAAAGCAAGGCCATCTAAGTAACAGGCCTGGATATGCGATTAGTGACGTCACAATGCGAGGCCGACATTCCAAGCAATTCATACGGAATAAACACATGTTTTACAGCATTTCTGTGCTGGAAGAAGTGTGCATTCATTTATATTTTGTATTAAAAGTTAATGTGTGTTAGTATGCTAGTGGAAAACATGCTTTGCATAGTTGTTAATGGCAGAGCATGCTTCTTACGTTCGCAATGCAAATATATCTCCAGCTTCTTTCTTCTTTTTCTTTTTTTTCCTTTAGATCATACAAACTGGCTTGTTTAATAATACAGTAGTTTTTCAAGAGGATGTTGGTTATTACTTTTATTATTTTCCTTGTCAAAATAGCACCCGGTAACTTGCAATCACTAGCATTACAGTCAGCACCAATATTAATGTCACATGTCTCAGCACCTAAATGAAGAATTAAGTTTCTCTGGTTTTCTACATTAAGAAATTCTTGTTCATATGTCTCAACAACTTTACTACTTTTTCGTGATCACCAAGCATTTTCACCTTCTCTGATAAATATTTTAAATGCAAGAGTTTCTATAAGGACTGAGGGGTTTAGAAAGTTGTCTAAGGTAATCAGGATGGGGTAACAAAAGAGCATTGGAATCACGTAACTGTTTGTAAGCTGCTGGGTGAGACAAATAAATTGAGCATGCCCATAACAGGGAATCGGGCGTATATTTAATTTACTTTTGACTGACCAGTTTTACCTGCTCTTCTAGGAAATTAGGTTTTAGATATTCTGTGGAATCTTTATTCATGTCCTCCCAACATTCCTTAAAATGTTGGCAGCCTGAAGTAGTTTATGTTGTGTTTGTTCACCATTTATCCAATATCATTTGTTTACCGAGAATCCATTTAAACTTACTATTGAGTATTACAATTTTTCCCTATAGAACCTAAATAATAAAATTGGAATTAATTCTTAATGCTGCTACAATTTTAGGAATTTCTTCAGTATCAATTTTCACAAAAATTACATAGCTTTCTTTTATGATGATGGTGAATCCCTCTAATTTAATGTCACTAATTCTATTTTTAAAGCTCTGAAAATCAACAATTTTGTCATCTTCAAGTCATTTACGAAATGCTATGGATTTTCAGTAAGTTTAGGAGTTGTTCTGGGTGCTACAAAACGCTTCCATCATTTTGCATAGCAGTAAGTTCCTTCACTATGTGCTGTTCAGAAAAATGTTTAATACATACCACACCTGGTTCATAAATATCCCTGTGAATAGCTCGTACCCACTGTTGTCTCCTGTGTGGATCCTTTGGAAACGAAAACAGTGTAATATATTTTTCTACACTTGCTTTATAGTTTGAGGTATAACCCGGCACACAACATTTCCTAGGAATTTTGTACTGAAAACTACACCACTTTGTAATTTAATTTTTTGCTCACTTAATTGTTTACTGACAAGTTGTAAGGCACAAGCAACTTCTTAGCGTTCCAACCACGTACTGATGTGTAGCATTCCCGTAATAAATAAATAGGTGATAAACATAAGCCTCCCGTGATGACGTCAATATTCAATCATTTTAACAGAAGGAAGAAGCTCTAAAATGAACAAAACCTGGCATACGATACTAGGGCATAAAAAATAAGCACAAATGCAGAGAAATCACATAAATCATTTAGCAGAGTGGAGAAGCCCTGCCCACCTAGCACACACCTCCCACTCAAGCTGAGCCAATCCCCTTTGAGCCCATGCCACCGATGATGTCCACCACAGGTGTGGACGAAACGTCTGAACCTCTAAACTCCAGTATACCACGGTTTTAAGCGGGAAGTAATTTCTAGCTATAATAAAGAACAATGTTCGCCTAGCCATAAATTTTTAAATACCCCAAGCAAACAATGTCCTGAAGTTTACATCCAGCAATCCAGATAGTAGCACAATCACAACCACAACAGATTCTTCCTCTTAAAGTGCAAGTCGAGAAACTTGATGGTGAAGACAATGGTCTTTGAAATACACACAGATACAAAGTAAGTTAAGTGCAACTAAAACTAAAACTAGACTCAAATATTTGTACAAAATCATTGGAAAAGTTTCACTGGTTATATCACTTTGTATATGTGAAGCAGAATTGCTTTAACTTCACTATTAAGTCAGTTTAACATTGAGTTAAAATTTAACATTTATTGGTGTATCCATGTCTAAGAAATTATTTGTCTTGGCTTTTCTGGTGTGCCTGTGTCATATAGGTGTTGGCTGCTGACAACTATTCTCGCAGAAGAATATGTGAGAATATAGAAATTTTAAAACACAAAACAATTAGAATTGTGACAATGGAAGAGCCTTGAGCCATCACTTGACGCCTGTGCAAAAGCTACCTTAATGTTTGTGTATTGAACAACTGACAAAAGATGCCATTCATTGCTAATTATATAACTAAATAATGAGACATGGCAGGAAAAGCCTAGTGTATTTGCAAATACACATTATGTTTGTCTTATAACTGGGAATACTTGATTGTGTTTCTTAATTACCCCTGGTTTTTTTTGGCCTATAAATGTGCCTTTTATGCTATACTGTAAATTTCCTTTGACATTTAATTTAAAAGGTGAGTCAATTAATAACACTGAACAACACTTACAACATAATTTTCCGGAACGTGTTTCGAAGGTTAACTTTCCTCCATTATCAACCAGACAATAACTGGGTTTCCATGGTGTTTCATGGTGCAGATGGCGATGCTTCTTCTGGTAACGGTTCAATGAACTTGCTGAAAATATCTTTCTGACGAATGTCAAAATGAAATACTGTTTCTATTTTTTAAAATGAAGATTTGTTCCCATGTGGACAGTTCTTGTTTTCTGGTTATGTGTGTGAGAAGTTTCGGTTCTAGCTTTATGTCATAATTTTTTGTCCAAAAGTGAAACACAAATGCTGATTTTTCTAATTGTTTAGTTATTGTCTGGTTGATAATGAAGGAAAGTTAACCTTCCAAACACGTTCTGGAAAATTATGTTGTAAGTGTTGTTCAGTGTTATTAATTGACTCACCTTTTAAATTAAACTAATTACAGCAACACTCTTTTCAAACTTCTATGAAAGGAAGATTCCTTTGACATGTTTTTACATTTCAATTGACTTGTTCAATGTTCATGGGCCTTCATGGCTACTTGTGAACTTGCCAAATGCTAAACTTGCCAAACCAATCTTATCTAGTGTAATCTATTTGGCACTCTCTGTTTTGGATAATGCATCAGTGGCCCACTGACCACCAATAGAAATATTAGTGGGGCGAAGGTATACATTGGGATGTACAGCTGCTTTTCTCTGCACACAACCCAACAAGAAGCAAGCGACGTGACTTGCGAAATGTCAGCAGCCAATGCCTATGTGATGTGACGTGCATTGGAAAACCCAAGGAAAATAATGGATATCGGCCCTTGAAAGCCTTGAGAAAGTGAATGATGCAGTATCTCTACATGACAAGATATGACTTGAGCAAACACAAATTCTATTTTTAAGTTGATTTTTTTTATTGTTTGATTTTTGTAATTAATGATGCTGAATCTATTCACATTTCAGATTTTGCACAACAGTTTCTGGTGATAGCAGTAGTAATCTACCATTGCCCTCTGCTGAATGCACAAGTTTTTATAATGGAAAAAATCATCCTCTTGGTACTAGTCAAGAAACTGAGGCTGCTAACATACATGTAGAAAAATCTCTTCCTTCAGTTGCACCTGGTATATACAATAATGGGGGAAACATTTCCAGCAGGACTTTGTACTTGAAACAAAAGAATATGATTCCTGACAGTGAAAAGCGACACAAGTGTGAAGTTTGTGAAAAAAGATTTCTTCAGGTGTCACATTTGAAAAGTCATAACTTGATACATCAAGGTATAAAACCACACAAGTGTAAAGTTTGTGAGAAGAGTTTCACTCAATTGGCACATTTGAAAAGGCATACTTTGATTCATGAAGGTAAAAATATACACAATTGTAAAGTTTGTGACCAAAGTTTCACTAAGTTGAAACATTTGAAAATACATAGTTTGATACATGAAGATAAAAGGCGATACAGGTGTGAGGTTTGTGAAATGAGATTTATTCAGTTATCACACTTGAAAAGTCATAAGTTGATACATGAAGGTAAAAAACCACACAAGTGTGAAATTTGTGAGAAGAGTTTCACTCAGTTGTCAAATTTGAGAAGTCATACTTTAATTCATGAAGGTAAAAAGCCACACAAATGTGAAGTTTGTGAGAAGAAATTTACTCAGTTGTCACATTTGAAAATTCATAATTTAATTCATAAAGGTGAAGTACCACTCAGTGGCAACAAGAGCTTCACTCAGGTGTCAAATTTAAAAAATGATAATTTGACTCATGAAAAACCACACAAGTGTGATGTTTGTGAGAGGAGATTTGCTTTATTGTCAAATTTGAAAAGCCATAAATTCATTCATGAAGGTAAAAGGCCACATAAATGTAACGTTTGTGAGAAAAGTTTCACTCGGTTGTCAAATCTGAAAAGTCATAATTTGGTTCACGAAGGTAAAAAACGCCATAAGTGTGAAATTTGTGAGAAGATATTCACTAGGTTGAGATCCTTAAAAACTCATAGTTTATGTCATGAAGATAAAAAGGCATATAAGTGTGAAGTTTGTGACAAGAGTTTCACTTGGTTGTCAAATTTGATAAGTCATAAAATGATCCATGAAGGTAAAAAACCACATAAATGTAAAATTTGTGAGAAGAGTTTTACTCAATTGTCAAATTTGAAAAGTCATATTTTGATTCATGAAGGTAAAAAACCACACAAGTGTCAAGTATGTCAGAAGAACTTTGCTCGGATGTCACATTTGAAAAGTCATAGTTTGGTTCATCAGGGTAAAAAAAACAGATAACTGTAAAGTTTGCAAGAAAAGATCAAAACGTTGTAGTATGTGAAAATCTAGAATTTTATTCATCAAAACAGATAAGTCAAGTTTCTGCAAAAAGATTTAAAATATTATAATATTTGAAAATCAATAAATTGACTGCTGAAGGTAAAAGCTACCCAAATGTAATATTTGCAAGTTGAGTTTCACTGTGGTGAATTTGAAAATCCATAGTTTGATTCATGAAGGTAAAAACCACACAAATGTGAAGTTGTAAGAAAGGCTTAATAGAGCTTTAACAGATGTACATAGTTTATTAGGGCAAAACACTGTAAAATTGTGATCATTTCATGTCCTTGTCTTTTAATTTTTGTTGTGCTCTAAGTTGCTTTTTTTAAATGTAAGCAGGGCCGTATTTATGTAAGGGCAAACCGGGCAACTGCCAAGGGCGGCACATTTTAGGGGGCGGCAAAATTACTGGAAAGCTGTACAAAAAAAGCATAGACATGAAACATCAAGTTCCTTTTGATTCTGGATAAATTGATTGAAGAACTGAACAACAGAGTTTCTTCCTACAAGGAATTCAGTGAACCATTTATGTTTTTAACAAATCTGAAGATGCTTAGTCCACTTGAAATTCAGGAAGCATCATCCAGACTTCAGAAAGTCTACAGTTCGGATCTTGAAGATTCAGCATTTGTACTTGAATGCTTACACTTCAAAAGGTACATAGAAAAGAATGAAAATGCGACGCACTCTCCTACACAGCTGTAAGGTAACTGTCTAGAGAGTGTTTATCCAAACTTAAACATAGCTCTACAAATATATTTGAGTACTCCTTCCAACTGCTCAACTGAGAGATCATTTTCTGCTCTAAGACGCATAAATAATTATTTAAGAACATCACAAGTGAAGGATCGTCTTAGTTATCTTGGTGTTCTTGCAATTGAATCTGACTTACTCGTGAAAATGGACTATAACGAACTCATAAACTTGTTTGCAAATGGCAGGGCAAGCAGGAAGCCTCTTGTTATTTAAACAGTATATGTTTTGACATCTAATAGGGGCTGATGTCTCTTTAGTGCAAGTTCTTTCTATTAAGATGTTCCTACTTAAATTTTAATAACCTCACTTATGGTGCTTGCCACTCATACTTAAGTATCCAAACCAGTGAAACCATTCTCTATGTTGTGAAAATTTAAGTAATATATGTATTGCAGGTTGGGGGGGGGGGGGGGGGGGGGTAGTAAATATTTTTTTGCCCAGGGGCGTCAGAGGTCCTAAATTCGGGCCTGAATGTAAGGAATGTTTTTTGTATACAGTGTCAAAGTGAAATAATCCTGCAGAGTAAATCAGGAATGAGAGCAAATGTAAATGTGCAAAATATTGTAATACCTCTTTTAAGTAAATGTACTGTTTACTAGATAATCAATCTAAGGCTCTCAAGGGTAATATTTCTCTTAAAAAACCTAAAAAGATTTGTACCTGACACTTACATCAGAACTGCTTATTTTGCTTTCTTTCATAGCATTATAACATATGGTATTATACTTTGGGGTAATAGTAAATATATCACTAATATCCTACTATTGCAAAAGAAGACCATTAGAATAATATCGAATGCAGATAAATTGGCACATTGTAAGCCACTATTTGTACAACTAAGAATAATGACAGTAGTGAACTTGTATATCTATACAGTCCTCATTTATATAAAAAAGAGTACATCTGATTTTCACTATAGACAGAATATCCATAACTATAACACAAGAAATACAAACCAAATTGATACAGCTTATAATAGACTGTCAAAATCACAAAATAGCTTTGAAGCATTAGGTATAAAAATGTATAACGCACTATCAAATGAGGTAACTCAACTGACGTATAATAGATTTGAACGTAGACTTTATGACAGATTATTAAACAATCCGTACTACTCTCTACAAGAATATTTTGAAAATTCAACTCAGCTGTAAATACCACTATTATTGTAACTTATCTTTGAAATGTACATTGCCATTCAACAAATGGATATATCCATATACGCTCCATACTTGGTTCTATAAGACAACTGATTGTACTAAAAGTAATATATAGTAGGTCATAGTGAATATCGGTAGCATTATTTTTATAACTGATATTTGTAAATATGTATGTATATATAATTTTGCTAGAATCTATTTGTTATATATAACATGTAAACTACACTGACGTTGTCTATTGCTGTAACAGGCCTAATGACAATAAAATCTATTAATCTATAAGTGTAAGAGTGTGGCAACATGGTGCATCTTGTTGATTGAGTAATGTGCTTCTGTTGGCATCTACATGAACTATTCTAGCACTCTATAAAAACATTAAGTATTGGTCATCAAATTGTATCAAATTTGGGTGTTTCGTCACTGGCATACAGGACAGCAGAAACTATTGTGAAAAAATGAGGATATTGTTCACTGTATCATATGCAAGCATTACCTCGAATTCCACATTTCGGCATAATTACAAAAATTTAATTTGGTATGTTTAAAGGTGTTAATATGTTTACTGTTCTATTTAAGAGCCTTATGCGATGGTAAGGTAACGAACTCATGTAAATTGGCATCTTCTTTATTTAATTCCTTAAAAAACATTTTTTTCTAAGTTTCGATACCAGTTGCAGGGTTACATCTCATATGAAGGTGCAAATATATAGAAACATTAAAGAAATAATTTTAAATTGACTTTCCAACAGTCAGAAAAACAAATTCACTTGAATTAAGTGAATACAAGGTACATTTTCTTTCAGCTGATGACCAAAAATGCTCTGCAAGTGCTCATTTTTCCATTTGTTTATAAGCATTTGTTAAAACTATCTGACTAGAAAACTTTAAATGTTAAATAATCAGGATAAAACTAATTTTGTTGCAAATGGAATTCACTTAAAATCAAATGGATATTGAACTTTGAAGTATTGTGTTTGAGACTCGTAACTCAGCAAGTTTTACAATCAGGACACATACGAGTACTTTATGATAAATAGTTTACAAACTTGTTACCAATATGGGCCTTTCATTCTTCCAGTGTAATACTTTTGGAATGTACAAGGAAAGTCATAGTGGGGGCTAGAAAATGATGGTTTTTTTTTAATAACAGGCTTAGTTACAGATGGTGATGCTCTCAGAAAAAGATGAGTTTATTTTCAGCAGTCCTCCAGAATGGGAAATGAAATATTGCCATCTCGGGCGTCGCGAACAGGGGGCAAGGGGGACCGCGGTGTTCCCCTGGAAGTTAGTGAACTTAATGTGTAATCAATTACTGACTATTAAACTATTATTTTAATTAAGAACAATTGTTATTTATAATATCTGATTGCAAACTTCCAACATGTGCCCCCCCCCCCCCCCCCAGAAAAAAGTCTGCCGACACTCATGATTGCCATCCTCTTCAGAAGTATGACAGACCAGTGCATAACTTTGTTCCTGAGGCAGCTTCCGGGGTAATGCCTGTGTGCCATAACACTACCTAAATTGGAAGCAATATTTATTTTAAATTGTTTGTATGCTTCACTTTCGCGCAATCTGTATTGATAGCATTGCTGTCTTTTAAACTAGATTCAAGGAAGAGCTGCAGGGGCAAGGGCGTAGGTACCCATTTTTGTGACAGGCGTCACATGCGAATCATACGAACCAACATTACTATCCTGGAAAACCATTGTACCTGCTTAATGGTGAAAAGCAATAATTGTCCCACTCTTGTAGAAAGATACATCACCAGGAATAAGGAATTATAGACCAATAACGCTTAGTAGCAAAAGTGATGGAAAGAATGGTGTCAAACAGGATAAATTGGTTTCCAGAATCACACAATTTAATATCCCCATGTCAAGCTGGATTCAGAGAGCTCCACTCTACAAATGAAGTCTTACTTCTCAGTCAAAATATCAAAGTCTCTGTCAATAGAAAAGAAGATAATGTATCAGTTTTTATTGATTTCCAAAGTGCATATGATTCTGTATACAGAACAAGACAGTACCAAAGAAAGTAAAAAGCTAGGGATACAAGGTTCAACGTTTTCATGGTTGTCATTTCCTAACACAACGCTTTATTGCTACCAGATATGGAAGAAACATCTAAATATAAACAAGTATGCCGTGGCTTACCACAAGGCGCAGTGCTCAGCACACTTTTTAATATATTTATTAACGATCTGCCACAACAAATACAAGAATCAGGTGTGAAGTATGCACTATTTGCTGATGACTTAGTGAGGTGGAGTTCAAAACCGGAAAACAAAAGAACAGAACGTGTAACAATCCTTAACCAACCTACAAGAGTGGACCAAAGAAAATTTAATGACTGCTAATACAACAAAATCCAACTGCCAAATCTTTTCACTAAGGAAAATACCATTAAAAATAAAACTAATTTTGAGGGTCAACAACAAAGGAAGCAAAATATTTGGGAATTATATTTGATACCAAACTTACATGGTCCAAACAGATAGAAAATGTAATACAAAGACAGAAAGGCGCCTTTCACTGTTAAAACATCTAACAGGAATGAAGTGGGGATGTTCCAGAGCAACTCTTAACATGGCATACAATGTATATACAACCTCTAACAATGTTCAGTGAACAGTCTTGTAACATTCATGCAGATGAACTATGAAGGGCAGTTACCTTACTGTCCTTCAAAGTAGTCCCCTCCCATTGCTATGGTGATAGACCTGTTACACATGCTCTGGAAACATTGCAAGAAGGCTTCCTTTGGGATGGTGTTCAAAAGTCTTGTCACTTGTCACCTCTTTTCCTATTACAAATCTTTAGATTATGGAGCTACAAATTTTGATGGAGAAATTATTGGAATGGCACTACAAAATGTGTGTAGAACCTCACATTTTCATCAAGCAGTTATTTTGCTAGATTCCAGAGCGGCAATTTTAGCAATTACTTCCAAGTGGTCACCAAAAAACGGAACTATTATAGAATGTTGGAGAATCCTTACCCATCTAACAGCACTTCAAAACACCTAGTCTTCCAATGGATACCAACTCAGTGGGGACTGAGGGGTAATGACAAAGCTGATTTTCTTGCAAAAAAAAAAAAAAAAGGTACCAGCAGTGTACAGAAATCGATACTTAATCTACTATTTTATGCGGCTGAAAGATTAGTCAACTCTGAGTTTAAAAAAAATTATTGCAAAATATTACAATGAAAATAAAAGAAATAAAAGATTGGAATTACCAAGCATTCAAACAGTAATTCCTAAGTATCCTCGAAAAATGGCAGTTGCAACCTTCAGGTTGATTACAGGACATGATTGTCTGGCAAAACACTTCAACAGAATTGCTTCTTCCAGTTCTAATACTGTTGGATATATAGGAACAACTTATAATTCCTTTAGCACATCGTGTTTAGCCAACTGTTGCTTGCATTTGTTGATATCTGATTTTTATATTTTCCTCTCAATGACCTTGCCTAGTTACTTTAACACAATACTGGTCTTGCTAAAGTTTCGTCTGTATTCCATGGCTTTAAAAATACTATGGACCATAAATGCAAAATATGTTTCGAGTTCCTTTTTATATTACAAATACCTATAGTTGTATAATGTGCCGTAAAAACACAGAATAAAAATGATTTTCATTTTGAAATTTAAGGTTTTTGAAAATTAGTTTTTCACCATATTCATTTTTTAAAATATTTAAAAATATTACACACTATGCAGTTTTCGTTTAATTCTTAAATTTGTCATGTAGACTCCGAAAACACAAACGAGTAATTCTGTCACATACTTCTTTCTTCTTTTTGAACGGTTTTGAATTATTAAAACTTAAACAAAAAAGCTTCTCTTCCTCTTCCCACTCCCCCTAAGTCAGTGTGTAGGGTCAGACGCCTGTCGGGGAGTACAGGAAACGACTGGACCATGGCAGGACCTTCTAGATTTAGGAGGTCCTGACCATGGACAGTGCGAAGACTTGGAAGCGACGACGACGCTATCTGGCAGGCTGAGAACAGCCCGAGGTGTGTCATGTGTGTACCTGCCCTTTTAGGGCTTAACCACTTTATGACGGGATGTGGGGTTTTGCAGGGTGGCGGGTGAGAATTGAGGTAGTGGGTAGTAAGGAGGCAGCAAGATTATGCTCCTCAGCGGCTGCTTATTCAGTGTGCAACTTCCGTTGGGCACTGCTGGTGTAATGGTCCAAATATGGAGGTTAATTTAATTTTGAATTTTGAGGCTAGGTGGCGCCGTGGCCGAGCGGTTAGAACCTTTGCATACCACTGTGGCTCGGGTTCGATCCCAGGGACCCGCATGTGGTATTCGTGGTGGACGAAGCGGCGTCAGGGCGGGTTTTCTCCGGGTGCTCCGGTTTCCCCCGCCATCTCATTCCACCTGTGCTCCATCTTCATTCCATGTATCATCAGTGTCACCGCCTGCGGTGCCGTAGTAGTAAAAGCGGGCGTTAAACACTACAACAACAACGAAGCGGCGTCTGGGCGGGTTTTCTCTGGTTCTACGGTTTCCCCGCCACTAGTTCCACCAATTGCTCCATTATCACCTTTCCAATCATCGATTTCGCCTGCATTTCATATCATCCTCTTCCTTGGCTGACCACCTGCTTCCAGGTCTTCGCACTGTCCGGTCCAGAAGTTCCAGGCGTCTGACCTTAGACACTGGTATGACGGATTTGTGCATTATAATCAAATAAATGCAATAGAATTAAAAAAGACGGCAGTTTTTAAAAATGTAGCCGTGTGGATTATTTGGCATGAGATAATAAAAATCCATTTTCAACATTTCATAACTCGGAAACTAAATATTTCACACTAAAATTCAAAACCAGAGCACAGGTGTTTTTCAAATTAGGCTCGAGCCCGCACAGAACTCGGGGCAACCTTCAGCGTTATTTCCTGTGGAAATACTTAAGCAGCAGCTGAAAGCTGAGCTATTTTCTTGTGGTTTACGAAAATAAACATTTCTTTAAAAATTACTGAATAGTATACAAATATCATTTAACATAATTTTGATTTAGCGACTTTTAGCGACATGTGTTGCTCAGCAATAGTTGGCAACAATGGCGTTCATAGCAGACGACTAGTCGCTATTATACACCATAACCTTAAATTTTAGTATAACCTTAGTAAGAGTTAATAATACATCCTGGCATAAGCATTCAGCGAGATACGCAAGAAAATTGTAAATTTGAGGATTTCCCACTCTTAAAACATTTCTTCATTTTAGAAATGACAGCCGCAAAATTGTCGATCAATACTGACCGAATGAGCACCCGGGTCGGCAGTAACGCACAAAACCAACCAGGAAGTGAAGTTTGGCAAGTTATATTAGGGATCCTTACTATAAAATTGGGAAATATTTTGAAGAATAATAATGACGCCACAAATGATAGTCTCAAAGGAATACAGCATGACCATTTGAGATGAAAATGGAACGGTAAATATAACGATACCACACTTTCACCTCATTACGGTTAATTTTACTCTGATTGGGGTTTTGGGACAACTCCACGAGTACCAAATAACTTGCTGTTTTCAAGAAGTAGGTATAGCATGTCATGTATATGTGTATCTATGTCTGTCTGTGAATCATGTATGTGTGTATCTATGTTTATATGTTTGTATATCTGTCATGTATATATGTCTATGTCTATCTATGTTTATATGTTTGTGCACCTGTCATGTATGTATGTGTCGCTCTGGCTGGCTCAGTTGGTTACACACAGGCCTACTTTTTTTTTTTTTTTTTTTTTTTTTTGAATTAACGTCCTCCAACATTGTGTCATATCGGACGAATGAATGAAATGAAATGGGTGAAATGATGCTCAAATGAGCCCGAGGTCCATGGAGCTTTAAGTTACCCGACATTCGTCTTCTCAGGGTAGGGAAAACCTCGGAAAAAAACCTTACCCGGATAACTTACCCTAAACGAGATTCGAACTCGCGACCTCTTGAACGTGAGGCAGTCATGCTAACCATCACGCTACAGAGGCGGACACTACTGATCTCAAGGTCGCGGGTTAAAATCCGATGGTTTGTAAGTGTGCTTTGAAACGACAACTCCATGTCAGTATATATACTGGCATGTAAAAGCACTCCTGTAGGACAAAATTCCGGCACACCAGCGTCGCTGATGTGATCTTGGCAATTGACAGCGTCGTTAAATAGCAAAATAATTTAATTTAGTCATGTATATATGAATGTATACCTCTGTCATGCACAGTCCATTCACCAGCTCATTGTCCCTGGCAGGAATGAAACAACTCACTATGTCAGTAAATAAATTCTAGGTACACAGTGATATCTGAAGCTGCACTTGTTCTTCTGGTTGCATTAATGTTAAGTACAGTCAGAAGCATGAGTCCAGCTTCACATATTGCTATGTACCTCAAATTATTAATTATTGTACTCACTCATTGCATTTCTACCAGGGACAATGAGCTGGAGATCAAATTGTATGTATGTATCTATCAGGCGCGGCTCCTCAGGGTAGGCAGGGTAGGCACTGCCTACCCTATCGTAATACATCAACAAATAATGTTTAACTATGATTCTGCATTTTATCATTTGAACCGTCATTTTCCCCTAAATTGCAGTACAAGAAAAGTTTTCTCGGTTATAATGACCAGCGCATGGTCAAATCCTTTAATCTCAATACCGATTCATCAAAACTGCGCTGCGTGTTTGAAACGCGCGGCAGAAATGATACGCATGGAACCTGGGTAGTGGAGAGCAGGCTAGCTTAACCTCTGCCTGCCCGGTCCCATTTCCTCAGTACGAGGCCCTTGAACAGGGATAAGGAAACATTCGGTCTGTATATGCACTCCGAGCATGCGTAGACGCGTCTGCCAGCAGTCCGAACACTTGCCGGCCCAAATCCGAAATTATGCGACATTTTCCGAACAGCCATACTCCACGAACGAAGATCTCAGAGATCTGCATCTGTCGTTATCTCTGTGTAATACCAGTATGACCGACTTAATTAGTGAACTATTACAAATTTCGCTTTCGCGGCGCACTAACAATGAAAAGAGGAGTGTTTTAGCTATTTAACACAAAGCTGCAGTCAGACAATTTTTCAATTTCTTAATCTATTTTAGTCATGGGCGTAGCGAAACGGGGGCAAGGGGGGCCACGGCCTCCCCTTGGAAGTTGGTGAACTTAATGTGCAGTCACTTACTGACTTTTAAACTATTATTTTAATTTTGATGTAAAGAACAATTTTTGTTTAGCACAAATTAATACAGTTATCTGCAACAAATACTATCAATTTTGACAGTAAAATAATGATTTAATATTATATGATTACGAATTTCCAACATGTGCCCCCCCCCCCCCCTAGTCTGCCGACACTCGTGATTTTAGTTTTGGCGGTAATTCGTCCGTAAGTCACACTCATTCACTCTGCTCTTATTAAACAACCAAACAATATATTGTTTGCGTTATCCGCAATGACTTCGCCCCCTATATTTTGGATAAACGGGTTTATTATTATTATTATTATTATTATTATTATTATTATTATTATTATTATTATTATTATTATTATTATTATTATTATTATTATTATTATTATTATTATTATTATTATTATTATTATTATTATTATTATTATTATTATTATTATTATTATTATTGTTGTTGTTGTTGTTGTTGTTTTTTGTTACTGTTACACTTTGCCTACCCTAAAATTTTCACTGCGAGCCGCCACTGGTATCTATGCCTCTATGTATACATGTCATGTATGTGCATATCTATGTCTGTCTGTCTTATGTATCATGTATGTGCATATCGTGTCTGTCGTGTATGTGTGTATCTGTTGCTATCGTGTATCTATGTCTATCTGTCGTGTATGTGTGTATCTGTTGCTATCGTGAATCTATGTCTACCTGTCGTGTATGTGTGTATCTGTTGCTATCGTGTATCTATGTCTATCTGTCGTGTATGTGTGTATCTATGTCTGTCTAGTGTGTATGTATGTATGTATCTATGTCTATCTGTCGTGTATGTGTGTATCTGTTGCTATCGTGTATCTATGTCTATCTGTCGTGTATGTGTGTATCTATGTCTGTCTAGTGTGTATGTATGTATCTATGTCTATCTGTCATGTATGTGTGTATCTGTTGCTATCGTGTATCTATGTCTATCTGTCGTGTATGTGTGTATCTATGTCTGTCTAGTGTGTATGTATGTATCTATGTCTATCTGTCGTGTATGTGTGTATCTGTTGCTATCGTGTATCTATGTCTATCTGTCGTGTATGTGTGTATCTATGTCTGTAAGGGCGCTGATGACCTAGAAGTTGAGCGCCCTTAAACCAAATCCATCCATTTCTATGTCTGTCTAGTGTGTATGTATGTATGTATCTATGTCTATCTGTCATGTATGTGTGTATCTGTTGCTATCGTGTATCTATGTCTATCTGTCGTGTATGTGTGTATCTATGTCTGTCTAGTATGTATGTATCTATGTCTATCTGTCGTGTATGTGTGTATCTATGTCTGTCTAGTGTGTATGTATGTATCTATGTCTATCTGTCGTGTATGTGTGTATCTATGTCTGTCTAGTGTGTATGTATCTATGTCTATCTGTCGTGTATGTGTGTATCTGTTGCTATCGTGTATCTATGTCTATCTGTCGTGTATGTGTGTATCTATGTCTGTCTAGTGTGTATGTATGTATGTATGTATGTATGTATGTATGTATGTATCTATGTCTATCTGTCGTGTATGTGTGTATCTATGTCTGTCTAGTGTGTATGTATGTATCTATGTCTATCTGTCGTGTATGTGTGTATCTATGTCTGTCTAGTGTGTATGTATGTATCTATGTCTATCTGTCGTGTATGTGTGTATCTATGTCTGTCTAGTGTGTATGTATGTATGTATCTATGTCTATCTGTCGTGTATGTGTGTATCTATGTCTGTCTAGTGTGTGTGTATGTATGTATCTATGTCTATCTGTCGTGTATGTGTGTATCTGTTGCTATCGTGTATATATGTCTACCTGTCGTGTATGTGTGTATCTATGTCTGTCTAGTGTGTATGTATGTATGTATCTATGTCTATCTGTTGTATATGTGTGTATCTATGTCTGTCTAGTGTGTATGTATGTATCTATGTCCACCTGTCGTGTATGTGTGTATCTATGTCTGTCTAGTGTGTATGTATGTATCTATGTCTATCTGTCGTGTATGTGTGTATCTATGTCTGTCTAGTGTGTATGTATGTATCTATGTCTGTCTAGTGTGTATCTATGTCTGTCTAGTGTGTATGTATGTATGTATCTATGTCTACCTGTCGTGTATGTGTGTATCTATGTCTGTCTAGTATGTATGTATCTATGTCTATCTGTCGTGTATGTGTGTATCTATGTCTATCTGTCGTGTATGTGTGTATCTATGTCTATCTAGTGTGTATGTATGTATGTATGTATGTATGTATGTATGTATGTATGTATGTATGTATGTATCTATGTTTATCTGTCGTGTATGTATGTATCTATGTCTATCTGTCGTGTATGTATGTATCTATGTCTATCTGTCGTGTATGTGTGTATCTATGTCTGTCTAGTGTGTATGTGTGTATTATGTATCTATGTCTATCTGTCGTGTATGTGTGTATCTGTTGCTATCGTGTATCTATGTCTATCTGTCGTGTATGTGTGTATCTGTTGCTATCGTGTATCTATGTCTATCTGTCGTGTATGTGTGTATCTGTTGCTATCGTGTATCTATGTCTATCTGTCGTGTATGTGTGTATCTATGTCTGTCTAGTGTGTATGTATGTATGTATGTATGTATGTATGTATCCATGTCTATCTGTCGTGTATGTGTGTATCTATGTCTGTCTAGTGTGTGTGTATGTATGTATCTATGTCTATCTGTCGTGTATGTGTGTATCTGTTGCTATCGTGTATCTATGTCTATCTGTCATGTATGTGTGTATCTGTTGCTATCGTGTATCTATGTCTATCTGTCGTGTATGTGTGTATCTGTTGCTATCGTGTATCTATGTCTATCTGTCATGTATGTGTGTATCTATGTCTATCTGTCGTGTATGTGTGTATCTATGTCTGTCTAGTGTGTATGTATGTATGTATCTATGTCTACCTGTCGTGTATGTGTGTATCTGTTGCTATCGTGTATCTATGTCTATCTGTCGTGTATGTGTGTATCTATGTCTGTCTAGTGTGTATGTGTGTATCTGTTGCTATCGTGTATCTATGTCTATCTGTCGTGTATGTGTGTATCTATGTCTGTCTAGTGTATATGTATGTATGTATCTATGTCTACCTGTCGTGTATGTATGTATCTGTGGCTATCGTGTATCTATGTCTATCTGTCGTGTATGTGTGTATCTATGTCTGTCTAGTGTGTATGTATGTATGTATCTATGTCTACCTGTCGTGTATGTGTGTATCTGTTGCTATCGTGTATCTATACCAAGTTCAGTCTTAGGTTTGTCCGCGTCAAAACAAACCCACGTGATCAGTGCACCGTGGTACAACGCGATAGCAATGCGTGCGGGGAAGTAGTCCCATCCTAGTAATCTGAGTTTTAGAATGAATTTATCGTTAAATGATATAACATTCTACACAAATACCTGAGAGGTTGATTAACGCTGATGTCTGCTGATAAACAGAGCTACAAGTCCCAACATGCTACTCGTGTGAATTACCTGATATCAGAGTATTGTTTACAGCAGCAGTTTCTATTTAGAATCATGGCGGACGGTCTCGATGAATTTGCTCTTGCGTCTTCGTCGACTTATGTAAAGCATAAGGCGGGAAAACCATTGACTAGTGGTGAAAAAACAATAGTGTTGAACGTGTATTATAAGTTGTGTGAGAAATATCCATCTGTTCCCATCAAAGAAGAAGTAAAATTAACTTCTGAGTTCACCGGTGTTTCGTGCTCGTAAAGAAAATGCTGAAACAGGAAAAGTGGTTACACCCGGGGAAAACGAAAGAGTGTAAAATACGCCATGCAAGAATGTGACGACTTTGTTAAAAATGCAATTCGTGTCACAATGCACAATTTCTTTTTTAAAAATGAACCGCCAACAATTGACAAAGTGCTACAACAGGTTAATGCTGATCCAGACTTGCTTAATTTTAGAATAACCACCTTTTATTAAAGTTAATTATTATAATTATGACATCTGCATCGTTTATTTTATTGTAACTATCAATCTTATTGTCTCTAGTTACATGTTAGTCACTCTTTAAATTGGCGGAATAAGGTATAATTTCCTTTCTATTACGTACCGCATGCACTCACCACGTGGTTGTGTTGTGACTATTTCTGGCGCGAATGGCGGAAGGATACATTACAACTGTGCACTGGTCACCTGGGTTCAATTTCGCGCGGATCAACCTTAGAATGAATAGATAGTATGTCTATCTGTCATGTATGTGTGTATCTATGTCTGTCTAGTGTGTACGTGTGTGTGTGTTGTGTGTGTGCGTGCGTGTGTGTGTTGTGTGCGTTAGTTGTGTGTGTGTGTTGTGTGTATGTGTGTGTGTGCGTGCGTGAGTTGTGTGTGTGTGTTGTGTGTATGTTGTGTGTGTTGTGTGTGTGCGTGCGTGCGTGTGTTGTGTGCGTGAGTTGTGTGTGTTGTGTGTGTGCGTGTGTTGTGTGCGTGAGTTGTGTGTGTGTGTGTGTTGTGTGTGTGTGTGTGTGTGTGTGTGTGTGTGTGTGTGTTGTGTGTGTTGTGTGTGTGTTGTGTGTGCGTGTGTGTGTTGTGTGTGTGTGTGTGTGTTGTGTGCGTGAGTTGTGTGTGTGTGCGTGAGTGGTGTGTGTGTGTGTGTGTGTGTGTGTGTGTGTGTGTGTGTGTGTGTGTGTGTGTTGTGTGTGTTGTGTGTGTGTTGTGTGTGCGTGTGTGTGTTGTGTGTGTGCGTGCGTGTGTTGTGTGCGTGTGTTGTGTGTGTGTGTTGTGTTGTGTGTGCGTGTGTGTGTTGTGTGTGTGTTGTGTGTGTTGTGTGTGTGTTGTGTTGTGTGTGTATTGTGTGTGTGTTGTGTGTGTATTGTGTGTGTGTTGTGTGTGCGTGTGTGTGTTGTGTGTGTTGTGTTGTGTGTGTGTATTGTGTGTGTGTTGTGTGTGTGTTGTGTTGTGTGTGTGCGTGCGTGCGTGCGTGTGTGTGTGTCTGTGTCTGTCTCTGTCTATCTGCATGTATGTGTATAACTATGTTTTATCTGTCGTGTATGAGTGTATCTATGTCTATCTGTATATATGGGTATACATGTGTGTATCTATGGGTATCTGTCATGTATGTATGTATGTGTGTATGTATGTATGTATCTATGTTTGTATGTATGTGTTCCAGACCTGACTCAGCTTTTTTGTCCGGAGGGTATGCACAGAATTAACGTGACTGACTGAGCACATTTGTATTACTTCCTGTTACCTCCTGAAACTTAGCCATTTTTATGAATATGTAAAAAGTATAACAAAAATGTGTGTTTATTGAGATCTCATGCAACTGCTTATTAAACCAATTCTTATATTTACTACTATTCTATGGGGAACTTAAACCAATTTAAGTCATTCCAGATTGAATATTGAATGCAAATTCTAATTCCGGTTAAATTAAATCCATGGATCTGATTCTGTAGGAAAGTGGAATTGAATGGAAATTTAGTTACATGGAACCACGTACCGTATGCAAATTGGTTGAATCCACCAAAGATGTAACTTTTACTATACTTGTAACACACCTCGTTGTTGTCATTTTGTTTTCTTAGCCTAAGTGCTATATTGAAACACAACAAAAGTCACCGTGTCTACAATCTTGCAATATATTCTTCTCAAGAACATTCACTTAAGTGCAAAATGTACCTAAAATGTGCAGAAAACATATTTTTTACACATTTACCAGCATAAAACAGGTGATGAGTTCAGCTGACCGAGCTGTCAATGGGTCCAAATTACCAAGCTGTCGATGGACACGACTGGCCAAGCTGTCGAAGGGTCCAACTGACCTAGTTGTCAATGGGCACAGTTGATCTAGCTGTCAATACAGGTGGAATTCAACATGGAAACATAGTTTAAATTCTGAATGGGTTTGGACTCAATTGCACCATGTAGATGTAGTTATTAAATAAGATGAATGTTGAGTCATTTTTGGTTAACCATGAACCCCAACACTCATTATTTAGAGTGCTAGTGTACTGGTAAGGGGATGTCTGATGTGTCAGAGTAACTGCACAGGCACAGTTTCAGTAAAATACGTTTCATCATACAATAGTCTTAGGGAAAACTTCTCTTTATGGAGAAAAGAAATCTTAATGCAAAAAAAAAAAATTATAATATTGCAGTTCCATGCCTCAGAGAGTTAGTTATCTCATGTTGTTACTATCTTTGTAATCTCCAGCCTAGTGTGGAGGCAACATTTATCAACTGTTGCATGCACTTCTAGAAGATGGGGCTTGGTTTGTGGAAACAGCTGACAAGCTTAAAGAATTTGCTAGTAATTCTCAACCATTGAGATTACAGACTAACAAGTTACTTATGTACAGTTCAGTTATTCAGGAGGCAGTAACAGTGTCAATGACAGAGGCAACTGTGAGTCCTGTAGTACAAATTGGGTTTAGTACAAGAGAACATTTTTTTGTTTATTTAGAGGAAATAAAGTGGCAATAACCAACAGGACTTATCATTTGTCAGAATAAGAATATTGTTAGGCTTATAGCTTTCACAGTAAATGTTACTAATTAAGGCTTCTTCACGAGTGATCAGATAGTGGCAGTACTTAGGCAGTTCAGTTTGTTTTACTATTGTTATTGGCATTATGCACAGTGCTGCCACACCAAACGGCATGATGTTCATTGCAACTTTGGCATAACATTGCATCTTCAAACAGGTTTACTTCTTTATGGCAGAGGATTACCAATTTTGCAAGTTAAGCGAAAGTTACTGCTTCATAAACATGTTACAGTTACCTAAGTAAATGTGACATTGTTGTTTAACAGTGACTAAATATACAGGCACACTTGGTATAGCAAAATTTAGCAAAGCATTTTTGTGCAAATAAACATTTCGTTCCAATGTATGTAGCTTCAATAATGAATTTTCAGTTCTATAATAAAAATGCTTTCTCTTTATGTTACAAATATGCTTTTTATTGGTTCTTTAAATTATGGATTTTATGTTTGGATCATCCAGAATTTTGGATTTGTGAGGCTCAGACTGGCGGTGTTCTATTGTATATGCCTGTGCAAAGGAACCTAGCTAGTTCAACAATTTGTATAGTTACACATTAGCAGTTTCATAGAAGTAATTGTAATATCCATCCTAGGATATCATATTTTAAATGCATTTTAAGATTAACTGGTCAGTAAATCACTATCACTGTCGCTGCCACTACCAGCACACACAACTGTAGTGTCTAACTCACATTCACAAGCTCCCTAGTTCAAATCTCAGTTTGGGTGTGTTATCCCCACAAGGTTTTTTCCTGAGGTTTACTCTTATCTCGAGTGAGCGATTAGGGTTTAAGGGCCTGTCGACAGCTAGGTCATTAGAGCCCCTATTATCTCAAGAAAATGAATACCTCTTATCTCAAGAAAATGAATACCTCTTAACCTCTATGTACCTCAGACTTATTTGAGTATCATTGCATCCATTTCATTCATTTACTGTCCAATATGACATTACATTGAAGGACATTAATACATCAAAGAAAGGACCACCTGACAGACAGCTCTATGTCTCAGTGGTTTTACTGACATGTAAAAGAGTCCATCAATATAACAAATAATGTAGAGACCACAGGCTTCACTGGAACACTTTATTGTCTACAAAGACTGTCATTTGAATCCAAATTACAAAGGACTTTCAATTCAAAGGAAGAAGAAATGGATACCAAAATAGAAATAAAACAAGAGCCTTTCCCGCTCCCCCTATATATACAATGTTAGATGAGAGGGGGTTGCGTTGCCCTGGCCAATGAGCGGGTGACGATTTGTGATTGGGCCTGCTGTTTCGGGCTATGTTTGTCACCGGCCACAGTGTTTTCTTGAGGGTCAGTACTTGGACCAGAATCACTATAGTTGCTGTTGTGAATGTGTTTCATGGCTATTGTCCAGGCAGGGCTTAGCTGAAGACCGCGGTCCCTGTTGTAATTGTTTGGATGTAGTTTGATTTGAATGGCTTCCTTAATGACTCTGTCCCAGTATTTATCCGTATGCTCCAGAACTTTGATGTCTTCAAAGTTTATTTTGTGGACATACTCTATACAATGCTCGGCCACTGCTGACTTATCTGGTTGTAGGAGCCTGATATTGCGTTGATGTTCTTTACATCTTTCTTCTATTGTGCGTCCTGTTTGGCCTACATACACTTTACCACATTCGCAAGGAATCCTGTAAACTCCTGGGACCTTGAGTCGAAGTGGTTCTTTTACCGGTCTAAGGTATTCTTGGATCTTCTTTGGAGGTGTGAAGAAGGCCTTGATGTTATACCTAGCGAGTATGCGGGAGATCTTGTTTGAGACGGAACCGTAGAATGGTATGTAGGCTTTGTTCGGCCAGCTATCCATCCTTTGAGTGAGGCGTTGGGGGTTGTTTCGATTGTTTTCAACCTTCTTGCGTGCCTTTTTGATGTCGTTATCACTGTATCCGTTTTTCAGCAATGTGTCTCGTAGGTATTTAAGTTCCTGCTTAATGTGGTCTTCATCCGCAATATCGAAAGCTCGGTGAAACAAGGTGGAGATAACTGTCTTCTTTTGAGTAGGATGGTGGTGACTGGAGGCGTCCAAGTAGCGGTTGGTGTGTGTTGGTTTCCTGTATACCGTGTGACCTAGGCTGCCGTCCGGCTTCTTGTAGACCAGAACATCTAGGAAGGGGAGTGAGCCATCGATCTCAACTTCCATGTTAAACTTGATGTTCGCATGTAGGTTGTTGAGGTGGTCTAAGAAGGTGGAAAGTTTTCCTTTTCCATGTGGCCAGATAACAAAGGTATCATCCACGTATCTGAAGAAAGCCTTTGGTTTGTCTGAGGTGGTATCCAGGGCAGTATGTTCAAAGCTCTCCATGAAAAAGTTGGCAATAGCAGGTGACAACGGTGAACCCATGGCTACCCCATCCGTCTGTTCGAAGAACTGGCCATTGTAATTGAAGTATGTGGAAGTGAGCGTGTGTCTGAAAAGCTGGGTGATGTCTTCCGGAAACCGTTCAGATAGGAGCTGTAGTGAGTCCTCTAGCGGCACTCTAGTGAACAAGGATTCCACATCAAAGCTCACCAAAATATCATCCGGGTCCACTTTCAGCGCTGAAATTTTCTGTATAAAGTGACTGGAATTTGCAATATGGTGTTGACAGTCACCCACCAGCGGATTCAGTAGCGTAGTAAGATGTTTGGCAAGCAGGTAAGTAGGTGAGCCTATGGCATTCACAATGGGTCGAAGGGGTACTTCAGGCTTGTGAATCTTTGGCAATCCGTAGAGTCTAGGTGGAGCTGCTGCGTGTGGAATGATGTTTTTCTGTACTGCAGTGGTTAGGCTGGAGTTTTTTATGAGACTTGTAGTTGTTCTGGTGATCTTGGTCGTCGGATCCTTATCCAGTTCCTTGAAAGAGGGATCTTCAAGTAGTTTCGTAATTTTCTGGTGATAATCCATGGTGTCCATGATGACCGTGGCATTGCCCTTATCAGCAGGAAGCACAGTTAGAGTTGCGTCTTGTCGCAGTGCTTTCAGCGCTCTAAATTCAGCAGATGAGATATTGGCCCTGGGTTTCTTGGCTCTTGCTAATGTAAGGCTGACTTCGGTGCGTATTTCTTCAGCTACGTCTGCCGGAAGACTAATTAGTGCCTGCTCAGTGCCACTGATGAAATCCTTGGTTGGTATGGATCTGGGTGCCGGGGCGAAATTGAGTCCTCTCGCCAAAACTGAAGTAGTTGTGTGGTCTAATGGTCGTTCCGTTAGATTAATCACCAGCCTAGACGGGTCTAACTGAGCGTGTTGTTGTTGCGTGCAGTGAAATTTATTGAACTTCTTAACATGGCGGTCAGTGGTTTTCTTCTGGTGTCGCCAGTACTGCGCGGATAAAGATAGGTCGATCCATTCACAGTCCAAACTCCGAAGCGAGGAAAACAGTTGGAGATGCAGTGTTAGAAGTTCTCTAGAGATGCGGTCCAGAAGGCAGTAGGTGTTGTGTATTCTTTCCCTCACCAGCGCGAGACTGGCGCGACGGAGGATGTGTTGCGCTCGGTTCGTATTAATATGGTGATGTACCTCAGCGAAGCGTGGAACAACTGAGTAGTCTCTGCAACGTTTCAGGAAAGCTAAGGTGCATAAAGCACTAACTCTCCTCGTCTGTAGCCGTTCAAATCGTCGTAGTTGATGATAGATCTCCTCCCCGTACAGGTTTATAATGTAAGATTTAAAGCTTTCACGGCGCACGTTATTTATTAAAGTTTCACGGGCGATCAGCCGTGTGAGGTTTGGAAATATTGAGCTTTCGGCCATTCTAAACTCCATGGCCTTCGTCAGAATGAAATGACCGTTATTTTCCCACTCCCCCTATATATACAATGTTAGATGAGAGGGGGTTGCGTTGCCCTGGTCAATGAGCGGGTGACGATTTGTGATTGGGTCTGCTGTTTCGGGCTATGTTTGTCACCGGCCACAGTGTTTTCTTGAGAGTCAGTACTTGGACCAGAATCACTATAGTTGCTGTTGTGAATGTGTTTCATGGCTATTGTCCAGGCAGGGCTTAGCTGAAGACCGCGGTCCCTGTTGTAATTGTTTGGATGTAGTTTGATTTGAATGGCTTCCTTAATGACTCTGTCCCAGTATTTATCCGTATGCTCCAGAACTTTGATGTCTTCAAAGTTTATTTTGTGGACATACTCTACACAATGCTCGGCCACTGCTGACTTATCTGGTTGTAGGAGCCTGATATTGCGTTGATGTTCTTTACACCTTTCTTCTATTGTGCGTCCTGTTTGGCCTACATACACTTTACCACATTCGCAAGGAGCCTTCATGTGTGAAATCGGAAGAGAGCCATGATTCAAAGGTGGCTGTTACCAATTCAGATTCTGCACAAGAAATGGAAACAATTGAAGTAAAAGGAGAACCTTGGTGTTTGGAAGATGAAGTGAAATCAGAAGATGTAGACTTAAAGGTATGTACTTACTAATAGATGTACAATGCCTTAAATGTAATATTTATGAATAAATTCTAAATTTAATGCAAGTAAACTTATCTTTTATAGTTCTATATCCTTGTCATTCTATACAAAATCTGATCTTATAACCAGCATTGCTTTTTGTCTAATTTAGTAATTTTTTTAACCTTTTACATTCAGTGTAATGGGGTAGTAAGGGGTAGTGATGCGCCTCCTATAGCCTCTCCTACCCAATTCCCATCCTCATCCTGCCCGTGGTGCACCCTGCTTACAGATGAGGCTCTGGGGACCGAATCACAGCGGTATAACTGTTTCATCTAAAATGGAGGAAATGTCATTTACATATGTGCTGGCCTATCACAGCACAACAGCGTCCCTCAGAGGCACATGAGGGGAAGGTCAGTGGATCTAAATACCACCTGTTTAGTCCTCCCGGCTAGGTCCGATGGACCCGTTGACCAACGATAGGTGTGGTCCCCCTTGCAAAATGGGGGTTTAAGTCGGGTGATGTAACTGCCACATTGTAAAACTGGTGCCCATTAAGAAAACAGTTATATGAAAGCCACATACATGAATATGAGTCCTAAAGATAAACATTCTGGAGTTAAAACTGTCCCCCAATCGGATCTCCGGGTGGGGATATCTTTAGGCAAATTTTATATCAATACTTTAAGAATTCTACAATGGAATGCAGGAGGCATGTCCCAGCCTAAAAAACAAGAGCTAATGAAAATATTAAAAGACCAAGATATAGATGTCTTCACAGTACAAGAAGCCAATATATCAGAAGAACAGGAAATATACTTTGAAATGGATAAGTACACTACACATATACTTCCAAAAGCTCTTCAAATAGCAAGTGGTATTCTTACAGGAATTAAAAGAAATATGAAAGCTACTATTCAAATCCAAAAAACAATGGAAGAACAAGATAAATCAGAAATAGTTAAAATTGAAGTATGGAAAAGTAACTATCACTATAAAATTTACAGTATCTACAATCCTCCAGACAATACACTAGATCTAAATTCTATTCCCATTGAGCCCAAAAGTATTTTAATAGGTGATTTTAATGCACACTCCCCTAGGTGGGGCTACAGAGATATAAATTCAGCAGGAAGAGTCATAGAAGACCTATTAAACTTAACAACAATGGAATTAATATTTAATCCAAATGATCCACCCACTTACCTTCATTATAATGCTTCAGGTACAAATGCTGATCTTCTGATGGTGTCATCTGACATAATTGACAATACAAAAAGAGAAATAATAGAAGACCCAGGTTCAGGTCACAGAATCACCATAAACTCCATAAGAGGTCTAATAAATAAAAGTAACAAACCAAAAATTAAAACTTCTTGGAATTTTAAAAAAGCAGATTGGTCCAGTTTCCAAAATGAGATAGAAGGGAAGTGTAATATACTGTTAGAATCAGAGTTCAAGTCAACAGATGAAATGAACAAAAAAATTTGTGAAATATTATTGACAGCAGCCAAAACACATATCCCCAAAGGAAAGTTAAAGAAATATAGCTACTTTTGGTCTCCATCTTTATCTAAGTTAAAACACGAAAGAAATATAGCAAGAGTCAAAGCCGAAAGAACCAAGTGTCCAGAAGATGTACAAAATTGGAGAAGAAAAGCAGCCATTTTTAAGAAAGAATTAATTACAGCAAAGAGGGCCAGTTTCACAAATTTTGTAGAACATATGGACTATAGGAAAGATGGAAATAAAATATACAAATTCCTTAATAAAACAAAATTATCAAAAAATACAACTGAACCATTAAAACATAATAACAAAAGCTTAACTACAGATAGAGAAATAGCAGAATCCCTTAACAAGTTTTATGCGCAGTCACAAAGAATACCCCAAGTGTATAAAAAACAAGATAAGGCTATCCAAAAAACTATCAGAGAAACTAATAAGCCAAAAGGTATACGAAATGATATTTTTATTCAGGATTTTAACGAAACAGAACTGGATTTAGCAATAGAACAATTACAGAACAAAAAATCTCCAGGACCTGACAAGATCCACCCAGAGTTTATTAAACACCTTGGCAGGAAAGGAAAAGAAATTCTACTTAAACTGTATAACACGTGTTGGAGAATGACTGTACCTTCTGACTGGAAAAAAGCCATTATCATCCCAATTTTAAAGAAAAACAAACCCTCAAACAATATTAATAGTTTCAGGCCAATATCTTTGAACAGTGTTATTGCAAAAGTGATGGAAAGAATGGTGGCATCTAGACTTAACTGGTTCCTAGAATATTACAACTTAATTAATAGTTCACAGACCGGCTTCAGACAGAATCATAGTACAAGTGAAAATGTACTCCTACTAAGCCAAGACATCAAGGAAGCTTTCAATAGAAAGGAGGATACCTTGGCAGTATTCATCGATTTTAAATCAGCATATGACTCAGTCTGGAGAAACAAATTAATTGAGAAGTTGCAATCAATAGGTGTGAAAAGTAACATGCTTAAATGGATAACTCAGTTTATTTCACAAAGATTTTGTGCCACAAAATATAATACATACATTTCCAAATATAAACAAACACACCGAGGACTTCCACAAGGTGCTGTTCTGAGCACAACACTCTTTAACATATATATAAATTACCTTCCATCAATAATAAAAACTATAGAAACCAAAATTGCTTTATTTGCTGACGATGTAGTCATTTGGACTTCAGGCTCTCCAAAAAATCCCGAAATAATTACAGACAGAATAGAAACAGCCCTAAACAAAGTACATGAATGGAGCTCCAAAAACCTCATGACTATCAATGAGGAAAAAACAAATGAATTATTTACACTAAAATACAAACCAGTTAATATTAACATAAATTATAATGGTAAACCACTCAAAGCAGTTGATGCCAAATACTTAGGCATCACTTTCGACAGAAAGCTAAGTTGGAAAAAACATATAACAAACATCTCAGAAAAGGTTGAAAAGAAGCTGCAAATCCTGAAAAGGTTAGCTGGTGCTAAATGGGGCTGCTCAAGGAGAGTCCTTAACACAACATACAAAATGTATGTTAAACCAAACCTCTTGTACTGTTCTGAAGCTTTAATAACGGCAGCAAATGCTAACATCAATAAACTTGAACAAATACAAAATCAGGCTCTTCGCCTAATCACTGGAGCAGTTAAATCCACACCTATTGATGCCATGCTTGCCTTAACACGGACCCCATCAACAACAACAAAAATAGAAGAACAAGCATTGCTCCAATACGAGAAAATGTTACGACTGCCAAACTCTAAATGGACAGAAGAGAACCTCCCCCCTTCAATCCTTAAAACTCATAATAGTTTCCTAGAAAAGGTAACACAGATTAAATCCAAATTGAACATTCCTAACACCAGAGAAAATCTACTTATAAGAGAAAATCCATTGGAATTATTGCAACCTACCTTCAATTTGGAATTAATAGAGAAAATAAGTAAATCAGACACACCAAAAGAAATACAAAAACTTCTAGCTCTGGAAACAATCAATACTAGGTACCCCACAGAAGAATGGCTGCACATATATACTGATGGATCCTTCAAGGAAAACCTTACTGGAGCTGGAGTTACGTGTTCACATTTTTCCTTTTATCATTCTGTTGGCAGAGACACAACAAATTATGATGGAGAAATAGAGGCTATATACATTGGTCTCCGACAATTATTAAATCTTCCCTTAAATAGATTTAACAAGGGAGTAATTCTTTGGGATTCTAAAGCTGCAATTCAGGGAATATGTTCAAATACTACAAAGAAGTCAACAAAAATTAGAGAATGCTACAAAATGTTAACACAACTCCAAAAAGTTAATAAGACTGTTCAGCTCCAATGGATTCCAGCACACTGTGGAGTCATGGGGAATGAAGCTGCAGACTCACTTGCAAAGAAAGGCACAACGATAAAACAAAAGTCTAAATTCAATTTCTCATATTCCTCAATAAAACGCTTGATCGTTAAACAATTTTCTCATTCATACCTACAAGAAATAGGAACAAATGCCAAAGATAAAAAATGGATTACACTACTTTCCAACCCAGATATAATCCCCCAGAGACCACGGAAAACAGCGGTTGCAGCCTTCCGACTATTGACAAATCACGACTGCTTAGGAAGTCATCTCTACAGAATAGGTATCTCAGCCTCACCAACATGTGTCCTGTGTAACGACCCAGCAGAAATGAATGAAGACCACTTGAAGACCTGTGAAGCATTAAGATCAGAAGAAACTACAGTTCAAAAGTATTGGAAAGCACGAATGCTAATGGCTTCATTGCCACATGCAAGGCACTAGAAAACAACTACATTCAGTGTAATTTCTTTTAAATAATCTAACTAGCTCTTTAATAATGCTATTTACTAATTTTTTAATTTATATTCCGTAACTTTGCCTTAAAATACATTAATATTCCTTGTGTTATTATTTGTTGATAAATTTGATTATATTGTAATAAAATTACAAAATCGGTTTGGTCACTTTTCTATCACTTTACTGTTTTCTAAAGTGTTACAACAAATACGCAGTATATAAGGTTAGGATTTGACGGCTGGCTTGTACACAGTAACTAGCAGTGAAATGTTACCACAAGTACACAGATATAAGGTTAGGATTTGATGGCTGGCTTGTACCCAGTAACTACCAGTGAAATGTTACCAAAAGTACACTGTATAATAAGGTTAGGATTTGACAGCTGGTTTGTACCCAGTAACTAGCAGTGAAATGTTACCACAAGTACACAGTATGTAAGCTTAGGATTTGACATCTGGCTTGTACCCAGTAACTAGCAGTGAAATGTTACCACAAGTACACAGTATATAAGCTTAGGATTTAACAGCTGGCTTGTACCCAGTAACTAGCAGTGAAATGTTACCACAAGTACACAGTATATAAGCTTAGGATTTGACAGCTGGCTTGTACCCAGTAACTAGCAGTGAAATGTTACCACAAGTACACAGTATATAAGCTTAGGATTTGACAGCTGGCTTGTACCCAGTAACTAGCAGTGAAATGTTACCACAAGTACACAGTATATAAGCTTAGGATTTGACAGCTGGCTTGTACCCAGTAACTAGCAGTAAAATGTTACCACAAGTACACAGTATGTAAGCTTAGGATTTGACAGCTGGCTTGTACCCAGTAACTAGCAGTGAAATGTTACCACAAGTACACAGTATATAAGCTTAGGATTTAACAGCTGGCTTGTACCCAGTAACTAGCAGTGAAATGTTACCACAAGTACACAGTATGTAAGCTTAGGATTTGACAGCTGGCTTGTACCCAGTAACTAGCAGTGAAATGTTACCACAAGTACACAGTATATAAGCTTAGGATTTAACAGCTGGCTTGTACCCAGTAACTAGCAGTGAAATGTTACCACAAGTACACAGTATATCAGCTTAGGATTTGACGGCTGGCTTGTACCCAGTAACTAGCAGTGAAATGTTACCACAAGTACACAGTATATAAGGTTAGGATTTGACGGCTGGCTTGTACCCAGTAACTAGCAGTGAAATGTTACCACAAGTACACAGTATATAAGGTTAGGATTTGACGGCTGGCTTGTACCCAGTAACTAGCAGTGAAATGTTACCACAAGTACACAGTATATAAGGTTAGGATTTCATGGCTGGCTTGTACCCAGTAACTAGCAGTGAAATGCTACCACAAGTACACTGAATAATAAGGTTAGGATTTGACAGTTGGCTTGTACCCAGTAACTAGCAGTGAAATGTTACAAGTACACAGTATATAAGCTTAGGATTTGACAGCTGGCTTGTACCCAGTAACTAGCAGTGAAATGTTACCACAAGTACACAGTATATAAGGTTAGGATATGACAGTTGGCTTGTACCCAGTAACTAGCAGTGAAATGTTACCACAAGTACACAGTATATAAGCTTAGGATTTGACAGCTGGCTTGTACCCAGTAACTAGCAGTGAAATGTTACAAGTACACAGTATATAAGCTCAAGGTTTGACAGCTGGCTTGTACCCGGTAACTAGCAGTGAAATGTTACCACAAGTACACAGTATATAAGCTTACGATTTGACAGTTGGCTTGTACGCAGTAACTAGCAGTGAAATGTTACCACAAGTACACGGTATATAAGCTTACGATTTGACAGCTGGCTTGTACCCAGTAACTAGCAGTGAAATGTTACAAGTACACAGTATATAAGCTTACAATTTGACAGCTGGCTTCTACCCAGTAACTAGCAGTGAAATGTTACCACAAGTACACAGTATATAAGCTTAGGATTTGACAGTTGGCTTGTACCCAGTAACTAGCAGTGAAATGTTACCACAAGTACACGGTATATAAGCTTACGATTTGACAGCTGGCTTGTACCCAGTAACTAGCAGTGAAATGTTACAAGTACACAGTATATAAGCTTACAATTTGACAGCTGGCTTCTACCCAGTAACTAGCAGTGAAATGTTACCACAAGTACACAGTATATAAGCTTACGATTTGACAGTTGGCTTGTACCCAGTAACTAGCAGTGAAATGTTACCACAAGTACACAGTATATAAGCTTACGATTTGACAGCTGGCTTCTACCCAGTAACTAGCAGTGAAATGTTACCACAAGTACACGGTATATAAGCTTAGGGCTTAACAGCTGGCTTGTACCCAGTAACTAGCAGTGAAATGTTACCAGAAGTACACAGTATCTAAGCTTAGGATTTGACAGGTGGCTTGCAATAAGATAATTGGTGCAAATGTTTATCTCAACTAACATGAAGATATAGAAATAAAAGTTTGTAGGAATGGTTAGTACAGGAATAGAGAAAGTCATGAAGTGCAACACATCAGATTTTTTCTTTTTTCATTTGTAATTTCTATATCTAATATTAATTCAGGCATATTTTTAGCTGTCTATACACTCATATAAACCACTTTTTGTCTATTGATAAATTACTTGGTTTTAAATATTTTATCATTTATTATATATTTATGCCAACAAGCTTAATGCTGGTGTTTTTAAACACACAAGCCATGTGTGGGCAATGTACGAATCAACTGGGGAATTTAATGTTGCCCTGGCAAGTTGGCCATGGTAGCTTAGTGTTTAAAGCAGCTGCTTGATAAAATAAAGATCTGTGGTTCGAATGCCGGCTATGACATTGAATTTTAAAAATCCTGAAATTTGAACTCCCTTCTAGCCCCCTTGATGGATAAATTTAGAAAAATCAATGCTGCACGACTATGATAGGACAGTTGCTCTAGGTGAGCCCTCTCTAGCTCTGTCTCATGTGCCTTCTAATACTGTAGGCCTTATTAATGATGGGCCAGCTAAATGATAGTATCCTGTAAAAAACCAAATGTTTTTCATTCAGTTTAGCCATTCAAATATAACTGGACCAGTGAAAACAGTTTTCATTTCATTTTTCATACAGCTGATGTTACAACTGTATTTGGTTCTGCGTTGCATTAAAATTATACTTGCAGCACAGGTGTAAACAGTTTTCATATGGCCCAGAAACAGAATTTTAACTGTAAAAGTGTAATTGATAAGTGATCAATGATCTTAGATACACTATTACACAGTTATTAATTGTTCAATTTATTCGGAATGTTTGTCATTGTGTTACGTTATGTTCATTTAAATGTAAATATACTTTCTGAAATTGCACTAGGTGAAGTATAATAGATATTTGACAACTTGTTTTTGGTTGAGATCATTTAATAGTTTGGGGTGTAATTACAACAATGCTATTGTGTTAGAGATATATGCAAGAAAAATTTAGTTTTTTTTTTCTTTTTAATGGATGCACTTTAACTGATATAGTTCTCAGTGTCCCATTCTACATTGGGCATGACAGATTGCTTAATTTTGCTCAAACGGCTCCTTAATTAGCCTTGACTTCTTTTTTGTGTTGCAAATCTACAACAGGATACTTCCCTTCTCAAGGAAGCTGTGCTAGAGATTTTTATGCCTGAAAATCCTTGCCCTCAGCCAGATAGCTCCGTCTTCATCTCTTATATTCTATACTCATCGAGTGTAAAAAGTTACTGTTTACGGAAATAAAAGTGTATCTTTATCCCGACTACATCTGCCTTCTTTACTTTACACCCACCAACCAAAGTCACAATACTTTCATATCACTCTACCAAATACGTGCATAGCATATGCAACCGATATGCGATAACTCTTCAGTTTCAGTGAACCTTCGGCCACTTTGTGAAGTAGTCCATGGCCACCAGCAGATAGTTATTGCCTTTACCAGAGCCACATAGTATACCAGATCATCAGCACTGTGTTGGGAGGTGATGTCATAAATGGCGCTGATGTCAGATGTTTCAGCCAGTGCTTTTGCGAACTAACGATTCCATTGGTAATGCCATACGCCTCTATATCGACTAAGCTGCACTACGCCACCTCTTCCTCTATACCAGTATCAAATGCCGATATTCTTTCATAGTCGCAACTCGCACACAGTTTACGACACTTTTCAAATATTCACATACTATTCTAATATGCGTTATGTGAGCTACATGGAAGCCATAGGCAGTACACAATTATCCACATAGCTGATGTAATGCATATTACACTAATATAAGTGAAAGTCTGAAATTTGCTGTAAACAATTCATGAGTGTGCGAGATGTGACTTTGAAGGAAGTTCAGCTAATTCCTGAATATAAGATCGGTAAGAAGAAGCTACTTCTAAATCTGACTTTTTTTTTCTATGTATGAATAGTTATGTCTTCAGTTCTCATAACTTTAGTAACCAGATGGAGAGTATCAGATCACACAATATATTTTCATTTTGTTTCCCTCAAGAATTTCAAAGTTTACAGCAATTATAACCATACATTAAGTTAAAATCCGAGGAAAACAGGAAAGGACAACATAAGATTATGTGTAATGCAATTTGTTTTGTACACAATAAATTAGTAATAATGTTAAAACAAACTTCTGAAAGATAACCTTAGTGATCAAGAAATGAAAAACTAAAGAGATACATGTAAATTCTAAATGAAGATACACCAACAACTATGCACAAAAAAACCAGCACTATGTATTTCAGAAAGAAAACAAAGAAGTCATGCTAATGCTGATGTTTAATAAGATTTTGAAAAGCAATTACACTTTAATATATACATTATTTTCTGCACAAGTTTACAAAAGAATGTGTTCAGAGAAAGATCTGAAATCTGAGATTCTCATATGGCATTCATAGTTCATTAAAACATTTAAATTTAGTACATGAGACAGTGTCAGCAACCAAGCAGTATGCAAAACATACATAATACATATAACGCTACCCAAAGTAGGTGTTGCTAATTCCGATCACACTCCACTGAAACAAACAACAGAAAAGTGTAAATAATTCATCAGTGTTTCATATAGTTCATTTCAAAACGATATCAAGTCCCCTTGTAATCAAAATTTAGTTTGGTAGAATTTCCTACTACTGATACATTTTATATCCTTTTTCCTTACTGGAGTTTGAAATGTCCAAGTAAATTGTATGCTTTTCACAAAACTGATCAGTTCAAAACATTAAGTTCTAGTGCAAATTTTTTATGTTTCTAAGCCTGCTTGATACAGCACAGATTTGTTTCTATATTACTGGTGTGACTTGCCTGCACACTGATTGTTGATTTTGTATATGTGCCCTGGGTGTATAAATCTGGCTGAGGGCAAGGATTTTCAGGCATAAAAATCTCTAGCACAGCTTCCTTGAGAAGGGAAGTATCCTGTTGTAGATTTGCAACACAAAAAAGAAGTCAAGGCTAATTAAGGAGCCGTTTGAGCAAAATTAAGCAATCTGTCATGCCCAATGTAGAATGGGACACTGAGAACTATATCAGTTAAAGTGCATCCATTAAAAAGAAAAAAAAAACTAAATTTTTCTTGCATATATCTCTAACACAATAGCATTGTTGTAATTACACCCCAAACTATTAAATGATCTCAACCAAAAACAAGTTGTCAAATATCTATTATACTTCACCTAGTGCAATTTCAGAAAGTATATTTACATTTAAATGAACATAACGTAACACAATGACAAACATTCCGAATAAATTGAACAATTAATAACTGTGTAATAGTGTATCTAAGATCATTGATCACTTATCAATTACACTTTTACAGTTAAAATTCTGTTTCTGGGCCATATGAAAACTGTTTACACCTGTGCTGCAAGTATAATTTTAATGCAACGCAGAACCAAATACAGTTGTAACATCAGCTGTATGAAAAATGAAATGAAAACTGTTTTCACTGGTCCAGTTATATTTGAATGGCTAAACTGAATGAAAAACATTTGGTTTTTTACAGGATACTATCATTTAGCTGGCCCATCATTAATAAGGCCTACAGTATTAGAAGGCACATGAGACAGAGCTAGAGAGGGCTCACCTAGAGCAACTGTCCTATCATAGTCGTGCAGCATTGCCTTGTTCGGAACCCATAGCACAAGCGTGAACAAGAGAGATTTCTCTTTTTCATGCACCCAAAATTATTACTGGAAATTCAACATTCTAATATACCTTGGTGTACGCTGCAAGAATTTTTGAGGCAGTCTGTACAGAAGCCATTGTTCTACAATGTATGGTTCTCAAGTTATCGCTTCAAGAATAACCAACTGACTCCCTTGTTTATACTTATGTATATATCTTGCCTGTGTGTTTTATTCCATTTCATTGCACAGTTACAGAGTAAGACATTATGAAGTGTCGTTAGGAACTTTGTATATTTAGTTAATAAATTAACTGACCACGGATCATTGCAGTCACATGCAAATTCTTTAGTTTGGTTCAAGACGAGTCTGTAATGCAAATTGAGTGTTAGATGCTTTGTGTAACTGACAAAAAGTAGAAAATTCACATGTTTACATTGTGTTTAGTGAAGCGTTAACAATGTCACTTTCAAAGCCTAGTACCAGTGACACAGGCACTAAGGGTAAAGTACTCCGCTCTCAGGCCAGAAATATTATTTTTAAAGTGTACAGTTTTTTTAAGGAATTAGCGTCTGAGGAAGTGCGTGACCTGATGAACTTTTCACAAAGCTGGGATCTCGCAGTCAGAGCATGCAATGTGAGTGTGAATACTGTGTCACGTATTGTAAAACATGGCAACACTTCTAGCCCAGGAATTGGTGAACCTCTATTTAAATATCCAGGAAAGCATGCCAGAAAACAAAAACCATTTTCCAATTTAGACGATTTTGAAAAAAAACATACTTCGCCGCGCAATATATAAAATGTATGACAATGGTGAATACCCCACTATTAAAATGCTGGTTCATGTTATGAGGGAAAAAATAGATTAAATGGGTTCCTCTACTTCAACGGGATTATTATTTACGAATTTGGGCTTCAAATGCAGAAAAACTAATGATGGCCATAAATTCTTACTCGAAAGAAGTGATAGCAAGATAGCAAGAATACAGTTTTTAAGAACTATGCACAGGCTTAGGGTATCTGGAGTTTTGCGCCCCATATTTTATACTGATGAGACGTGGGTGAATCAGAACCATTGCAAATGAAACACATGGCAGGATTCAAAAGGAAGAGGTGGTCTCAAGATACCTGTAGGGAAACGGAACAGACTTATAATTTACCATGCAGGTTCTGCACAAACAGGATTCATTTCCAAAAGCAAGTGGGTTTTCCGTTTCAGACCAGGGAATAAAAATGTTGACTACCATTCTGAAATGAATGCAGATTCCTACAAAGACTAGTTCACAAACAAATTCATAAATTTTTTAGAAGAGGGGGTACATCATCATTATGGATAATGTAAGCCACCATTCTAAACCCTTACATAAACCTCCCTCTACTAATTCCAATAAACAAGATATTCAGGACTGGCTGGCACATAATAAAATAACATTTCATCCTTCTGAAACTAGAGCAGAATTATTACACAAAGTAAATCAACATAAAACCCAAGAAGAGAGGTATCAGCTAGATTAAACTGCATTAGAAAATGGACACCAAATTATTTGCTTACCTCCTTATCACTGCCAGTACAAACCGATACAATTAATTTGGGCTAAGTTAAAGGGGAAAGTTGCTAAAGAAAACATCACTTTTCGTGATATTCACCTGCTTCTGCGGATTTTACAGTTGTACCATTGGCACATCATCCACGTGCAGCATAAATTGCAGATAATAGAACGAGCCAGACCGTGCAATATATGGGCAAAGGTCACTGTTCCAGCCATTCAGCGCCTTGGCAAGCGGTTAGACCATTCGTCTATCACCTAGGTGGCCCTGGTTCGATTCCAGGTATCTGCATGTGGTGTTCGTGTGGATAAAGCGGCGTCTGGGCAACTTTTCTTCTGTTTCCCCCGCCACTCATTCCACCAATAATTGCTCCATCATCACCTTTCCAGTCATCCATTTCATATCATCCTCTTCCTCACTATCATACCTGGTGCTGCTTCCAGGTCTATACTCTGTCCAATCCATAGGTTCCTCTGCTCCTAACAGACGTCTGACCCTAGACAGTGGCTTGTAAGTCATCACCCTCATACTCGCAGGTGTTCACTCTGTCCAATCCATAGGTTCCTGTGCTCCCGACAGACGTCTGACTCTAGACAGTGGCTTGTAAGTCCTCACCCTCATTCTTGCAGGTGCTCACTCTGTCTGGTACTTAGGTTCCTGTGCTCCCGACAGACGTCTGACTCTAGACACTGGCTTGTAAGTCTTCACTCTCATACTTGCAGGTGTTCCCTCTGTCTGGTACATAGGTTCCTGTGTTTCCTGACAGACGTCTGACTCTACACACTGGCTTGTAAGTCCTCACCCTCATACTTGCAGGTGTTCACTCTGTCTGGTACATAGGTTCCTGTGCTCCCAACAGACGTCTGACCCTAGACACTGGCTTGTAAGTCCTCACTCTCATACTTGCAGGTGTTCACTCTGGTACATAGGTTCTTCTGCTCCCGACAGACGTCTGACCCTAGACAGTGGCTTGTAAGTTCTGACTCTCATACTTGCAATTGTTCACTATGTCCAATCCATAGGTTCCTCTGCTCCCAACAGACGTCTGATCTTAGACACTGGCTTGTAAGTCCTCATTCTCATACTTGCAGGTGTTCACTCTGTCCAATCCATAGGTTCCCCTGCTCCCGACAGACGTCTGACTGTAGACACTCGCTTGTCAGTCCTCACTCTCATACTTGCAGGTGTTCACTCTGTCCAATCCATAGGTTCCTCTGCTCCCAACAGAGGTCTGACCCTAGACACTGGCTTGTATGTCCTCACTCTCATACTTGCAGGTGTTCACTCTGTCCAATCCATAGGTTCCTCTGCTCCCGACAGATGTAAGTCCAACATAAGGGGAAAGTAACCAGATAAAGAAGAAACTTTGTGGTTTAAGTTCCAAATGGAGACTAAAATTGGAAATTGAAGGTACGTTATTCATTTTGAGAAACAAAGTTAAGAGTAAGTTTTTAAGAGCTCCTTACTGTAACAGTAATTGATATTGGGTTAAAATTGCGTATTTGCTAAAGCTTTTTGTGCATATGTAGAAGTTAATTGTATCCATTTATTGCACAACTTGTGGTTATATACATAATTGACAATAATCCACATTCAGGATATGTAGTTATAGATTTATGTTCTGAAAATAAAACTGGAACGTGGAATAAATTGCACATCAGACTCAACCCTTAATATCATTTATTGTGCACAAGTAGCATTATATTGGTGCACTCCTTTATTGGACATTGTGTAATAATACACACAATTGACAATAATTCACATTCAGGATATAATAATTATGTGCTTGAAAGTCATTTAAAAGCAATGGTGGGTGGCCCCAAGGACATCAGTGAGGCAATGTTAAGTTATTAAGCCAGTAGTTATCACTCTAGGATAACTTTGCACCTACCCAGGATTCACTAACATAAATATTTTTGTTGTTGTTGTTAGCTAATGCTGGATTTCTGACAATGAAGTCATTAATCCTCTTGCTCTCCAATATTTTTCACAGATGGATGGGGCACTAGAAGTGGCCGGGCATATTGGAAGGTGGTCTCGGTCCATTTCCTCTTGCAGATCACATAGAGGACAGAGTGGTGAAGAATATATCCCAATTCTGTTTAAATGTAATCAACCTGAAGGTTGCAACTGCTGTTCTTCGAGGATACTCAGGAATTACTGTTTGAATGTTTGGTAGTTCCCATCTTTTATTCTTTTATTTTTCATACTAATATTTTGCAATAATTTTTTTGAATTCAGAGTTGACTAATCTTTTAGCTGCATAAAATGGTAGATTAACTATAGATTTTTGTACACCACTGGTACCCATTTTTGCAAGAAAATTAGCTTGCTCATTACCACTCAGTCCACAGTGAGCTGGTATCCATTGGAAGACTAGGTGGTTTTGAAGTGCTGTTAGATGGCTAAGCATTTTCCAACATTCTAAAATTGTTTGGTTTTTTGGTGACAACTTGGAAGTAAATGCTATAATTGCTGCCCTGGAATCTGAGAGAATAACTGCTTGCTGAAAATGTGAAATTCTGTACAAAAGATTTTGTAGGGCCATTCGAATTGCTTCAATTTCTCCATCAAAGTTAGTAGTTCCATAACTTAAAGATTTGTAATAGGAAAAGAGGTGACATGTGACTCCAGCACCTGCTCCATCTTGGTTTGATATCAATGATCCATCAGTATAAATATGGAGCCATTCATGTTCTGGAAATCTAGTATGGATTGTCTCTAATGCCAATAATTTTAGAACACTAGTTGGAGTATCACTTTTCTTAACTTCTTCTGTCAGGTGTAAATAATATGTGATGTCTAATGTTTGTGTCGGATTGACTTTAGATATGAAGTTTTCCTTTGAATTAGGAAGGTGTGAATTTTGGAAAGAAAGCTCTCCTGTTGTTGTTGTAGTGTTTAACGCCCGCTTTTACTACTATGGCACCGCAGGCGGTGACACTGATGATACATGGAATGAAGATGGAGCACCGGTGGAATGAGATGGCGGGGGAAACCGGAGTACCCGGAGAAAACCCGCCCTGACGCCGCTTCGTCCACCACGAATACCACATGCAGGTCCCTGGGATCGAACCCGGGCCGCCTAGGTGGTAGGCGAGCGCGCTAACCGCTCGGCCACGGCGCCGCCAAGAAAGCTCTCCTGAGTCTTTAGTGTATGTGTAAAATTTCTCTTGTGCCATGTATTGAATGGGACTCTGATCAACTTTTCGTGTTGAATAAGAGCCGCAGATATGCAGATATGCAATCTTCACCAATATAAAAAAAATGTGTGATTTGCTTTTCAGATATAGCAAGCTAGCCAGACATAATTAAGGAAGAACTTGCAATGTTAATAAGTTAAGTGAAATTTTTAGTTTCTAATTTGTTCTTTCTTTAAGTTTATATCCAGATATAGTTGAACATGCAATTAATGTGTTGTTTGCGCTTCATAATTGAGGGGTCTGACAGAGAAATTGGGCCAAAGCAATAAAGAATGTTCAAGATCACAACCAAAATAGATGAGCTAAAATCGGTTCCAGTTCCATATGGTTAATGGTCAGTATGGTGGTTGGTCACTAAAACTCAAGAAATACTTGCGTTTATAGCTTAAGGCCTTCAGTACACTTTGCTACACCTGCTGTTAATTATGTACGTGACTTGTTGTCGTGCATACTGCTCATGAACGTTCCATTAGTCATACGGAAATTAAGACTATACACTGCAAATTAAGTAGCACACTGCAGTGCCAATATTCAAACCTGTAGATGCAAATAATGCAATTTACAACACTATCTGTCACTATAATGGGCATGGTGTGTATTAAAGTGGAAATTTTAGAAGATTTTTTGAGAATTATTGTTCTTGTTATCTGCTAATCCAAAGGGTCAAAAGATTATGAATTGATGCACTGTGTTTTGCCTATCTGCTGCTGTCATAGAAAGGCACGGATGAAACCATATATTTTTAAAACTACTTTTAAAGGCTTTACTTAACAACTTTATGAAAGGAGATGTTGAAACTGGCCACTGTCATCCATACATTTTTGGCACCTCTTTAGGAAACTATTCATCACATACAGAAATGCTGGCAATTTCCTGGCAGATATTTTGTTTTAATTCTTCCACAATGTGGGTTTGTCTTGTACACTTTGTTTCAAGTTACTCCAGAGATAGAAATCACAAGGTGTTAGGTCGAGGGACTGAGGGAGCCACAATTCTCTACAATAGTTCTGTCCTGAAACACGCTTTCAATTGTTCTCATCAAAAGATTGGCCATATGAGCTGTTGCAGAGCAACATCACGCCATATATCTGTTAATTCTCTAAAAAATGGGATAAAATTGTATTCAGGTATGTAGAGGAGTTCACTGTTAACTCGAAAAAAATTGGCCCTATAACTTTTTGCAAAGAAAGGCACAACAATAAAACAGAAGTCTAAATTCAATTTCTCATATTCCTCAATAAAACGCTTGATCATTAAAAATTTTTGTCATTCATATCTACAAGAAATAGAAACAAATGCCAAAGATAAAAAATGGATTACATTACTTTCCAATCCAGATATAATCCCCCAGAGACCAAGGAAAACAGCTGTTGCAGCCTTCCGACTATTGACAAATCATGACTGCTTAGCAAGTCATCTCTACAGAATAGGTATCTCAGCCTCACCAATATGTGTCCTGTGTAACGATCCAGCAGAAATGAATGAAGAACACTTGAAGACCTGTGAAGCATTAAGATCAGAAGAAACTACAGTTCAAAAGTATTGGAAAGCACGAATGCTAATGGCTTCATTGCCAGATGCAAGGCACTAGAAAACAACAACAACAACTTTTTCTCCATTAATGGCACACTGAACAGCAATTTTTACTTTATCTACTACGTATGGTAAGTAGAGTAAGTATTATCACCGCGCCCGCCGCATCTGATTGCCGCACTGGAGAGGGGGAACCCAGCCAGTCGCCTACCTGGCCTAACGACCAGCCTTGAGGAGGGAGCAGTGTCGCCCATCGCATTATTGTCGGCACTACCGCAAAAGAGAGAAAGGGATAGAGACTTCTGGAATTCTCTGCTTTGTATTTGACCGCAATAATAGCTGAACTTTCCTGAAGATTCCAGAATAGTGCCTGGGAGATATAAAGTTCTTGTGTTACAAATTCGGAGCCGTGCTGTTGGTGAATCGGTAAAGACTTTCTTGCTGTTGCAACGAGTGTAAAAAGTTACTGTTTACGGAAATAAAAGTGTTTCTTTATCCCGACTACATCTGTCTTCTTTACTTTACATCCACCAAAGTCACAGTATTGTATTCCTCCCAAAAAATTGATGTCAAGAGTTCACTGGAAATATATGTTTTGAGACCCTCTGAATAAAAAAAAAAGAAACATGTTTACAAAAAGGTCAGAGCATAATTCAAAAACAAAAAAGTCAGCTAAAAATCAAACTTGGTATTTAAGTTTTTCTTTCAATGATGAGACACAAAGATTTTGAAGAAAATTGCTGCACCTTAAAATACATGTGAACAAGCAGCCAAGAGCTGATTATTTCCCTCATAAGTCACCAAACATGTTCTCATTTTACTTATGTCAGAGAAAGAATAGTTAATTAAGCAAAAATTGAAGCTATTAACAGTGAAGCTACAGAATCTAAAATAAGAACAAATTAGAAACTAAAAGCTTCACTTATCTTATTCATATTGCAAGATCTTCCACAGCTGACATGTTTCAAGTTGCACCCAACTTATATTCAAAGCTATCCAAACAAGTTACCATAGTTATGATGCTCAACTTAGAAAACCTGTCGCCAACCTCTGAAAACAAAAACTTATAATTGTATTTAAAAGATAATTATATTTTTAAAACGTTTATTTACCATCTGTGGGTCAATAAAAATTTACATAAAATGTTTTAAAGAATATGGAATAACTGGTCCCTCAAAATAAATTTACTGTAAAAAATTTGCTAAATTTTTCTAAAAAGGATAAAATTCCAAATTATAAAAATCGGGCATTTATCAATGTAGCTGTTTGGATTGTGATAGGGTTTATATAAGTAAAACTAAACATAATTTAGAAACGAGAATAAGAACATTTTAGAAATATTAAAATATAAACAATTTAATAAATCAGCTCTGGCAGATCATTTTTGGCCATTTAATCATTAATCTAGAGGTTAAATTATTAAAACAATTAAGTGGACCTATAGATTTAATGGTTTAAGATATTCATTTTCAAAAAAACAAGAACCTCATTATGACTTCAAATACCACCTAAGCTATAAGTTGCTTTCAGAGGTTGGCGACAGATTTTTTAAGTTGTACATCAGTAACTATGTTAACTTGTTTGGATAGCTTTAAAAATAAGTCAGCTGTGAAAGACCTGGCGATATTACTAAGTGAAGCTTTTAGTTTCTAATTTATTTTAAACAATAGTTAGATTTATACACTGTTTCTAGGATATTTTGGAGAAAAAAATCATGCACTCAACACCATTTATGGAGGAATTTGTTAATTCTAATGTACATTTTATAACTTTTTGCAGTAATATTGATAAATCAGAGTTCAGCATCTTTTGCTGCTGTTCTTAGCTTGGTGCAGAATGTTACTCATTTAACATATATAAAAAAAGGAATTCCTTGCACTTAATAATTGCAAGCTTGAGAGTAACAGAAATTGTAACAAAATACATGAAAAGGTCAATTTTACAGCATTTTGCCCTCATGAAGCATATTATATATTCTAAGCCTCTATTAAGCCCATCTTACAAACTTCAGATTTGTATGACTGTTCCTTGGTTTAAAATACAACAAAACACTGCAGTTCTATATCTTAAATACACAAATTTCTTCTCATCTAGTTTATGCATCTTGAAATTTAGAATAAGATTAATACACAAATATAAATCTCATGCTTGTACGGCTTTATGAGCATCATGAATCAGTCTATGCCTTCTCAAATTTGACAATGAAGTAAATTTCCTCTCACAAATTTGACACTCATGTGGTTTTTTATTTTCATGAATCAAATTGTGGGTTTTTAAATGTGATGATGAACCAAAACTCTTACCACAAATTTCACACTTGTGATTCCCATATACAGGTCGTTTTTTACCTTCATGAATCAACTTATGACTTTTCAAATGTGACATCAGGGTGAAACTTCTCTCACAAACGTTGCATTTGTGTGGCTTTATACCTTCATGAATCAATTTATGACTTTTCAAATTTGACAGCTTAGTAAATCTCTTCTCACAAACTTCACATTTATGTGGTTTTATATCTTCATGGATCAAATTATGACTTTTCAACTGTGACAATGTAGTAAATCTCTTCTCACAAACCTCACACTTGTGTGGTCTTTCACCTTCATGAATCAAAATATGCCTTTTCAACTGATACACTCTAGTAAATTCTTTTTCACAAATTTCACACTTGTGTGGTTTTTTGCCTTCGTGAATCAACATATGACTTTTCAAATGTGACATCAGAGTGAAACTCTTTTCACAAACATCACACTTGTGAGGTTTTCTGCCTTCATGAATCAAGTTGTGCCTTTTCAACTGATACAGTCTAATAAATCTCTTTTCACAAATTTCACATTTGTGTGGTTTTACACCTTCATGAATCAAATTATGGACATTCAAATGCGAGATTGTAGTGAATCTTTTCTCACAAACTTCACATTTGTGTGGTTTTATACCTTCATGAATTAACTTATGGACATTCAAATGTGAGACTGTGGTAAATCTTCTTTCACAAATTTCACACTTGTGTGGTTTTATACCTTCATGAATCAAATTATGGACATTCAAATGTGAGACTGTAGTAAACCTTTTTTCACAAACGTCACACTTGTGTGGCTTTTCACCTTCATGAAGTAAGTTAGGACTTTTCAAATGTGGCAAATGAGTAGAACTCTTGTCACAAACCTCGAACTTGTGTGGTTTTTTATTTTGATGAATCACATTATGGTTTCTCAAATGTACCAACTGAGTAAAACTCTTGTCGCAAACCTTACACTTGTGTGGTTTTTTACCTTCATGAATCATATTATGAGTTTTCAAATGCGACAACTGAGTAAAACTCTTGTCACAAACCTCACACTTGTATGGCTTTTTACCTTCATGAATCAAATTATGTTTTTTCAAATATGACAAGGTAGTAAATCTGTTCTCACAAACTTCACACTTGTATGGTTTTTTACCTTCATGAACCAAGTTATGCATTTTCAACTGATAAAATGTAGTGAACCTCTTTTCACAAATTTCACATTGGTGGGCTTTTTTACCTTCATGAATCAAATTATGGACTTTCAACTGTGAGACTGTAGTAAATCTTTTCCCACAAACTTCACACTTATGTGGTTTTTTACCTTCATGAATCAAGTTATGGACATTCAAATGTGAGATCGTAGTAAATCTTTTCTCACAAACATCACACTTGTGTGGCTTTTTACCTTCGTGAAGCAAGTTATGGACTTTCAAATGTGAGAATGTGGTAAATCTCTTCTCACAAATTTCACACTTGTGTGGCTTCTTACCTTCGTGAATCAAGTTAGGACTTTTCAAATTTGATAGCTGTGTGAAACTTCTCTCACAAATTACATTTTTCCTAGAGTCTTCAGCAGAGGGCAATGGTAGGTTACTACTGCTCTCACCAGTAACTCCTTTGGTGCCAAATCTGAAATGTGGATAGATTTCGGATAATTAATTACAAAAATCAAAGAAAAGATTTGAAATGGACATTACAAAACTAGTTCCAATAAAAATTATTCTAACATAAAATAGTCCAAAAAATAAATTTCCCAAGGGAAGAAGCAGTTGCTCACTTCAGACTAACCACTGGACATGATTGTTTCGCGGAATATCTGCATAGGTTTGGTTTTATAAGTGACGATGCATGCAAGATCTGCAATGCAAAACAAACTAACAAATTTCTTACAAATTTCACATGAATTTATACTGTTCTAACAGATATGAATCACACATTACAATACTACATAGTTCAAACAAAAGTCTCAACGATCACACTAACTTTAATGGTTGTTACAAGACAAAATGTTCCTTATATATTTTACGAGTACCGTTTATGGCTTATTAAGTTATTAAACTTATTTACTTTCCAGAGAATGCAGGAGATCCTCCAATACACAGCCTGTGACCCACCGGTTGAGAAACACTGCTTTAGGGCATATTAGGGTCACAAATCTAATCAATAACCCTCTTTTGCAGATGGGTACTTGTTTTGACAAACCATTGAACATAGACCTAGAATGGAGTTAGAGCAAGGCAGCAGTCTAATCTGGTATACAGACGGATCCAAAACACACAACGGATTAGCAGCTGGAATATATGGGGAGGTATCAAGGTGTGATATTTATGTTGCTCTATACCAAGCCAAAGTGTATACAATTAAAACCTACTTCAAGTTCAGTCCAGTCCAAAACATGATAAGGACTTACAAATTTTGAGAGAACCACTATACTAGGGGAAAAATCTTCAACTATTTAAAAATGTTCACAAATTCCTGTAAAAAAAGAAATAACTTGGGACTTACTCCTTGCTGAAGTGTAAGCATATGTATGGACCATGATTCTTTTTTATTTTATTTATTTTTTATTGTTTTAAGAAACAACACTTTCCTTTTATTATCAAATTTTAGCTTTTATATTTTATATTCACTGTTTTGTCTATTTTGTTACTTTTGTATTAGTATTCTTTGTCCTTTTGGCAGCCTGTAACTGTAACAGGAAGATGTTAATTAAATCTACCATTGTTTCAACGTGTTATTTAAAATGTCTCGCACAAATCCATGAAAGTCCTTTTGTATATATTGTGCATATGTTTTGATCACATTAATTTGTTATGTGACTCCCAGTGATTACTATAAGCTATTAGAGAATCATGTCACAATTAAAATGCTTAACAAGGAGTGGAAAATTCTGAACCTAGAGTCAGAGCTTAGGTGTTTCAATACACATCTTTCAAGATAACTCCACAGTAAGTGATTTCTTAGAAATGCAATGTTTCTGTTGAAGCACAGAACATATACACACTATGTTCAGTGGAGATACGTATACGTGGCAGTATGTTAAATTCCTGTGCTCAACATGGTGTCTAAAGGAAAGAAACACTACATACACTATTTTAAGTGACTGACAAGGCAAAGAACTTCTAGCACATTTGTTCAATTAGACTCATGCAAATATTACATTTTTCATAAGATTACTAACTTTGTTCAGTTTTATTATAGCTGTAATGAGACTTACTTTGAAAACACTGCATCTGTCAAGTTTTGAAAACAGAATACTCAGATTTTGGTAAAACAGAGCAATAATAAAAAACTGGACATGTTTTTTAGAAAACCTAGTCTCATTGGCTATGAGTAAAGAATAATTTGTGTGAAAATTGTTAGAACAGATGTGTTTAAAATAAAAAAATAATTTCTACAAAATGTTAATTTCTACACCTATCGACCTTTACAAAATGTCAAAATTAGTATAGAACAAAAATACCAACATAATATTCAAAAGGAAATTTCCAATAAAAATTATTCTAACATAAAATAGTCCAAAAAATAAATTTCCCAAGGGAAGAAGCAGTTGCTCACTTCAGACTAACCACTGGACATGATTGTTTCGCGGAATATCTGCATAGGTTTGGTTTTATAAGTGACGATGCATGCAAGATCTGCAATGCTGACAAGATTTTAAATGAAGAACACCTACTGGAATGCCCAGAACTGAGGAAAGCTGTACCAAATGGGAAGATACATAATTTATATTGGCTGGCTAGGGAAAAATTGATGTATCAAGATCCTCCATGTTAAATCAACAACACTTTAAGAAAACTTTTTTCAGTTCAATAATGCAGTATTGGATGACTTCATGCACGATTTCCCGCAGATGTGACAAAATAAATTAACTCCCACATTTGTTATCAAATATTGGCTTTCAAACAAGGAGAATTTGTATAAAAGTGATGCATTGCTTTATGTTTCCCCTGCACTATTATACTGTCAACATGACAGTCATGCCTTACCTTGGTGATATTACTGCATTTAAGTGGTCATCATCCTGAAACAATCATACAGTGTTAGTTTCAAACTACCAGTTGTGTACATTTCATCATGTCTGATCTACAACACTAGGGAATAATTGTGGCTCCTTGACAGTGATTACTTATAAGTGGCAGGAAGTTTGTCTCAAACTCTCTGGTAAATGAGTCAAGAGATTCATTTCATCATGAGGGAGAGGGAGATGTAGGTTTAAGGGTGTTCAACCACATGGTTATCAGCACCCTTAAAAATCAATTCATGACAAAAGTCAATTATAATATTTAATGTAAAATGAAATTACTAGTAAAAAGGAAAATAAATATACAAAACAGACAGGCAAAATCCATTATTCCAACAAACTGGCATGTCAAGAGAATAAAATGAGATATCTAAAGTTTCAAATTCTCAAGCTCATATTAACCTCCACTGAAAACTTAAACCTTTCGACCACTTGCTTATTGTCTGCCAGGTAGTTGCAGAGATTCTCGAAGGTGCACTAGGGAAAAGCACCCTAGCAGCATGTGATGGAGTGACAAACGGTTGTCGCACACTGGATAAAGAGGAGCAGGGTCCCATTTAGAAAGGTAACCATGCAAAAAACTACAGTGGCCAATGAGCAACAGAACCAAGTTAACCTCCTCATGACAAGACATGTGAGAGGAAGTTCTGCAGTTTATCAAAGTTCTTTCACTTGTCTAAGCTTATTAGTGTGGACAACTGACCACGGTTCATGCCAGCACCGCTGTCCCCACTTCAAGTCTAGTCTCCCAAAGTAACACTGGGTTCAGTGGCTGCCATCTTTGCTGCCAAATCTGCCATTTCATTGCCAGGCAAACCAACATGACCAGGAATCCATGTACACACCACATTAATGCTAGAAGCATTAGTTAGAGGGAGGGCATCCTGGATATTTTGTACAATAGGATGTGAGTTGTACAGGTTATGAAGGCTCTGAAGTGCACTAAGAGAATCACTCAAAACCAGGCAGTCACCTAATTTACAATAGTGCACATATAAAACAGTTCAGTATATTCCATACAGCTCTGTAGTATAAGTACTATTATAATAATAACAAGAAAGGTGCACTCAAGATGAGTGCTATCATGAGAACTGAATGTGTGTGGTTTGCTTCCATAAACATAAGCAAATCCAACACCACTGGTGCTCTTTGATCCATTGGTGTAAATAAAGTGTCGGTCAGTGTAACCTGACAGAAATTCTAAGACAAATGCGGATACTAGAGATAAGCATCATGGACTTACAATGTACAGTCATCCCCAAGACCTACATGGGGCATGTGAGGTAACCAACGAGGTAGAGACATATAAGGCATTTGAATAGCAAGCTTCCTTAGAAGCTAGTGGAAATGACAAACCAGCTGGCTTAGGAATAAGGGTGTTTTTCCTATACCGTTCTCCTAACGTGGTGGTGAAAAAAGAAGTGAACGTTGGGTGCTTAGGCATACATCTAAGTGCACAACCATAATTTGCCAAGAGAATCTCATGCCAATATTGCAGAGGAGATTTTGCAGACTCGGCATAAAGGCTCACAACTGGGCTTGTTTGGGAAAGCTCCTATTGCCATGCAGATACCCCTATTGTGGACCGCGTCTACTCTTCTCAGCAAGATGGTCATGCTGACGAATAAACAATACACCCATAGTCTAGTTTAGATAGAACTAGTGCATGATACATTCGCAACAAAATTGTCTGATGCACTCCCCACGATTTGCCATTTAGTACCCGCAAGATATTCAGGGAACGGTCACATCGTGCTCTTAGCTGTGCAATATGTGATGACCAACTAAGCTTTCTATCCAAGATCAACCACAGAAAGCACGTCTCATCTGCGAAGTGAAGTAAATCTGAACCGAAAAAGGTGCGAAGATGGTAATCATCTCCTACTGCAACAGAAATTAACGCAGATTGACTTCTCAATTGAGAAACAGAAGCCCTTTTTTGAGCTCCATTCTCTAAGGTTGTCCACACATTGCTGCAGGCACCGTTGTAAGAACCAGTACGCGGAGATGTGCAATAGATAGCGAAGTTGTCTACAAATAGGCATGACAAAACTCCAGGTGGAACACATTTCCAGATGCAGTTAACTCCTATAGCAAACAGCGTGACACTTAGTGCCAAACCCTGAGGTACTCACTCCTCCTGAACAAAAGAATTAGAAAAAACCGAGCTGACCCTTACTCGGAAAAAGCAGTCTTTCATAAACTCCTCAATGAACAGCGGCAGACGTCCATGTATGTTCCAGGTATACAGGGAACATAGAATCCCTGCTCGCCAGCATATATCATAAGCCTTTTCGAGATTGAAAAATATGCCAACAGTTTGACAGTTCTTCATAAATCCATCCATTATCTGTGTTGATATTGACACTAGATGGCCTACAGTTGAACGGCATTGTCGAAAACCACACTGGATGTTAGTCAGTAGGTTACGACTTCCTAACCACTATACCAATCATCCTTTGATCATGCTTTCCATCACCTTGCAAATGCAACTTAGTGAGGGAAATAGGACGATAGCTCGAGGGAAGATGACAATCCTTTCCAGCCTTCAAGATGGGAATAACGGTGGCCTCCCGCCAATTTTCTAGGAGTATACTGTCAACCCAAACATGATTATAGACCTTCAGAAGGAATGCCTTACCTTCAGGAGAGAGCTGTTGTAACATTTGTACATGAATATCGTCCAGTCCTGGTGCTGATAATCCCGAAAATTTAAGAGAATGTTCTAGCTCCGCCATGGTGAAAAGGCGATTGTAATCTTCTACGTTTCTAGACTGAAACGTGAAACCTTGAGATTTCACAATAGTTTTAATTGGAAGGAACTCAGGGGAGTAGTTTTCTGAGCTAGACACTTCAGCGAAAGCACTGCCAAACGTGTTCGCCACTTCAAATTGATCAACAACAGCTCCTGTGGCTGTTTTCAGTCCCGCAATTGGTATATGGGTCGATGGACCTGCAATATGCCTTAACCTGTCCCACACAACCAAGGAAGGTGTGTGTTGGTTAAATGAAGCTACAAATTTGCTGCATGATGTCTTTTTGCTATCCTTAATGACTGGTCTGGACCTGGCACACACTTTCTTGTATTGGATTAGGTTATCCAAAGTAGGGTGACATTGGAAAACCCTAAGAGCATGCCTTCGAGCACAAATGGCATTCTGACATTCCTCCGTCCACCAGGGGACAGGAATTGACAATGATTAGCGACAAATAGAATCAAGTTTCTCTCTCAAACTCTCTGGAAAGTAAGTTAAGTGATTCATTTTACTGTTGTGCACAAAAAACAGAAGTGAAGTAAACATCAAGTGATGCTGAAAACAAGCCACATCATATAAAAAATTATACTTCTATGCATGGTGCAATATATTTTTCACCAAGAAAGACTTCAAATTAACAAATTATTTTATCACAGTCAGACACTACATTCTAATGTTTATTCATGCCAGGAACCAACTTTAATGAAAACTAAGGAATGCATAACAAAGAAAAGATAAAATACAGAGAACATTTCTGAGACAGCTAAACATGATGAACAAGTTTCAAACATATTGTGTATTTCTATTTGGTCTGCATTATTTCTGTAATAATGATCCTTTTTTTAATTCTCTGGATATATGTACATAATTCATTTAAATAAAGAGACTTTGTGTACATTCAAGAAAATTCAAGGTACACATTTTTTCCTGAAGAATTTTAAAATGTATAGTATCAAGATAATTGGTAATATTTCAGAAATGTTAAAACTGAAGACCAAATTTAATTAATAATAATGTTTTTTATTATTATTATTTATTATTAAAAACACCAACAGTAAATTTGTTGGTATAAATAAATAATAATTACCATCTGAAGGCTATTTAATCCTGGGACATAAAGTACTTACAACAGTAAGTCACCATTATTTCTGCATTATTTCTGTAATAATGATCCTTTTTTAATTCTCTGGATATACGTACATAATTCATTTAAATAAAGAGACTTTGTGTACATTCAAGAAAATTCAAGGTACACATTTTTTCCTGGAAGAATTTTAAAATGTATAGTATCAAGATCATTGGTAATATTTCAGAAATGTTAAAACTGAAGACCAAATTTAATTAATAATAATGTTTATTATTATTATTTATTATTAAAAACACCATTGAATTTTTAAGTTCCAGTTCTACCTCTCAATCTTTAGATGTTACAACATGACAGCACTCTCAACCATTTTCTAATTATCAGGAACCATGTGATCTAACTACAAGAAACACTACTGGAAATCTACTTAGCAATGGCAGATTTGACTTTTGTTGTCATCTGTTATAAAACCTTAAAGACAAAAGTCTCTATTTCATCAGATTATTATTGAGCTCATAACCAACAGTAAGTTTGTTGGCATAAATAAATAATAATTACCATCTGAAGGTTACTTAATCCCAGGACATAAAGTACTTGCAATAGTAAGTCACCATTGGAGTAATTGTCTCTGATGTGAGACTACCTTTATGGTTTACTGGGAAAAATACGAACTGGTTTGACAATTCAATGTCGTTCTGGCAGGTTGTCACAGTAGCTTAATGGTTAGACCACCTGCCTAGTAAGCAGAGGGTCTGTGGCTCAAATCCCAGCTGTGGCATTGAATTTTTAAGTTCCAGCTCTACCCCTCAAAGATATTTTGAGTTTTAGAATAAATAAAAGGAGTCAAGATTTTATATTTAATATAGATTTACAGCACCAAGTGTATCTTAATTTGGTGCTACATAATTTAAATATTTTATCTAGAGTACAATAACTACAAAACTTACCTCTACGTCGTCACAAACAGATAAAGTTTCTGTTTCAAACCACCCGGGTTCTTCTTTAATTTCTGTTTTAATCATTTCATGATCACTATTGCATTTCTCAATGTTCATTTCAGGATTCTCTGGAAGAAATTCTGTCTCATTCTCTAAACTTAAGTCTGAAACCAGAGTCTGTTCCTCAATTTCTGTTTTGTTATACATTTCATGATCACTGTATTTCTCAGTCTCTATTAAAGGATTCTCTGGAAGAAATTCTCCCTCATTCGGAGAACTAAAGTCTGAAACCAGAGTTTCTTCAATTTCTGTTTTGATATTTACCTCGCCACATGTAACAAACTCACTCTGTGTGCCACAGTTTGTGAAAGAAGTCTCTGTTTTAACTGTCATGTTACAAACATCATTGTTTCTGCTTATTGCAACATGCTCTCTCTCATTCCATGGATCCTCCTCTTCTTTGATTATTAGCTTTGTGTCCATTTCACAACTGTTGCTGTGGAGAAAGAAACACATCAGGTATACCATAAAATATCAAACTTCTACACACAAATAAACCTACTTCCTCTATATTTCATTCTTCATAAGAATATTCTCACTGCTTCAATTAAATATTACGAGATACTAGGGCCATTCCATGAAAACTTAAACCAAGATGGAATTTTTTTTCTGTATGTGAAGGTTGTTATGTGATAAATATGAAGTAAAACAGAGTTAACTCTGAGAAATTGTATAAACAACATGCGGCAACATTGTTACAACTTCATTATTGTTATATCACTGCAAAGTGACAAGGATTATTGAAAGAATTGTTTGAGCAGCTCCATTTTAGGAAGATTTTTTTACAGTAAGTTTCGAAAAACTTTGAAAATGAATCTTTTTTTACTTACATATACTCTTAGCTACATTTGTATTTAATTTGTAATTGTTATTTCGCATACCTCACATTGGAACTTTAATTATTATGGTTTAAATGTCCCATTCTGTCACAGAAAAAGTGGATTTTGTGTATTACATTGAAACAATGTTTATTCAATGCTGTTTTATATGATCTGTGAACTTTATGTGATAAACATCCAACAGCAACCTAACCTTAAACCACACAAAACCATAACCCTGGAGAAAGCCTTTAATAACTGTCCCATTCCATCACAGGCCAGTATATGTGGATGACTATGCTTTTAGAGCCTAAGAAACATATGCAATGTATATTTTAAAATATACAAGTTATACCTATGCAACAAGTGAAACTGCAGCCTAATGCATATAATTTTTTTTCTGTAGGTATATATTTTTGTGTCCTCCGTGTAATCATTTCTTGGTTTTCCAGTGTGTATGAGAAGATGGGCAAAACTGCAGCAGAAAGACAGAGAAAGAGAGAGGAAAACATTTGAAAGAAAATATTGAAGAAGCCTGCAGGACTTTATTCACCTTCTGATGTTGCACTCACCTGCTTATTCTACCCCTCAAACTAAAGCAAAGGCTGTCAAAAAAGCATTGAAGTCCCTTCCTGTAAGTCCAAGGAAGATTCGCTGTGTGATCACAGAACTCGCCAATATTGTGTCTCTATAATCCCAGAAATAAAACAAAAATAGAATAGCAATGCCCTGTGTGAAACTAATGATTTAGTCAATCAATTTTATCAAAGGGATGATATATCACTGCAAGCTCCTGGGAACGACATTGTGACAATAAGAACGAATGAAGAAAAAGAAAAATTTCAGTAGAGATTTATGTACACCACTAATGCAGAGGCATGTCAAATATTTAAAAAGGAAAACCCTTATAAGAAAGAGGGGAAATCAAAATTCTTTTCACTGTGACCAAAATTTGTCCATCCAATCAGTGAAATGCCTCACCACAGCTGCTTGTGTCGCTATCACGAGAACATCAATTTACTCTTGATATAGGATACTCCTAAAACATCATCAGAACCAATCACTATGTTAGTATACAATCCTGAAAATGAAATCTGCAAGTCAAGCACCTGTGATTATTGTGGTATCAGAAATATGCTCGATCAGCACAGATGATACAAATGAGTTAGCATGCTTTGTTTGCAAAACTGATGGAAAAATTGAAAAATTTCTGAAGGAAAACACTGTCTCTGGAGCATTTGAAGAACTTGTTGAGAACTCGGGGTACATATTTTCAAGAAAAGAAAGGTGCTTTGACTTTGCCAAAAATTACACTGCCAGATTTCAAAACAAAATTGAGTCTGCATACTGGAACTCTCAACAGTTACAATGTTCACAGCAGTTGCCTGGATAAGTCCCAGAATGGTACAAAGTTTTGCAATTGTTAGTGACGAAATATCACATGATAAATATGCTGTCAACACATTCCTTCAAAGACTTATTTCTGTGATCAGGGAAACTTACCCAGAGTCGTCAACAATAAATATATATATATATATATATATTTTCCACAAACAAAAATTGTGACATCTGGCTGTCATTTCAGGTGACCATAAAGATCCAGAATACAAAGATATATGACAAAGTCAAATTTTAAGAAAAAAATGATTAAAATTAAGATGCAAAATATCTAAAGAAGCATTAAAGGACTTTAACAAGAAGATAATGGTTAACACATGCAATATAACTGATTATTTAAAACATATAGTCTTTTAGGACATGTAAACATATATTTACAATTTCGGACCATTGCACACCCAGTGCTTTGAGGCAGGTACTTGTGAATTTAAAGCATGTTCCTCGGCACCAAAGAGTAGTCCTTTTACCTCCCATGCATTTCCAGGTACGTTATATCTCTCACTAAGGTGAGAAATGCATAGTTGGTAGATGGCTTCCTTTTCCTCGTTCACCTGTGTCGCCTGCTGTAGATGTTGCTCCATTCTTACAGTTGGATCAAGAATGAGACCCTTTCCTGCATCCCTCTTGATGGCTATGATATCTGCTCTTCGATGGCTACCATCCTCAGACAGGCAATGGACCTCTTCATAGACCTCCCAACTGGCTCTATGAAGGGCTATAGAAATGGATGAATGCACACGGTGGTGACGAGTGTTACAAAGTAATTCTCCCTTGCTGCAGATGGTGCAACAAGTCACTTTAATTAGTGCTATTCTCTCTGTAATTTAACTCACCTTCAGAAAGAGTTCAAAGTGCTGTTAAGATGGAACTTTCTAGCCACAGGTCATGGGAAGGGCAGTGTTGATGGATAACTGAAGAGATTACTGTGGTATCCAGTATTAGGTGGAAAACATCTGGTTACCAATGCAGAGACTTTTTACTGGTGTGCCAAGGAAGTGTCAAAATCATTGGAAATTATATTTTGTTCTAAAGATGAAGTGGATCAACAGAAGCCACAATTTCATGCCAGTGTTAAAGACATTAAAGTGATACCTGACACTCATTCTAAACACTACATTGAAGTTGTATCCCTCTATAATGCGGTTTACACTTTGTCCAAAAAAAGTCAACAACACCTCTCAAACTTTGCCCACAAACGGCTTGTGAGTTTAAAAACACCAACAGTAAGTTTGTTGGCATAAATAAATAATATAATTAATATTATTAGGTTTTGTTGATAAACACTACACATGTAACATGTGCCTGCCTCATGTCCAAGAGGTAGCGAGTTCAAACCTCGCTTAGGATGAGTTATCCCGATAAGGCTTTTTGCCAAAGTTTTCCCATATCCTGAGAAGACGAATGTCGGATAACTTAAAGCTCTATGGACCTCGGGCTCATTTGAGCATCACTTCACCCATTTCATTCATTCATCGTTCGATGACACTACATTGGAGGATGTTAATTTTAAAAAAAAAAATTTAATGTGTTTATTTCCAAAAGCTTGTTGTTGTTAGCTAATGCTGGATTTCTGACAATGAAGTCATTAATCCTCTTGCTCTCCAATATTTTTCACTGATGGATGGGAAGGGCACTAGAAGTGGCCGGGCATATTTGAAGGTGGTCTCGATCCATTTCCTCTTGCAGATCACATAGAGGACAGAGTGGTGAAGAAAATATCCCAATTCTGTTTAAATGTTTTGCCAGACAATCATGTCCTATAATCAACCTGAAGGTTGCAACTGCTGTTTTTCGAGGATACTCAGGAATTACTGTTTGAATGTTTTCTAGTTCTCATCTTTTATTCTTTGATTTTTCATAGTAATATTTTTCAATAATTTTTTTGAATTCAGAGTTGACTAATCTTTTAGCTGCATAAAATGGTAGATTAACTATAGATTTCTGTACACTGCTGGTACCCTTTTTTTGCAAGAAAATCAGCTTTCTCATTACCACTCAGTCCACAGTGAGCTGGTATCCATTGGAAGACTAGGTGTTTTTGAAGTACTGTTAGATGGGTAAGGATTTTCCAACATTCTGTAATTGTTTGGTTTTTTGGTGACAACTTGGAAGTAATTGCTATAATTGCTGCCCTGGAACCTGAGAGAATAACTGCTTGATGAAAATGTGAAATTCTGTACAAAAGATTTTGTAGGGCTATTTCCAAAAGCACACATCTGCATTTTTCTAAAGACAGTAGAATCCCAAAGCAATGCAATTGTTGAGGGACATGCTTTAGCCCTGATTTATGATTCCGCAGTATATCGAAATGTGAGCTCAAAAGTGACAAAAACCGATCCCATGGAGGTGGTGGGGAACATTAGAGCATATTGTAAAGTGTTTAATATAGTAAAGTACACCACTTTTAAATGAAATTACTCACCAGCTATGCTAGGGGTGTATTCCAGTCCTGCAACCGATCTTAATTTATACAGTACATACAATTACACTGATCCCATTTTACACTAACCCAATTTTGCATTGACTTAAAGAAATAAGTTTTGTTTGGTGGCATAATTCACGCTTTTTTCCTCCACATATTGTTTCACAGTAGCAAGATGGACATGAATGCTGTTCGATGCATTTTGCTTCTCCATACACAGAATCATCTTGTTTATGGTACTTATCACTTCTCTAACATGCAGAATATCTTCTTACATGTGCATGTCTCATTACTTCGGTAAGTTCTTAGCAATGCAGTGGCCAAGGTCAATGTTTGGAATGCAGCAGCTGCATTGGCCAGGGTCCATGTTAGGGGTAGCAAAAAGTATATCACAGTACTGCTCTTTAAAGAAAATTTTTGAACTCAACTTTGAAAAATAAAAATTAAGAGATAAGTAAAAAGAATATATTTTCAGGGACATACTTTCCACCACATTAAATCCAAATCCACGGTATCTCGGGTTTGTACTGTATCAAAAAAACCAAGGGTAAAAAAATTTAATGGTTCAGAAAATTCTCAAACTTGCTAGGTCTTATATTTTTTCAAACGTAAACAGTTCAAGAAACTTGAATATTAAGGTTCTAAGACAATTAAATGTAATTATTTCCTGATATATGGTACTTAAAAATGAAGATACAAAGTTTTGGAAGTAACTTTGCTAAAAATCGAGGTTTGGAACGAACGTTTAGCAGATGTATAGTTTGGGAACAATAATTAAATAATTTGTAAAAGAGAATATTAAGAACACTGACCACATATTTACTATACCTATTATATCTATTTCAATTCTACACACTAAAACAGGTTTTCTCACTAGAATATACTAAAAAAAAAAAGAAAAAAAAAACAGTAAGGCTATTTGAAAAAGGCAGTTTGAAATATTAAGTAAACACTGATTTTCATAATCATTCAGAAAATAATAAATATTGAGCCATTATGGTTCTGAGAGGATGGCACTACCAGTCACACGTCAAACGATGACAGCCTTGTTGAGAAATAAATTTCCAGCACAAGTTCTTTCATACAATGGCATTCAGAACTGGCCAGCAAGGTCACGTGACCTAAGATCTTGTGACTTTTTCCTTTGGAACTTATAAAAATAATCCCTGAACAATACAACTGAAGGAAAAGATTTTAAATGTTATCGCCCAAATCAAACAGTAGGTCTGAAGAAAAGTTTCACTGACATAGTTGCAACATGCAGTGCAAGTCATAGGACATATATGCCAGATGTAATTTTTGATACGAGGGTGGTTTGGAATCACCACGAGAGTTCAGCTGTAGTGCCACGAGTTGTTCACATGATATTCATCGGACTGTTACCTGCAAACACATGTCACAACAATGTTCTTGGAAGACAGCTGTAGTGGTGACAACTTGTTGTTCTCGCATAGTGATTTGCGAAGATGGCAAAAATCAAGATTCGAGCAGTGATTAGTTCGTAAAGAAAGGTATAAAAGCAAAGGACATTCATGCTGATTTTCTGAATACACTAGGGGACTGCTCCTTCATATTCAACTGTTGCCAAGTGGACAAACAAATTTAAATTTGGTCGGTAGAGCTTAGATTATGATCCATGCCTTGCCAAGATGTGTCATGTGCCAGAAATCATTGCAAAAGTGCACAAAATGGTAATGGAGGATCGCCGATTGAAAGTGTGTGAAATTGCTCAAGCTTACCAGATGTCTTCTGAAAGGGTATATTGAATTTTGACTGAAGAATTAGATATGCAAAAATTATCTACAAGATGGGTGCCACGACTCTTGACACTGGATCAAAAACGCATTAATGGAAATATCGGAACAATGCTTGGCACATTTTAGGTGCAACAAACAAGATATTTTTGCACCGGTTTGTGACTGTAGATGAAACTGGGTCCACTACTATACTCCAGAGTCGAAACAAGAGTCAAAACAATGGAAGAATGCTGATTCTCCATCACCAAAAAAAGCAAAGACAATTTTTTCTGTCGGAAAGGAAATGGCATCAGTTTTCTGGGATGCGAAGGATTCTGCTTGTAGATTATCTCCCCAGTGCGCAAAACATTACTGGACAGTATTATGCTAACCTCCTGGACCAATTAAACCAAAAGATACATGAAAAATCTTATGTGTTGCACTCACATGACTTTTTCTACTCTTGTACTAATCATTCTTACAAACTCCTATTCCTATATCTTCTTCGTGTTAAGATAAACATTGGCACAAATTATCTTATTGCTTATTTCCTTGTAGGTGCTGAGATCCCGTTTTCTTTGCACACTTAACATATAAAAAAATTAACGATGTTCCATTTCACAAAAGTTTTTGTTTTCCAAAACTCACACACATAACAAAGAATATCTCCAAAATGGTTCACCCTACAAGAAAATTTATTTAGACATAAATTGTGTATTTTAGCAAGATCTACATTTTTTGTATCGTATTGTATTTTTTGGTCTATCTCTTATGGCTTACCAGTTATGTAAAAGTCGTCCAGAGTAAATATGACTACAGGGGCTATAGCCAGAAAATTCAAAATATACATTTCATTTGTCATAAAAATATCTCAAACATATGAAATTTTAATAAAAATTGTTAGACATTTTCAAGAAAATCAAAATTTCCGAAAAATGTTCCATGTAAAGGGTAGTTTAGGGTGCGGCTATTTTCTTCAAAATCTTTGTGTCGCATCCTTGAAAGACATCAAACTTAAATACTAACTTTGGTTTTTAACCTACTTTTCGTTTCTGAGTTATGCTGTCCACAGATTGACACACAGACACACAGACACACACACACACACACACACACACACACACACACACACACACACACACACACACAGGGATCTTTTTCTAAAAATGCTTTTCCTGAATTCTGGGGGTCTCAAAACATATATTTCCGGTGAAATCTCGACATCGAATTTTTGGATGGAATACTTCCCCTACTTACCAGTAGAGAAAGTAAAAACAAATCTAAGTTTCAAAATAATGAGAATGTTTTCATATGCATCATACTAGAAATAATGATGTAAGCGTAATCTCAATCAGAACAATGTATAAAATCGGCGTAAAGTATTCTATCATATATTCGCGAAATATTGCGTTTTTGCAAAACCCAGTTTTATCAGTGGAATATAGTGTTAAAAGTGTGCGAAATGCCATGGAAGTGCTTTAGAAAATACGCAATATTCATCACAATAAAGGAATATGAGCAATTTAATAATTATCTATGGGCATAAAGTATTAATTCATTTGTTACCTTGTATAATGTTCATTTTCATTGTTCATCCATCTCTTATATTTATGAACTTGGGTTAGATAAATTTTTCTAACTTTATTGCAATATAATGTATAGTTTAATTATTAACGTATCCTATATTAAGATACTTCGTGAAAAATTAAAAGGATGAAAAAAAAAAATTTGTAAGGCACCATCATCTCAAGAGTGAAGTTCACAACACGCCATTACAACAGTGTAAATCATCATCACCTATATAGTGAATACTTACCTGTTGACGAGAAATTAAAGAATTCCTCCACAGAACATTGCGAGTGAGTAAGAATACTCCAATTTTTCTTAAAGAAACCAAGATGGCGAGCACAAAGGAGTGAAATCTCCACGTTAATCTTTGGCAACAAAAAGCACTCCAATCGGGGAGGTATGGAACTAAGCTATGAGAAATCGCGCTCCCAAATTCTCATGTTGCCAAAGGCATGCTAAAACTAAAGTCGCTATTCGCAAGGGCTTGGACGGCTTTTCACTATCGGCTATTCAAAAATTTTAAATTCTAATCTTTCCGATCAAAGCCGAAGGATTTAGAACGTTTTCTATGAATACGCACAGAATACCTTTTGGTTTGTTCTTTATTCATAGTTATAAGCTCTGTGCCTTAGGTTAATCAGGCAACTTCGGGTGGAGCCTGTGGGTGGAGCGAACCAAGCGTTTGTCAGTAACGAAACGACTCGAAAGCCGAAAAGGGTCTCGCTGATTAGCAATTTAGCCATCATGCTTTCTTTAAGAAAAATGTAATTATTGTTATATACTCAACCCCATGTAATGCGGAGGAATTCTTTAATATCTTGTGAGCAGGTAAATATTTACTACGTAGGTTAGATTGCCTGTGATGATGATTTTTTTATACTATTGTAATGCATGTTAACTCTTGAGATGGTGGCGGTTTAGATTGTATTGTATTGTATTGTATTACATCTTGTTCTTTGGATCCTAGAATGAGCCAGGCTCAAGGATATAGAACACGTCATACAACCATGCAATTTCATACAATTTTTTTTCCAACGCCTGAACACAATCATTATAATAGGGTTAAACTAGTGATTGAAAGAACTTATAGTATAGTATTCCTTTATGCTGTAAATAGAATGTGCTAGCAAAAACTTTCTCAATTCCTTTTTAAATCTTAAATAGTCTCTTGGGTTACACAGTAATTTTAAAGCTAAAGGAAGACCATTATATATTTGTATGGCGGAGTAGCAGGGACCTTTCTGATAAATGTACATGGAGTTACATGGCCTGTGTAAGTCATTTCTGTGTCTAGTGCTGTGGCTATGTACAAGAGAATTGAATTTAAAGGTATTGTAGTTATCAACCACATAACACATAAGTGAAAAAATGTATTGACTTGTGAGTGTTAGAATACCCATCTTCTTAAATAAGGGTCTGCATGAATGATTAATCCTCTAAATCAAATCTGTTCAAAGTACCTTGATATAGGACACATCAATAAATTATACAGTATATTGCAATAACATTAGATAATGAACTTCTCTAACTGAAGTCCAGAAATATAAGAGCAGTATATAAGAGTGAAGATAAACATAGTATAGGACAAATGAATTAATACAATATTTTATGGATATAGATATTTATTAAATTGTTCATGTTCCTTTACTGTGCAGAAGCAGTGTACCTGCCAAACATTTGTTCTAGCTTTGAGCACTTGATAAGTTTATATATTTTTAATGGGATTAGGAGGGGAATTATAAACCATTGTACTAGAATACTGTACTCCTTCACTGTGTTTCAACATTATTACCAGCCTTTCTCAGAAAAAGTTACCAAAATTATAAGAGTTGGATAATTGTGATCTTTCTGGGCTGGAATTAACCCTACTTGAGGTCTTCCCTCTGACCAGTTCCATTCATCCTCCTCCACTTCCTGTCGCACACACTACCTGCATCACTGTTATACCATGTGATCACTCACAAGGATTGTTTACAAGTGAAACGTTTGCATGGTAATTTATGTGTAATTTAACTGAACAAATTCACAAAAATGTGCATCAATATAATGATAAATTTGTCATGTGTCTCATCACAATTAGTATCCATAGATTTATAGTTATTTTAAAAAATTGGGACTAGAGAAGGGATCATTTGCACCGCAAACAAATACATCATGATAATTTGTAAGTATAACAATATCTTGGAGACTATAGGCTTCACTTACATTAGTATTTGTTGCAAGTTCTTGAAATCTAAAGGAGACTGCAGTTTCTCGAATTATTTCTATCATTGGTGCCGCACTTGTTTATACTGGTTGCTATCATAACCAAAACAAAATCACTTACATTTCTATGTGCTACCAACTACTGAAAACAAAAAGTTACCTTTGATACCAACCAGTATAAACAATTGGGACACCGATGATGCGAGTGATAACTCGAGAAACTGCAATCTGCCTTTGATTTTAAAAACTTGCAGCAAATACCAAGGTAAGTGAAGCTTATATTCTGTGAGATATCATTGTGTTTATAGGTTCACATTGCTCCACTGTTAATAACTTCAGATTTTTCTTAATATACATCTTAATTTGATGTTGCATTTATAACCTTGTGGTGCAAGAGCCCAATCCAGGCCAAGACCTACTGCCCAGCTGCTGCGTCCTCCATCTCTACCCACCACAGACGTCATTAGTGGGGTGAAGTCCTTTAGGGTGATATGTGGTCAGTGTTCTGATCCCTCCTGGCTGGTTATGTGGTCTTTACAACCTGAGGTCTCTACTCCCTTCTTCAAGTAACTCCTCGATTGGCACCTCAGGGACCTAACGAGGCTGAGTGCACACAAAATGCCATGCTGATACCGGGTCCCCCAGGCAAAAGCAGGGCTGCTGTCACTGTGCTACAGGGGCGGTCTGTTCCATTTATATAACAACTGTAGCTTATAAGGTCTTAACAGTGGTTTTTACCTTTGGAACAATTGTTCAGCACTTGCTTATGGTGTTAGTATTTGAATTTGTATTACATTAAATTCACACTCCCATTCATAGTTTCAGACTCTAGGGAAACTGGGAAATAATCCTAGCCAATGAAACATTCCCACCCTTCAGCCAGGAAGTGAAACCTTCAATGTTAATTTATTTTTACTGTAGTGAAATGGGACAAAGAAATCTGTTAAACATGAAAGGAATAAATACATTTTCATTTTTATTTTCAAGGAATAGGGCAGGGAAAAGATAGTTTCTTTTGTAGGTCACTGTTAAAAACACACTTCCTTTTTGGCAGTGGCATGTTATTAATTTCAAGTGTTTCAGCACCCACAGTTTACCAAAGTTCGCAGTATTTCATTATTATACATTTGTTTGTTGTATGTTAATGTCCTCCTGTGTAACGTCATATTGGATGATGAATTAATGAAATGGGAGAAATAAAGCTCAAATAAGTCTGAGGTCCATAGAGGTTACGCTTATCTAACATTTGTCGTCTCAGGATAAGGGAAAACTTTGGAATAAACCTTATCTGGATAACTCACCCTAACTGAAATTTGAACTCAAGAGTATTTCACAGAGGACTCACCTAGTATCACAACTGGCCAAGTTACAAAATAATTTTTTTTCAGTATTCATTAAAAGCTTCTGCAGACAAAGCAATAAAAGTTTGTAATATTTTTCTTTCACTTTTATTAAGCTCCATGTGATGGGTTCATGTGGTATAAATATGGAAAATCATATTAACGATTTACTATATTTTTTCAAAATTTTAAGTTTCGACTGGCCGGTTCTGTTGCAGACTATTCTTCAGTTGTAGATCTTTAAAATAAGAAAGACTATTTCAGTTGGTACCCAACATCAATAAAAAAACATAATTTATTGTTTAATTATAAAAAATGCAGTATAATATTAAAAAACAAAAATTAGAATATAAAATTAAAAAAAAACAGTATTTTTACTTTCTCTACTAGTAACTAGAAGAAGTATTCCACCCAAAAATTCAATTTGGAGATTTCACCGGAAATACGTTTCGAGACTCCTTGGATCCAATAAAAGCATTTTTAGAAAAAGGTCAGCGTGTGTGTGTCTGTCAGTCTCTGGACACCATAACTCTAAAACGAAGTCAGTTAAAATTCAGTGTTGGTAATTAAGGTTAATATCTTTCAAGAATGCAGCACAAAGATTTTAAAGAAAATTGCTCCACCCTAAACTACCCTTTACATGGAAAACTTCAAAAGTTTGGTTTTTCTTGAAAATGGCTCACTATTTTCATTAAAATAACAGGTTTAAGATTTTTTTTATGACAAATGAAGTGTATATTTTGAATTTCCTGGCTGCAGTCTATCTACTCTGTTAGCTGTTTACTCTAGATGAGTTTTGAATAATTCATAAACTGTAAGAGATAGACGAAATCTTACTATACAAAAAATGTAAAACACACAATTTATGTCCAAATAATTTTTTTTGTAGAGTGAACCATTTCGGAGATATTTATTTGTCTCAGTTTTGGAAAACCCACATTTGTCAAATGCAACATTGTTGCTCATTTTTTTTATATGTTAAGCATGCAAAGAGAACAGAATCTGAAAGCTTTAAAAGACTATCCCTCAAAGCTTGCTATATTCCCCTTGCACCTACAAGGAAATAAGCAATAAGATAATTTGTACAAATGTTTATCTCAATTAACATGAAGATATAGGAATAAGAGTTTGTAAGAATGGTTAGTACAAGGGTAGATAAAGTCACATGAGTGCAACAAATCAGATTCTTTTCCTTTCACTTTAAGCTTTAATACAGGGGAGATTTGGCATGGAAAAGAATACAAACTCTTTATTAAAACAACAGCACTTTGATATAATTTTACACACCTCAGTCCTACTTTACATTAGATTACAATATCTGGCATACTCTTGGTACATGTGAATAATATGGTATTAAGGAAAATGCTTTCCTGCCAATTAAAAAGGTCATTTGTACCAACACAACATCTGCAGCTAAAGTAATAAATTATTTTTAACTTCTGCATATCCATTTAGAGCTGATAGTTTGTTGAGCCAGTGATAAGGTTTCAAAGCGAAAACAATAGAGGACAGTCGTGGCTAAGCAACTTTGCACCACATACCAGGCTGGCGAGCAACCAAAGGTGCTCAAGTTGTGGCTGTCTCGTGCAACTTTGTGTATATGTGACTAATGACAAATGTCGTGCATAACAATGGGTTGCTGGAACAACCTTCGAGGAGCATCCAGTGGCCGTAGTGTTTATGGAAATCTAGAAAGGTCAATGTCATGTCATGCTCACTATATAAGGAGGTGAGGAAACAGCACAAGGTAGAGTTATGAACATAAGTTGATAGTGTCACTGTGCGAGACAGCTGTGTGTGTGGTACTGTTGTAAAAGATACATCTCGCCAAAATGATAAAGCTTTAACAAGCATTGGAGTTAGTGTATAAGAGACAGAAAAAGTGAAGAAAGACAGTGGACTGAGCCAAGGTTATGAAAATGAAACAGTTGTGAGTTGTAATATCATGAAAGACTGTAAACTGTGTTAACATGAGCAGAAGAGAACTGTGTTTTTGTACAAAAGTTTAGCAGAAAAATAAAGCAATAGAAAAGTAACTCAACTTGATTTTGTTCTTTTGTTACACTGGTGTTAGGAATGGGACTCATCAAATTGTCATTTGTTACATTGTTGTCAGAAGTACAATGTGAATGCCATAATGGAGGTAACATTAGAAAAATGAATGCCAACATGGAGAAGATGGAGTCAGAAATGAAATCCAGCTTGGAGAAGATGGAGACAAAAATGGAAAATGTAAACTCTGGAATGGAAGAAATGGAATCCGAAATGAACAAGGTGGGAAGTGAAGTAACAATAGTAAATTTCACAATAAAGAAAATTAGGTGAAGATGGAGGGTGTAAAAGAAGAAACAAAGACATGTCCAAGATGAAGATAAAACTGTTGACAAAGATTGATGGGGAACAGGTTGGCATGAAGGAAGATGGTAAGATGCGAAACCTCTGCCAGTGTATGGACGATGTCAGGGAACGTCTTAGCGCCTTGGAAGGGGAGTTGTCAGGAGCATCAAGAAACTAGATGTCAGGGGTGGATGGGACTGCTTAGACTTAGGGAGGGAGTGCCTAATGGCTAAGTTGACAGTTATGATCATCTCAGAGAACAGAAGCGTATGACATGAAAACAAAGAGCTCCTCTGGGATGTCATCAAGGATCTCCTAGAGGAGTGTGTTGAGGATGTGGTCAACCAGGTCATGTCCTGGAAAAGTAACCGGATTGGATTTTGTCGTATTACAGTGCTACCTTCTACAGAAGCGGCAAATGTAATTATCTTTTGTTGATTCAAGCATATGCATTTACAGCATTCGTTATTGTTGCCGGTAACACAAGTGATTATGATTTGTTAGTTGTTGGTGTAGATTAGCAGAGTTCATTTGGTGTCTGTAACTGTACTTTTTCAGGGGAAGTGCGCACATGGTTTCAGGTATATATGCATTGTATACACCCATAATATAAATAGGGCATTGCTTTGTCTAGTGTTAGTATGTTTACATTTTCTTATAAGTGATGCGAA